>CM052541.1:153054657-153094516 GCA_028533065.1 Trachops cirrhosus | reverse complement strand
ATGTGGGTGGGAGAGGGTGTTCAGGGTGGAGGGGAATGAAGGGGGGATAATAGGACAACTGTAATAGCATAATCAATAAAATATAATAAAAATTTAAAAAATTAAAAAATTTTATTATGGTAAAGTGGGCATACACTATAGTAGTTTCAGGGGTGCAACATAGTGACTGTACATGTACATACATCACTATGTGAGTGCCACACTAAGTTTAGTGACCATTATCACTTGCAAAGTTGTTACAACATTATTGACTATATTCCCCATGATGTGTACTGCATCTCTGTGGCCTATTTATTTATTTTATTTTATTTTATAACTGGGAGTTTGTGCCTCATATTCCCCTTAACTTTTACATCCATCCCCAACCCCTTCCCCTCTGGCAATCATCAGTTTGTTCTTTTTCTATGAATCTGTTTCTGTTTTGTTTGTTCATTTATTTTATTTTTTTTCTTTTTAGATTTCACATACAGGGGAAACCATACAGTATTTGTCTTTCTCTGTCTGACATTTCACTTAACTCAATACCCTCTAGGTGCATTCATGTTGTCACAAATGGCAAGGTTTCATTTTTTATGGCTGAGTAATATTCCATTGTATAATGTGCCACATGTTCTTTATCCATTCATCTATTGATGGACACCTAGGTTGATTCTATATCTTGGCTAGTATAAATAACATTGCAATAAACAAAGTAAGAGTATGCATTTCTTTTCAAATTAGTGTTTTCATTTTCTTCAGATAAATACGCAGAAGTGAACTGCTAGATCATATGGTAGTTCTATTTTTATTTTTTTGAGAACTCCATACTGTTTTCCATAGTGGATGTCCCAATTTAAAGTCCCGCCAACAGTGCAAAAGGGTTCTGTTTTCTCCACATCCTCACCAACACTTGTTATTTGTTGACGTTTTGATACTAGCCATCCTGACAGGTATGAGGTGGTATCTCATTGTTTTGTGTTGGCCAAAAGGTCCATATGATTTTTTTTCCATAAAATAAAAGGCACATTTTTTATTTTCACCAATAAGTTTATTGACTTGGATATTTTGAGTATGTCGGCTATCTCTCACATGGTATAACATTGATAGTTCTCAGTTAATGTCTCAATTTGATTGCTGTCAACTTCAACTGGTCTACCCAACCATGAAGCATCGTTCAGCAAGAAACCTCTAACATGAAACTTCGCAAACTACTTTTGACATGTTTGATCAATCACAGCACCTTTTCCATACACCATACAAATCTTTTTTTGCATTTCAGTTGTATTTTTACATTTCTTGAAATAATAAAGCATAATATGCCAAAAATGTTGTGTATTTTTTTCTACCTTCAATATTAAAATGGCTACACAAAAATTCACCAATTTTGTTAAGTTTTTTTAATGCACATGGATATGACAGCTGTCACAATAAAATATAACAAAATTGTTTCATATGAAGTTAAAGGCAACTAAGCACTACTAAAGCCATCTTATGGAAAAAAACAAATGAACTTTTTGTCCAACTCAGTAACTCTTTGCTAGTTCCCGCAAATACAATGGTGCCAACTGTAGCTCCAGATGGTCTTCTGACTGGCCCCCTACTCCCTATCTAGCTGCTAGCTCTTTAATGATTCCTTATCATTGCTCATGGACCATCATAATGACTTCTGAACTAGTTTCAAAGCCAAAAACTCTGCCTCCACCATTTCATCCTTCTCCGTATCCCTGCCTATACATGATTCTCCAGGCTTAAGGCTTGCTCCTCATTTCAAAAACAGGTATAAACACCTCCATGCCTGCCTGCCTCCCTGCAGACCCCACTTTTAAAAGGGGACATCTTTCCCCCTCTTTGAATGGTGAAATCCTACTCTACCTTCAAGGTTTAACTCTAAAATGGAAGTCACCTCTATGAAGCTTTTATTGATTCTTCCTATAGGCTTCCATATTTTATTTATAGCAGTTTTCACATTCAGCAAAGTGATTTTCAGTCTCCTTAACTAGAGTAAGAATTTTCAGACAGGTCAGATGATGTCTCATAACACTTTGAACCATAACACCAAGCACAGTGTAGGTGAACAACAAATAATTGTCAAACCAAACTAAATAGAATTTTTAAAAATGTAAAGAATCACAAACCATGAAATCGAACACATCAATTTTGGTCCCACATTTTCTGGTGGAAAATTTTCAATATTTTTAAACAACATAAATTTATTTCCCAGTTATAAGAACAATACATGCTCAAATTGCAAGTATTATAAAAAAGAAAATTAAAATAACATTATTACTCAAATAACCTGTCTTAACCTTTAATACTTTTTATTATATACATATTTATGGGAGAGCATCATTACTTGTAAATACTTTGTAGCATATTTTCCTATAAAATATGGTATGGTATCATCAAAAAAATTATGTGACTCTTAATGAATATTGCTGCATCTAAGATAACAAGTGAAACTGATGAGGCCCTGGCTCGTGTGGCTCAGTGGATTGAGCACCTGCCTGCAAACCAAAAAGTCACTGGTTCAATTCCCAGTCAGGGCACATGCCTGGGTTGCAGGCCAGTTCCCCAGTTGGGGGGGCATGCAAGAGGCAACCAGTCCATGTATCACTCTCATGTTGATGTTTCTCTCCCTCTCTTTCTTCCTCCCTTCCCCTCACTCCAAAAGTAAATAAATAAAATCTAAAAGGAAAAAGAAAAAAAGAAACCCGAGGAGATGAGGATGCCCAGTGGTTATTGCCACAGGCAGTCTTTAGCAGTCCATATGACTCAGATTTGTACATGAGCAAAGTTTTTCACCAATGACCACATATTATGAATCTTCAGGATCGCTCACAATGTCACAGATCTACTATAGTTCCTTTCCATCTTTTTTAAAATGTGTATTTTAAAATAAAATTAGAACCATAGTGTTGTAGACTAAGTTGTAACCCTCCCCCAAACAGAAAATCATACATTAAGGCCTTAATCCCAAGCACCTTACAATGAAAGTGATAGTATTTGAAGACAGGGCCTATAAAAAGGTAATTAAGTTGGAAGAAGACCATTAGAGTGGGCCCTAATCCAATCTGGCTGGTGTCCTTATAAGAAGAGGAGATGACGATATACAAAGAGAGAGAGAGAGACACCTGGGAAATGCCATGAGAGGACACAGAGAGAAGGTGGCCATCTGAAAACCAAGTAGAGAGGCCTCAGAAGAAATCAAACCTGCTTACACCTTGGTACTAGATTTCTAGCTTCCAGAACTGTGAGAAAACAAATTACTACTGTTTGAGCCACCTAGTCTGTGATATTTTGTTATAGCAGCCCTAGCAAACTAATACACATAGTAAATAATAATAATAATAATAATAATAATAATGTAAAAAAGAAACAAAAGACCTGACTTTGCTAAGCGAAGTCACCAAAGCAAAACTTAACAACTAACCTAACTGCAGTTTCAACATCTCCCAGGGGTGGAATTTTAAAGCAATCAGTTTAGAATTCTGATGAATTAGCTCTCTATCTTGGGTATGTTCCAGCAAAGGCTGAGCATATACCTGACACACAGACTTTAAAACAAAAGAAAACAACAACAAAAATCTTGTGGAAGGAAGTTATTTGTCAAATATATTAGGGGAAGAGTATGATTCAAACATGAATGGGTGGACGGTTGGACTAGAAGATTTTTGAAAACCCTTCAAATTGAGGATCTCTTGACTCCTCTGATTGGTTTTCAGCCACTGGGTGAGAAATTCTGGAAGTGTGGGTGAAGTAGAGAAAGTGTCCAGACTATTGTGAGCAAGGTCAGGTGGAAACTCAAGAATATGACAGGGTCAGAGAGAGCACCAAAGAAAAAGAGAAGGAAGTGGATGATTAAGCAATTTAACTGAAATTAAATGGAGCAGAAGAACAGAAAAAAAGTGCAGAAGGAAAGGAGGATCTTGTAAAAAAGAAAGACAAAGAGAAAAAAGAATTGTGGTGGGGAGAAAGAATGAGACACGTGGCGGGTCTGTGATCAAAGGCACAAAGAGAAGCTTCAACTTTGACTCTAAGTAAGTAAGCTTATAGACTCTTTATAGAACAGTTTGTTTGAATAGGAGTATAAAAATATGAATGGGATATGTAAACAGAGTGCTTGATAAAAGGAGAGATAAAAACAAATGAATATGATAAACACAAAACATATCTTTTGAAATACAAAGTGGAAAATATTTGACCACTCACAAAACAAAAAGGACTTACTTCCTTTTTTAAAGATTTTTATTTATTTATTTTTAGAGAGAGGGGAAGGGAAGGAGAAAGAGAGGGAGAGAAACATCAATGTGTTGTTGCCTCTTGTGTGCCCCCTACTGGGGACCTGGCCCTCAACCCAGGCATGTGCCCTGACTGGGAGTCAAACAGGTGACCCTCTGGTTTTCTGGCCGGCGTTCAATCCACTGAGCCATACCAGCCAGATGCAAAAAGGATTTCTTCTACCACCAATCCACCCTCCAGATCATCAACAGTATAATAAAAAATAATAGATTAGAACTACTTTAGAATGAAGATTATATTAATTTCCTATTACTACTGTAACAAATTACCACAAATTTAGTGGCTTAAAACAGCACAGATTTGGAGGTCAGAAATCTGAAATGAGTCACTGGACTAAAATCAAGTTGTTACCAGGGCTGGTTCCTTCTGGAGGTTTCAAGGGAAAATCTGTTCTTTGCCTCTTCCAGCTTCCACAGTCCACCAGCATTCTTTGTGAGCGGGCTACATCACTCCAATCTTTGGCTCCTTTTCTGATTCTGACACTCCTGACTCCTCCAATGAGGACCCTTGTGGCTACGTGGGGCCCATCCAGGTAATCCAGGATAATCCTTTTACCTCAGAATGCTTAGCTTAATCACCTTTTATTATTAAAGTGACATGTTCACAGGTTCTGAGAATTATTAGGATGTAGGCTATTATTCCATCTACAATAAGGGTGGTAAGCATTTGCTTTTCATCACTAGATGAAATATAATGTGGAAGTATTCAAAACTGAGGCCACTGACCCAGTATTTATTTGTAGGACATATGCTATCTCAGAGCATGGTGGTAGAAAAGCAATGAATCAGGATTCAGGGGACCTGGCTGCTAGTCCTGTCAATTGCCATTAGCTAGCTCTATGGCCTTGAGCAAGTCATTCCCTCTTCTCTGGAATTCTCCTGCCTTTGAAATAAACTCTATCATGTTCTGATGGGGAATTGTTAAAGCAGCACACTTGGCCCATTCTTTCTTCCTTGTGATAATCTTTCCCAAAAGTTTGCAGTTTATTCACTTTTGCTATGAACCAAATTTTTCTCTTAGTAGCCAGACGAACTCTGGGTCACTTCTGAAGCGTGCCATTTATAATGGTGTCAATCTGCACTTTGTGCAAGTCATTCAGGTCTCTTAAGAAAAGGATGTTCTCAAGATTGTTAAGACCTATGACTATGTGCATACCACATCCTAGGCTGGTATGTTCAAATGATATTTGAAACTATGGTTCAAATACTGTACACAAATGAACTTATTCAACAAAAACTCATTGATTATCTACTAAGTACAAAGCACTGCACCAGGCCGATTCCTGGTAAGCTTGGTACTTGAGCATAATAAACACTACATACAAACTTAATTAGTTGGAATACTAGAACATCACCAGTCAGCAAACAATTCAATAAACATTTATGAAGACTAAGCAGAATAAATAAGGAACTGAAATTCTCTAACCTCAAGTAATACCATACAAATATAAGGCAACATGAAAACTGCCTCATTATCAAGGTACTTTTTCAGTTTTCATTTTCCTTTGTATTTATATTTATAAAACAAGTGTCGGCCTTCACCTCTACTACTTTCTAGGTGCTGCTTCCTCTAGTACAGAAATATGAGAACAGGCATTTTGATCTTAGGTTCTGAGTATTTTTCCTGTTACAAATAGTATAATCCCATTTTTTAAGTTTAAAAAGTATGCATGTTTTTTTCCCTACAGGATGGGCTGTTGATTATTTTTTTCCTCTTTTTCATGTCTCTACATTTTCTAACTTTTAATAATGAATATTTATTTACCATATAATGAGATACATGAAAATGTTTTAATAGAAAATAGATCCTTACTACTTATGATGAATTTACCCTCAAAGTAATTTTTCTGTTCGAAAATGTAGACATACCATTTAATTTCCACAATAGTAATGCATGTCTATACCACCTGATGGCTTTGAAGTAATAATTATAGTCATAAAGCTTTAATGAGATTGTAGGATTACATTTTGACTTCTCCCCACCTCATTCTGGAACTTGGGGAACTGTCAGACTTCTCTGCCATGGGGTTTCTGGCCCCATTTCTCCCCTGACTGGGTGCAAATTAAGAGTTATATGGGCTTTGACAGTCAAACAGCCTTTGAAAACTTTTTCTTTGTTATATTTATATCCACTAATAATCACTTCATGATATAAGAAATTGAGGGAGCTAATTTGGCACATTATTGTAAATCTCTCAAAACAAATAAGTCTTAAAACTTGACAAGCTAATTAATTTCCAAACTAGATACTAAATTCTGATTGTGGCTTCTTGAAGATCAACGGGAGAAAGACAAGCAGCAGTGTAAGGTTTTAATTTAACCAGCAGTTCCCATTTGAGGTGAACACGTTCCAACACAAAAAAAGGGAAATGTTTATTAACAGTTTTATGTGTTTCCTTCCATGGGATTTGAAGGGATTTACAATTGAGAAGCAGTAATGTATCATTCTAACTCCAGCTACTTTAATGAATTTCAGGATGGAGCCCAATTCACAAATACAGCACATCACAGGTGGGGTAGCCTCATAGCAGGGTGGTACTCTGTTACTCAATCCCAGAGAGATTAAGGCGCCCAAGTCACATGGTTACAAGAAGAGCAGCGTTTAGAACATTGAGTTCCCAACCACTGAAATAATCAAGGAGCCCTGTTTGGTGTTTTCCTGAGTCACACAGATCTCCTTTGTAGTTTTCAGCCTCTACTGTCTCCAGTACTCACATATTTTGGCTTGTTGTTTTGATGCTGCTCCTTATTCATTCATTCAACAGCCATTTTTGAACACCTGTTCCATGCCAGCCACTGTATTAACTGTTGGAAAAATAACCAACACATTGCAGTGTTTGCCATTCACAAGCCACTTTCACAAACACAGAAGATATCATTTGGCCATGTAATGTGAGCTATTTACATCCAAGAACCAAGACTCATTCATTCCTTAGTCTGTCATCTGGGTTTGGTGCCTTGCTCAAAGTGCCAAATGTTTGCTGAATGGATGCATAAATGAAAATGAAGAAGTAAGTGAATATATAAGCCTCATAGCCCTGGTCTATGCCATTTTTTATTTTGATAGGATTGTCAAACATTCACTTTTCTCCTTAACTCTTTTTTTTTCCCTTGGAAAAGATTTCTGGTCCCTACTTATTTCTTTCTCCCCTGTAGAGCACCTCCTAATGATGCTCAGGGGCAAGACCTTGGCTTCTCAGTAAACAAGCTGCTTTTTTCTCTTGGCTGGGACCCTTGCCATTGGCTGCTAGCAATCTCTGGGTGAGGGGACACTGTGAGTCAGCCATACTCTGGCCCCTTTTTGAAGCTGACCAACTCTTTATGAAGAGTATAGCAAATGATATGAAACAAATTTTGTCACTCTTCTTATTCCTGTTGTAGAATAATTTTCATTGGAATAAAAAGCTAGGCTTTTATTCCAACCTAGTTTTTATTCCAACTAGGTTTTCCTTGTTAAATCAGAAATCAGGAAGGCAATGTGTCAAGAAATCTAGAAAACGTGGTCTTGGCTGGGAAGCTTAGTTAGTTAGAGCATCGTCCTGATACACCAAGATTGGGGGTTTGATCCCTGATCAGGGATCAGGCACATACAAGGATCAACCGATGAATGCATAAGTAAGTGGAACCACAAATTGATGTTTCTCTCTCTCTTTCTTTCTCTCTCAAATAAATAAGTAAAAATTAAAAAAAAAAAGAAATCCAGGAAACAGCAGTGGAAAACATAAGCTAATGCTGATGTGCATTTAGTGCTATGGGGAGGGCAACAGGCAGAATCAGGAAATGGATGCTGTCCAGAATTCCTACAAATATTTCAAAAAATTATCTACTAGTCTCACAAACCAAAATGGGTCTTTTTCTATTTTTTAAAAATACCTTCCAGAACAACTAAAAATGTTAAAACCTTTCAAAGCATCACCTTGAAAATAGCCCCAAGGATAGATAAGCCTCCAAAAAAACGAAACCCACCTTTCCCACCTGAAGTGGCAATGGCCCTGTTCCTTTTTGCACTCAGTCAACAACTGTTTACTGAACATCTATTTGTCAGGCATTGTAGGGGATACAGTGGCTTTAAAAAAAAAGACAGACAAGCTTTCAGCTTTCGGCTCGGAGGAGGCCTAGGTGCGACTTTCTTCTGTCATCCAGAATCTGGGTTCTACTAACACTGGCTGCCTCCACCACACCACCTAAGTTCTACCCCAACAAGACCAAAGTCATATACCTGAAGTATCCTGGTGGGGAAGTCGGTGCCACACCTGCCCTGAGTCCCAAGAGTAGCCCTCTGAGTCTGTCTCCAGAAAAGGCTGGTGATGACCTCACCAAAGCAACCAGTGATTGGAAGGGTCTGAGGGTTACGGTGAAACTGATCATTCAGAACAAACAGTTCCTCAGTCTGGACCTGTTCTCTGCCTCTGTTCTACCTTCTGCCCATTCTACATTCTGCCTCTGCGCTGATCACCAAAACCTTCAAAGTACTGCCAAGAGACAGAAAGCAAAAAAAAAAAAAAAAAATTAAGCATAGTGGAAATATCATTTTTAATGAGATTATCAACTTTGCCCAACAAACACGGCACTAGTCTTTAGCTAAAGAACTCTCTGGAACCATTAAAGAGATCCTGGGGACTGCCCAGTCTGTGGGCTGCACTATTGATGCCCAGCTAGTTGATTCACAATGCTGTCATTTTTTTTTTTTTTACTTGTTTGTCTTCCTCACTAAACTCACTAAAGGGAGGGTCTGTGAATTATCTATTAATCCCCAGCACCTAGCACAGTAGTTGGTGTTGGTGTAGAAATGAATATGTAGTAACACATAGTGGAATGCTCAGCTGGTTAAGAGCTACAAAGGAACCCTCGCTAGTATGGCTCAGTGGATTGAGCATCAGCCTCCAGACAAAAATTCCTGGTCAGGGCACACGCCTGGGTTGCAGGCCAGATCCCCAATTGGAGGCGGGTAGGAGGCAATCGATCGATGTTTCTCTCTCCCTCTACTCCCCTCTCTCTAAAAATAAATAAATACAATCTTAAAAGAAAACTACAAAAGGAAATATTTCAATTAAAGATCATTTGACAACCAAAACAAATGACAGACAGGGACACTGCTGGGTGGTAGTCAGAGAAGGAGACACTTCAGCTCACCCCTGAAGGATGAGAGGGAACAGCACATGCAGAGCTCCTAAAGCAAAAAGTTCTGGGCTGCTCCCTCAGCCAAAAGAACAGACAGGGAAAACATACAAGATGAGATCTGAAATGGAGCCAGAGCCAGACGAAGAAGAGCCTCAAGTTAGAGGAGGCAGTTGGGTTTTATTCTAAGTCCAGTGGAGACCCCTAAGAGGAGTGGAGTGGCAGGTTCTGGTATGTTTTTTGCTTGTATGTTTGTTTGTTTGTTTTTAAAGATTTTATTTATGCCCTGGCTGGTGTGACTCAGTGGATTGAGTGCTGGCCTGTGAACCAAAGGGTCTTGGGTTCAATTTCCAGTCAGGGCACATGCCTGGGTTGTGGGCCAGGTCCCCAGTTGGGGGCACATGAGAGGCAACCACACACTGATGTTTCTCTCCTCTTTCTCCCTCCCTTCCCCTCTTTCTCAAAATAAATTTTAAAAAGATTTATTTTTTTTTTTATTTAGAGAGAGGGGAAGGGAGGGAGAAAGAGGGAGAGAAATATTGGCGTGTGAGAGAAACACAGACTGGTTGCCTCTCACATGCGCCTCGATGGGGACTAACTCAGCTTGGCAACTTATTAAATGATAGGCTGGTGAGGGAAGGGAAAGTGCACAAAGGAGGTAAAAATGGCTCTAAGGTTTCACAGCCAGTAAATGAAAGACCACTTACCCCTGATTTCCTTATTCTGTGAATGGCACTACCATCCTCCCAGAGAAGAAGAGGATACCTACCGTCTGAGAATACTCAGCAGACTTGGTGTCTTCTTTGTCCCCACACTACCCATGTGATGACCTCCCTCTGGATGTGTGGTGATGGCAGCTGCCTTCAGCAGGTCCTGGGCCCGGGCCTCCTCTGGTCAGCAGGGGCTGTGGCTCCCCGGGAAGCTGGTTAACTGCAGTCTGCGATTACCTCCTCCCGTTTCTAGACCACAGCCACAGCTGCTCCTGCTTCTTGTCTCAAGGAATAAAGTGAAGAAATAAAATGGAGTCACTGTGGTCAAGCTGCTAAATGATCAAAATAAAGTAGGCTGAGGCATGAGGAAATGACTCTATTCTTGCTCTAACTGGCCTGAGAACTTAAACTTCTGAACTTTCCAGTCCAAGTCAATGCCTGGATATACATCAGATCCTGAGATGACCATCTGAATGACCTCAGGAAGAAATTGTTCCATTGTTTTGACCACCAGACATCTGAAGATTAGCATCTTGGACTAATTGACAGGCTAAGAATGCAGGACCCTAAGACCCTTTAATATTTATTTCTAGTGAAAGCCTCCTGACTCTTTTTGAGTATGTCTGAAAGAACCCATCTTCTAATGTTGTATCATGTCTGACTCCGAGAACAATTTGCTGTTGTTATTCTTTTTTGTTTAATGGTACAACCCCTTGGTCTACATTCCTGGCATAGAAACAAAGAGATGGTTAAGGATAATGTGTTGTTCTGATGGAGCTGTGGAGATCAAAGACAGAGGATGGGGTGGGCAGCTCTCTTCCAAGGGCCTGGAAGCCCTTTTCCTGCCAGCACAGTTTTGATGCTCCCCTTTCCTCTGTTTGCTCAGATGACTCTTAGCTATAACAGAATCCTCTTGCTCCATTTGCAGCCTGATGCCAAGGCAGAATTCATGCTTACTTATTAAGCCTTTGGAAAGAATAGAGTTGAGTGGGATGAAAATTAAGAATAGAATCAAATCAAAGGCTTAGTTGTTTTATTATGCATACTACCACCCACATAGCCCAGGTCTGCTGATTGAGAGATACGTGGGAAAGGGCTGGAGGGAAGAACCAGAGAAACAGGTGAAAGGAAAGTTTTCTTTACTAAAGACTCTTCTGGTCCCCAGCTCTTTGTCACCCAGTGATCTGACCACATTTCAGGGTCACTGTGGCACAGTAGTACAGGAGAAATGCAAACCTTTCATTAATCCATTCAACATATTGAGCACCTACCGTGTGGTGGACATTGTGTAGGGAAGGCTCTGGGAAAATAAAGAAGAATTAATATACACTCCCTGTTCTTATGTAGTGGCAAGGATTAAGAATTAAATCCTGGTATCAAGCACACAGAAGAGAGAACTGCAGCTACCTCCTGGGGAAGTCGGAAAGGCTTCAGGGAGGAGGCGATAATTCAGGTAATTCTGCAATGAGAGTAGGAGATAGCTAAGTATTAGAAACAGCATGTACTAAAGTACAGAGTTGTAAAGAACACATTTTGTTCAAGGAACACTAAGAAACTGAAGGTTTGTATAATTTAGGCAATGGCAGGGGAGGTAGTCTAGGAATGTACCATGAAGAACATTTTCTACCACACTAGGCATTTGGATTTTATCAGGTCATGGAGTTGTACTGGGAGTCTTTTAAGCAAGAGAGCTGCTTGGTGAGATTTTAATTTTAAAATGATGGACTGGACTAACAGCTGGGAGATTAAGGATGAACAATGACAGGAAAGGGTATAGAGAGAAGGGGAGAACTGGCAGAAAAGAGGGAGAGGAGACAGTGTGAACTTAGAAATCTGTGGCTGGGCAACTGGGTGAGTGGTAGTGCTAGTCACAGAGATCATGAGTACAACACAGGCAGCAGGCTTGGCCGGGGATTTGCACCTTCATTTCAAACCTGTTTAATGCACCTGGTGCTCTCCAGGAAGACACCAGGAAGCAGTTGACCACACAACTCCACAGAGCAGGAGGTAGGGACTTTTAGCATTGTCAGGGACAAACCTATGATGGAGATGCACCCACACGTGGAGAATCAAATGGATGCTACCACGCAGTAAAGGAGTTAAGTGTGAAATTGTGAGGCACAAACTAGAAAGTACTTAGAAGAGTCAGTGACCCAAGAAGTGGGAGCATAATAGATACAGAAAGCTTTAGGAAGCAGGTATATCCATCCAAGAACACATGATTCTTCCACAGTAGACAAACATCAGTGGTGAAGGTGAAGACAATTCCTCAGGTGGAAGGCAGTTGAAATTCCTGCCTTTGTCTTTAACTTTGTTCACTGCCTCTCAGCCTCATCTCTACTCCATATCTAACCTTTCAAGCCACAGGGGAGTCAATGTCATGTGGACACTTTAGTTCTCTCCTGGACAGCTCGGTTGCTGCTATCTGAGAAGGAAGAGCAATTTATTTTCTTTGTTATAAGATTTATGTTTTCACCATTATGAAATGAAAGATATAATAGAAGAGCCCTGTTTGGTGTAGCTCAGTGGATTGAGCCTGCAAACCAATGGGTTGCTGGTTCGATTCCCAGTCAGGGCATGTGCCTGGGTTGCAGACCAGATCCCCGGTGCGGGGTGCATGAGAGGCAACCACACATTGATATTTCTCTCCCTCTCTTTCTCCTTCGTTTCCCCTCTCTCTAAAAAATAAATAAATAAAATCTTTTAAAAAAAGAGAGAAAGACACAATAAAAGAAAATTTGAAAATAAAAAAAGGAGAGAATATCTATAGTTTCCGAAATCACCAATAAACTTATGGTATATATATCCTTCCAGTACTCTTCTGTATACATTGGGGTTCTGCTTATTGTTACTTTTGTTTTAAAAATTCACATAATGGTTCATTTAAAATGATATTATAAGCTATGTTTCTTTTTTTACTGATAAAAATATATTTGATTCTTTTTTTTGTTTTTTTTTTCATTACCATCTATCCCTCCACACTCTCTTCCACCTCCACCCACCCCCTCCTGCCCACAATATAAGCTATGTTATTATACATGTTTCATAACATCACTTATAAGGCTGCATAAATTGCTTTGATTGGAAATAATAATTTATTTGAATAGGTTATAACATGTTCCGGTAAAAAATTCCAAACGCAAAAAAGAGTGCACATGAAAAATAAGCCTCTCCCATCCTTATCTCTCAGCCACCCAGCTCACTTCAAAAAGAAAACCGGTTCCAGTCTGGTGTGTGTTCTTCCTTTTCTCTCCTAATGGTAGCACATTATACATAGTGCCTGCATTTTTCTTTTTCTCACTCACCAGAGTATCTCGGAGCCTGCTGCAGATTGCCAAATTAAAGCTGCCTTGTTTTATTTATTGGAAAAGCAATTTCTTAGGTGGGTCTCCCAGGAGCAGCTGGGTCCTCCCTTGAGCCAAGGTGACAAGAAGTAAGTGTCATGCCCGCCAGGTCTTCCCATGTGAGCCAAGAATGTGAAGTCTGAGATTTCCAGCCCACAGGATGGAATACTCTCACAGAGGCCCAGGAGGCAGGAATGTCTCTTGTTAATAAATGGAAGCAGCAAATACAGAGAAAACAAGACTGGAAGAGTGAGCTTTGATCTAGAACTAAGGTTGTTTTCTATCTCTCATTCACTGATGTGCAAATCCACATACTCCAGGAAACCTCCCAAACCTCCCCAGCCTTCAGTCTCTCCAATACCTCATATGCAGGTGGGCTCAATGGCCCTGAAGAAGTGAAGGGATATTCTTGGTATCCATGTGGGGGCTGCTCAGGTGATGTATCTTGTGTCCTTCCTCCCAGTCCTTTACCATCATTCTAACACAGGTCCTTGTCATCTCTGATCTGGACTCTGACAAAGGCTTTCCAATTGGTGCTCCTCCTTCTGCTCCAGCCCTCTGTATTGATCCAGAGTGTGTTCAGCTGTAACAGGAATCCCTACCTCAGCAGTTTAAACAAGTAGGGATTTAATATTTTCATTCCACACAAAGTCTGGACGTGGGCTGATTGGCTGCTCAAGGGTGTCATCTGAAAACCAAGCTCCGTCTTTCTGCCCATTCTATATCTTTGACATGAAACCTTCCTCCTCTGGTTGCAAGATGGCTGCTGTATCTCCAGGTATTATATCCTTCTCTCAGATAGGAAAAAGAAGAAAGAATGTAAGGCAAAGTAACATACATTTTTATCAGCTAAACAATAGTTTTCCCTGAGACCATTAGAAGTCCACTCAGTAGACTTCCAAATTATATATCATTAGCCACTTATATTGCCACATGACCACCCCTTGTGCCAAGGGAACCAGTCAATTTGCATTTTTGGCTGAACACATCAATGCCTCAAACAAAAGCCAGGGTTTTGTTAGTAAAGAATTGATATCTAGAGGCACCTGCTACATCTTCTTCAATATAGCCCCTGCTTCAAACACTGCAGTGGTTTTCTACTGCTCTAAAAGAAAATCTAAAATCTTTAAAGTGGGAGCTTCTGGTGGTAGGGTCTGGGGAAGGGGCGGCAAGCACCAGGTTTGGCCACAAAGGTGACAAGAAGAAGCCCCTGATGCAGCCCAACAAGCAAGCCAAGGAGATGGATGAGATAGGGCATTCAAGGAGAAGCAAAAAAAGGAGCAGAAGAAACTTGAAAAGCTAAAAGTGAAGGCCGAGGGCCCCCTGACTACAGGTGAAATTAAGAAATCTGGCAAAAGGTGAGCTGTTCTTGTGCCTGGGGCAATGGTGATCCTTCATTCCATTCCTGTTTTAACATCTGGATTCCCTGTCATAACATCTCTTGCCACCTATAGCTAGAATGAAGTGTTGTCTTAGAGCCTGTTGTACATTTAAGAATAAACTTTTGTTCATCATCATCATCATCATCATCATCATCATGCAGTGGCTGTCTCTTTAGTTCTTCTCACTGCCATTTCAACCTTAGCTCTGAGGTCAGAGTAAACCCAGCCCAGAAACCTGTCAAAGTGTGTTCTTCAGTCTTTGTTCCATCCAGAATTCTGTACCAGCAGGAATTAAACCAACTCGTTTGAAATGAAAAATAAAATAAAATAAAATCCTTAAAGGGATGGAATTGTGTTCCTCCTCCCTACCCCCCCTCGCCCCCCCACCAATTCATTGTTGAAACCCGAAGTCCTGTTAGGAGATAAACTGAGGCAAAAATTGATTTGAATCTGGCAGTGTGCAATCAAGCAACTAGAAAGAAGCTCTGAAAAGCTGTGCAGAGTGAAAGACTATTTATAGGCAGAAGGAGGAAGAATGAGGAAACTATTCCAGGCAAAAAAGATGGTTGGTTATTGGAAGGTCACTTTCCTGCAGGGGTGTCCAACCCGCAGCCCAACACAAAATCGTAAATTTACTTAAAACCTTTTTGCTCATCAATTTTCTTTTTTTGTGTATTTAATGTGTGGTCCAAGACAACTCTTCTTCTTCCAGTGTGGCCCAGAGACCCTGAAAGGTTGGGCACCCCCGCGAGGGTATCACAGGAGTCTGTCCGCAAATGACCTAACTGGTGCTCATGACGTAATTCCTGATTGACTGGTTTAAGATTCCTTTCCTGAGAGAGCTGAAACTAAGTGTTGGTTGGTGACCTGGGACTTAGTGTAAATGACCCCATTTTTGGCCTGTTGTCTTGTTTTTCAACATCCAAGTACTTCAGAATATAACTATGTTTGGAGCTAGGGCCTTTAAAAAGGTAATTAAGTGAAAAGAATGCCTTTAGGATGGGCCCTGACTCAAATCTGACTGGCACCCTCCTAAGAAGAGTACATTAGGAACTACAGAGAAGTACCTACCAGAGATGCTTGGGCACAGAGGAAATGCCCATTGGCAAAAAGGAGACCATCTGCAAACCAAGGAGAGACGTCCCAGGAGAAATCAAACCTGTTGACCCCCCAATTTTGGTCTTTTAGCCTCTATTTCTCCACTGTGGGAAAATAAACTTCTGTTATTTAAGTCATCTTGTCTGTGCTATTTTGTTATGGTGGCCTGTGCTGTTGTGATTTATAATAAGTAATATATATTTTGACTTCTCTCTATTCCTGGCACTCAGCTCCTAACACCCTTGGGATTTTCAAAGTGCTGAGAGCAGAAGAATGTACCTTTTGTCGTGTTAATGAGACTTTTAGAAAGCCCCTAGGTAACCTATGGGTGGGGGCTGGTTGTTAGGGGAACCAAACATGTGATTAAAGGGTTGGAAATCCCTCACCCACAACCTTCATTTCTGGGGAGAGGGGCTGGAGATTGAGTTCCCTCACTGATGACCACTGATTTAATCAATCGCTCCTATGAAATAAAGCCTCCATAAAAACTCAAAAGGACAGAGTTCAGAGAGCTTCCAGATTGGTGAACACCTAGAGATTTGGGGAGAGTGGTAAGCCTAGAGAGCAGGAAGCTTGGTGTCCCTTCCCACACTGCCCTAAGCGCCTCTTCCATCTGGCGTATTTCTAAGTTATATCCTTTATAACAAACCAGTGATCTAGTAAGGGAAATGTTTCTCTGAATTCTGTGAGCCACTCTAGTAAATTAATCAAACCCAAGAAAGAGGTCATTGGAACCTCCAGTGTGCAGTTGGGTTGGTCAGAAGCACAGGTGACAACCTGGACTTGCATTAGTGTCTGAAGGTGGGGGCAGCAGTCTTATAGAGCTGAGCCCTTGACCTGTGGAATCTGACACTACCTCTAGGTAGACAGTGACAGAACTGAGTTACTTATTTGGCAGTGTGGGAAAAAAACCCTCACACACCCTAAAGCCCTAGTAAACTAATATAGTTGCTTAAAACAGCTCAGCATGATCCAGATCCCCACTGATCCTGGGCTCCCTCTGCTGCTGTTCTCCCTTGCTCACTGCCTTCAAGACAGGCTGGCGTTCTCTACTTACTAGAACAGGAGAGACCAGTTTCAGGCTCTGGACTTTGTGTGCGTTGTTCCTCCTCCTACAGCTCTGTTCCCCCCTTGCTTTTGAAATACCCAACTCCTTGTCCCATAGCTCACCGATCCCTTCCTCAGAGATGCCTCCCTGACCACTCCATAAAACAGAGTGGCTCCCTGACATTCTTGATCCCAGGCTTTGGTGTGTTTCTTCTATAGATCTTATGAGAGATTATGACACGTAATAATTTAGTTTCCTTTTGTCACCATGTTGTTTGTCTTTTCCAGTAGAAGACCTCAAGCTCCATGAGTGTGGGATCTAGTTCATAGTTGTGTCTCTATGCCTAGGACATCCTATGCTTTCAAGAAATAATTTTGGAAAGAATGAATAGAATGTATGTTGTGTGGTATTATCTGTTGGTTAGATTCATTCTTTAGCTATGTGTTGAATGAGAGGAGGAAGTGCAAACCTGACCTTTCTGGATGGAAGGTGGATAGCAGGTGGATACCATCCCTGCTAACAAACACGCCCCTGGGGTTTGAGGGGTGACACTCTCCCCCTTCCTTTAAGCCACTTAATCACTTTTACTGACCTCATTGGCATGGAGCAAAGATGGTCTTCCAAACAGCTTGCTTGTTAGTGGTTCTAATAACAGCTCAGTGAGGGAAGAGTTTGAAAGTAATTGTGTGACTCAAAATTGGTCAGAATTTCATTCATTGCGGTGTATTTTCTTCTAACTTTGCTCCAAACTCCACCTAGTTGGCTAAATAAAAACATCCAAATGTATTCAAATCCTTACGTGTTTCCTTTGTAACATCCAAAAACATAAAACCCAAGCTATTTTATAAATTTTGTAGATAGGAAGATTATTTCAACCACCAGGTATCACAAAGGCTGAACTACTCAACAAAGAACTTACAAATGGAAATTGGAATCTGCTCCAAGCTTCTAACACTCAGCCAGCAGTAAAAGGAGTCTGTTATAATCTCCACATCTAACATGAAACCGAGATTCAGAGCAGTGATTGCCCTGCCTCAGCTGGCCCTAAATATCTCCTAGTCTGAAAAATCCATGCCTGCCAGATTGATGCAAAAGGCAATATTATTTCAAAACAACTAAGTGTATGCAAAAACAGTGAGGCCAATTAATAAAAAATAAGAATATAATGAGTTTGTGAAGTTCCATTAATAAAATCTACTTCAAAAGGTATTTATACTCTCTGTCCCAAAGGTTTCTGAGCTTCTGAACATGTTTAAGAGAAGCAAAAATGTTGTTTGCATTTTCTTGCTAAATGAATCTAATATGAACAGAGTTGGCTAACCACCTCAATAATTAGCTCAGGGCTTTACCTCTAAAAGAAATCCAAATATTAGCATTTCCATTTTTCTCATTTTATAACTGTAAGTGTGCCTTATTTCAAAAGTCCCTGACTGGTGTGGTTCAGTGGATTGAACACAAGCCTGTGAACGGAAGGGTTGCTGATTGGATTCCTGGCTGGGGCATATGCCTGGGTTGCTGGCCAGGTGATAAATGTTTCTCTTACATGTCAATCCTTCCCTCTCTCCAAAAGTAAATAAATAAAATCTTTTTTTTAAAGACCATTGTATTTCTGAAAGGTTGTGGGCGAACAACATTTTTGGAAATGGAATCACCTAATATCTAAAGATGCCAACTATTGCCAACTATGTCCTCATGTGAGGCTTAAAAAAATAAATAAAGATGCCAACTATTTTAGGGATCCTTATATTGAATTTTGTTTGCAATGTTAATAAATATGCTTTAATGAAAATATTCACTTTCTAATTCTTCCATATTTATAAAGTAGATTTTAGAGGCTCAGATTAGTTTGTCTTAGAGAGTTTAAAAAGGATTACACACCATGACCAAGTAGGATTTATCTCAGGAATGCAAGACTGGCTTAACATCTAAAAGTCAATTAATATAATGCATCAACCAATAGTATGAAGGTTAAACTCCACGGGATCATCTCAGTAGATGCAGAAAGTTTATTTGACAGAATTCAAGACCACTTTACGATAAAAAAACACTTAACTAGAAATAGAAGGAATTTCCTCAACCTGATAAAGAGCATCTACAAAAACCCACAGTAAACATTATATTTAATGGTAAAAGCCTGGGTGCTCCCCGACCAAGATGACAATCAAGACCAGGGCGGCCTTTCTCCCATTTCTATTGAAAATTGGGCAGGAGATTCTAGCCAGGGAAATCAGGCAAGAATGAGACATAGAAGCATCCAGATTGTAAAAGAAGAAGTAAAACTATTCTATTAGCTGATGGTATGAAGTTACATGTAGGAGATTCTAAGGAGTCCACTAAAAAAAAAACTATTAGAACTAATAAAAAAGTTCAGCAAGGTTGCAGAATACAAGAGCAGTATACAAATATAAATCGAACTTCTACACTAGAGTTACAATGAACAACCAAAAATGAATTAAATAAAATATTTGCATTTATAATAGCATCAAAAGTAATAAAATACTTAGGACTAACTTTAACAAAAGAAGTAAAACTCATACACTAAAAACTATAAAATATCATTTAAAGAAATTAAGGAAGACCTACAAAAATGGAAAGACATCCCATTCATTCACTGGAAAACTTAAAATTGTTAGGATGGAAATATTCCTCCAATTGATCTATAGATTCAACACAATGCTTATCCATATCACAGTTGAAGTCTTTGCAGAAATTGGCAAGTTGTTCCCAAAACTGATGTGGAAATTCAAGAGTCCCAGAATAGACAAAACAGTCTTGAAAAAGAACAAAGTTGGAGAACTCACATTTCTCCATTTCAGAACTCACTACAAATCAACAGTAACCAAGGCAATGTGGTACCAGCGTAAAGATAGACATACAGAGCAAGGAATAGAAGAACTGAGAGTCCAGAAATAAACCCTCACGTTGACTGTGAGCTTGTTTTTCACTAGGGTGTAAAACCACTCAATTGTAAAGTTAAAATAGTCTTTTCAACAAATGGTGCTGGGGCACTTGACATCCATATGTAAAATAATAAAGTTAGACCCCCTATCTCATACCATACACAAAAAAATTAACTCAACATGGATCAAAGACCTAAATGTAAGAGCCAAAACTCTAAAAATGTTCAAAGAAAACATAGGGGTAAGTCTTAGGGACCTTAGAAATAGGCAGGGTTTTTGTTTTGTGTGTGTTTTTTTTAATGCCTGAACAATTATCAACAACAAAAAATTAATAAATTGGACATCATCAAAATTTGAAACTTTAGCCCTGGCTGGTGTGTCTCAGTGGATTGAGGGCAGGCCTGCTAACCAAAATGTTGCTGGTTCGATTCCCAGTCAGGGCACATGCCTGGGTTGCAGGCCAGATTCCCCAGTGCAGAGTACGTGAGAGGCATCCACACATTGATGTTTCTCTCCCTCTCTTTCTCCCTCTCTTCCCCTCTGTTTAAAAATAAATTTAAGAAAAAAATATAAATAAATAAATAAAGTAAAAGAAATACTTGAAACTTAGTGCTTCAAAGGACATCAAGAAAATGAAAAGATAGGTCACAGAAGAGTAGAAAATATTTGTTAGTCACATATCTAATAAGAAATGTATCTAGAGTACATAAAAAACCTTTACAACTCAAAAATAAAAAGACAACACAATTAAAAAATAAAGGGGGATCTAAATAGATATTTTTCCAAGGAAGATACACAAATAGCTAATAAACACATCAAAAGATGTTTAACATAACTGGTCATCAGAGAAATGCAAATCAAAATGAGAAACAAATCCATCTGGAAATGGCCTATGACACACTCTTAGTTATAAATAGCATCCAAAAAACAAAAAACACACAGTGAGGTATTATAGCACACCCAATATGATGGCTATAATAAAAATGGTAAATAAGAAGTGTTGGTGAGAATGCGGAGATATTAGAACCCTCATATATTGCTGGTGGGAGTGTAAAATAGTATAGCTGGTATGAAAAATAGTCTGGAAATTCCTCAAAAAGTTAGACATAAAGTTACTATGGAAATTCCTCAAAAAGTTAGACATAGAGTTACTATATGAAATTTCAAATTATTTATTTATTTCTTAGAGAGATGGAAAGGGAGGGAGAGAGAAACATCAATGTGAAAGAGAAACATCTATCGGTTACCTCTCGTATACATCCCAACCCGGGACTGAACCTGCAACCTGACTAGGAATCGAACTTGTGACCTTTCAGTTTGCTGTACAATGCCCAACCAACTGAACCACACCCACCAGGACTATTTTTTTATCTTGATAATAGTCAGACAATGTGTTCACTTTGTAAAAGTTAATCACATTTACTCATTTAAGCACTTCCCTGTAATGGGAACTCATTTAAGAAAACTTTTTAAAAATTTGCATTTTTTAAAAAGTAGAACTCCAGATAATAGAGTAAGATACTTTTATTTTAAAACCTGTGTTTTTAAGAAATGGAAAGTAATACAGCAAAATGTTAATAGGTGGTAAGATTATAGGTGACATGATTATAGGTGACTTATTTTCTTCTCTGCCACTTTCTCTTCAATAATCAGAAAAAAATAATTTAATTTTTTAATAATCAGGTTAAAAATCAAACTTGTATTGCTTTTTAAATTGTAAATATATACAATGGAAGGCAGTATTCTACCACAATGCCTACAACATAATGCTTGAGAAATATGGAGTGAATGATTACTCCTCTATGTACTAGGCGAGCACTCCTTTCAAAAAAGGAAGGGGTTCAGCTGACACTCTTAACTCGCAGAAAACTCCTGCTGGCTCCTAGCAATGATGACCTCCATTTCCAAGATCTCACAAGCCACAGCTTGATGATTCTTCCCAAAATGTTGCCAGGGCCACATCTAGAAGATAACTACCTCTCCCTTACCCTACTTTCCTTACCTGGGATTGAAGCTTCAAGTCACTTCAGTTGGCCAGGTGCTTTCCATACCCACCTTGAGGTTAGTATAGGATTTCCCTCTGGAGCCCCGCTTCAACCATAATGGCTCTGCTCCTTTTATAAGCATAGAAATCATGTAAGAATTCTGCCAGCTAGTATATACCACCTATCTTATTGGGACTCTTAAAAAATTCTTTGTTATACTGCTACCACCACCCCACCACCACCACCACCAAACAAAACAAAGCCTCATTTATTTCCTTTGCATTTCTGGAAAAATGCTGAGAACTACCACTTGTAACTTACAGAACCATACCATTCATTGGTCTTGACCATAGTTTTGTACTGTCTTTAATCGGGTCCTTGACCCTTTAAATCTTAGCTGAGCCCTCAGAGAGTATCAGAACTTTCGGTTTCTTGTAATGCCACAATTTTCACCCCCAACACTGCACTGCCCGCTGTCCCTCTCTCCCAGATATGCCACTTTTGAGGAGCTCCCATGCCTCTTGAGCTTTATTTGTTTATTGATTTTTCAGGATTCTGTCTAATCTTATTCCAAGGTCTCCCTGTATGGTGGAAGGTGCTGGGGATAAAAACGCAGACACATTTCTGGCATAGGCTAGCTTTAAGTGATGAGCTCAATGGCTGGAAATGGGGTCTAATAGGGACTGTAATGAATTCTCCTGCTTTGCCCTCAGTGACATAAACCCAAA
This sequence comes from Trachops cirrhosus, assembly GCA_028533065.1. Taxonomy (NCBI): domain Eukaryota; kingdom Metazoa; phylum Chordata; class Mammalia; order Chiroptera; family Phyllostomidae; genus Trachops; species Trachops cirrhosus. The sequence continues at coordinate 153,071,926 of CM052541.1, read as the reverse complement.
GCTGTCTCTGAGAGGCTGAGCCAGAAGTGCTGTTGCAGGTTGTCATTTACAGTAATGTCTCAGTTAGGTCACCTTCCCATCTACTTTTGTCTCATGACTCTGGGGAACTAACTAAGGAACTGGAAAATACACCTGCCCAAGTCCATTCGAAAGGCACCAGTTGTATAGATGGTGCTCTGCCCTCCAGGCACCTCTTTCTGAGCTCACTCACAGTGTGTAAGAGGGACCCAGGAGTTATCTGTACACAGTCTCAATTTCAACTCCGGCTGCAGGTCCCTTCCCCTGGTCTAATGCCCCCACCACACAGTGCCTCCGCAGCCCTGGGCTGCAGCTGAGCGGTAGACCATGCTGCCCAGAGCCAACATCTGCTGCTGTGCTTCTAGATTTGGGCTTGAGGAATCAATCTCCATCTTGTAAGGATACTGGAAAACCCAGGGGCTTTGAACTTTGCTTGGCAAAAGCCCTAACTGTTAAATACTAGGAGCTTCGCCATTTCCTCTTTATCTGCCTTCTTTCGTACTGGTTCCACCCCTGCTTAGTGGCAAGAGTCTTCACAATGTCAGGCCTTTCTCGGTGTTTGGAACACCTCAGAGTGTGTGTGCAAGGGTCGGGTGGGGGTGAGAAGGGAGGGAGAGGGAAGAGAAAGTTCTTTAAAGGAAGAAGCAGAAGAAGAAGAGATGAAAAAGCATGGTTATCTATAAAAAAGGCCTATCTTACATTTATGCCATACTTAAAAACTTTTTTCCCTAAGGGCTTTAAAATGGAAAAAGTGCAGACTGGCTTCCAGTTCAACCATGGCACAGTTAAAAATCCTGACATGGCCCACTCTGGGTGGTACAGGCAACACAGTGATATCTTTGCTGTTTTTAAATGTTAACAACTCAAATTGTTGTTGTGAGAGGAAGACAACATACATTTACAAGCAAGTTGGCTTTCTCCTCACAGCTAGCATAAATCTCAAACCAGCAAGCCCATTTTATCTTGTCCACAGTAGCTTATTTCAATGGATATGAATAATAAATATTCTATACAATTTTATGTTTATATGCTAGGATAAACTTGACTTCAATGCAATTATAGGATGTTTTCATCATTTCTGTGATTTATTAAAAGTGCATTAAGGACAAATGAAGACCTATTTTTGCAGACCCTTAATTTTTAAATGGACAAAGCACTGATAACTGAATTTTACTTTTTTGTTTCTACTTTTTAAAAAGCATGTATTTTATTGATTATGCTATTACAACTGTCCCAATCTTTCCCTCTTTGCCCCCCTAAGCACGGTACCCTCCTTCCTTCCAGCAATCTCTCCCCTTAGTTCATGTCCATGTCTTATGCATGTAAGTTCTTTGGCTTCTCCATTTCCTATACTGTTCTTAACATCCCCCTCTCTATTTTGTACCTACCAATTTATGCTTCTTAACCCCTGCATCTTTTCTTCCATTCTCACCTTTCCCCCTCCCAGTTGATAGCCTTCCAAATGATCTCCATATTTATGATTCTGCTCCTGTTCTGGTTGTTTGCTTATTTTTTTTTTTTAGATTCAGTTATTGATAGTTGTGAATTTGTTGCCATTTTAATGTTCATAATTTTGATCTTCTTTTTCTTAAATAAGTTCCTTTAATATTTCCTGTAATAAAGGCTTGGTGATGATGACCTCCTTTAGCTTTACCTTGTCTGGGAGCACTTTATCTGCCCTTTCATTCTATATGATAGCTTTGCTGGATAAAGTAATCTAGGTTGTAGATCTTTGCTTTTCATCAGTCCCTTCTTGCCTGTAAAGTTTCTTTTGAGAAATCAGCTGACAGTTTTATGGGAACTCCTTTGTAAGTAACTCTGCTTTTCTCTTGATGCTTTTAAGATTCTCTCTTTATCTTTAACCTTTGGCATTTTAATTATGATGTGTCTTGGAGCGGGCCTCTTTGGGTCCAACTTGTTTGGGATTCTCTGTGCTTCCTGGACTTGCATGTCTATTTCCTTCACCAAATTAGGGAAGTTTTCTTTCATGATTTTTCCAAATAAGTTTTCAATTTCTTGCTCTTCCTCTTCTCCTTCTGGCATTCCTATGATTTGGGTATTGGTACATTTGGAGACGTCCCAGAGGCTTCTTATACTTCCTCATTTAAAAATTTTTTTTTCTTCTTGCTGTTCTGGTTGAATACTTATTTCTTTCTTATGTTCCAAATCATTGAATCCCAGCTTCCTCCATTTCACTGTTGGTTCCCTGTAGATTTTTCTTTATTTTTACTTAGTGTAAACTTCATTTCTTCCTTTATGTTGTTGCTGTACTCAGTGAGGTGAGAGCATCCTGATCACCAGTGTTTTGAACTCCATATCCGATAGGTTGGTTATCTCCATTTTGTTTAGTTTTCTTTGGTTTTTTTTTTCTGTTCTTTCACTTGCATCATATTTCTTTATCTCCTCAATTTGGCTTCCTCCCTGTGTGTGTTTCTGTGTATTAGCTAGAGCTGCTTTGACTCCCTGTCTTAGTAGCATGGTGTATTATAGAAAAGGCACCTGTAAATTCTGTGGGGCAGAGCCTTACGTGATCACCAGGACAGGGTAACCCACTTCACCGCTCTGTGGGTCTATGTAGGGGGTGAGCTTGGAGATGGGACAGTGCCAATTTCTGGCTTTTGGAGGTTTGACCCCTGGCACCCTTCCAGCTGTTGCCCTGGTGGTGAATCTCAGAGTGGGTGGTTTGCATATGTTCTGAGACTGCAGATCCTTTAAGCAATGTGTTCCCACCCTCCCAAAATCTAGGCAGAATCTAAGACAGAGTTGTACGGCTCTGGGGCAAGGGCCACTCCCCTAACCTTCCTCCAAGCCTGACCAGCATCTGCCACTCACAGAAGAGCTACAGCCCTATGAGACAGCCAGGGAGCTGAGATCGGGCTCCTTGGGGAATCTGGGACAGACTGAGTTGTGGCTCTAAGATGGGGGCCATTTTTCCCTTGCATGCCTGACTGGTGTAGAGCCCTCCCTTCACATACCCAAATATTGATCTGTTTGGGCCTGATACCCTTTGCTGGCTTCCCCTGACAACTCCCTGAGACCTGCTTTACCACAGAGATGTTCGAACACCCAGAGTATGGCAGCTAGACTTGGTGTACCCTGGGACATTTGCTAAGTGGCCTCAGACCCAGCACTGGCACTGAGTTTGAATTTGTATCAGTCTGGTGAACACCTGTGACCCCTACCTGGTGACTCACTGAGAACCTACCACATGTAACTCAAGTACCACCAGAGGGTCTTTCGGTGACAAAGATTAACAAGCAGCCTGCAGGTGGAAGCAGATCTCTGGGTGCTTTGAGAATTTTGCTGACTCATCCTCGGTGCTGGTAAAGCTGTCCTTGGGACTCGGTGCTGGTAAAGCTGTCCTTACTGCATGCACCCAGGCCCAGCAGAGGGAGCCACAAGCTGGGGGTCTCTCGTAGCTCCAAACAGGTTGCCCAGGGCCAGTCATCTCAGGCAGAATCTGGCATAGGCCTGCACCAGAGTCCATCAGAAAGGCCCAGAACCTACACACCCAGTGGGCAGACAATAACAGGGCAAGATCCAATAAGCTTCACAAGCAGCATAGCCACAGAGATCTCTGCAGGCACCAAACCCTGCTGAAGCGAATTCTGCTTTGAGTGGTAAGCACCTGCAGAGCAGCTTGCACGCTGTGTTGGGTGTTGTCTCATAGCCAGCCAGCCTGAGGGTCAATCCCATGCACGAAAGAGTCAATAGCAATCAAGGCTAAACTGTAACAGGAGCAAACACATAAGGTACAGAGAGGACATTCCTAGAGTACCCAACCCAGGTGATCAGGGAGACTGCACCACTGGGTCTCACAGGACACCTAATACATTAGGCCACCCTACCAATACTGGGAGTCATAGCAGATCTACCTAATACATAGAAGCAAACACAAAGAGGGAGCCAAAATGAACAAAGAAACATGCCCCAAATGAAAAGAACAGAAATCTGCAGAAAAAGGGAACTAAAGGAAACAAAGATGAGCAATTTATCAGATATAGAGTTCAAGAGAAATGATTATAAGGATGGTCAAGGAACTTAGTGAGAACAACAACACCGTGAAGAAGGACACAGAAACCATAAAAAGAACCAGTCAGAATTGAAGCATACACTGCAAGTGACAAATGGTTAGATGAAGCAGAAGATTGAATCAGTGATTTGGAAGACAAGGTGGCAGAAAACACCCAATTAGAGCAGGAAAAAAATTAAATTAAATTTTTTTTAAATGAGGATATTTTAAAGAACCTGTGGGACAACATGAAGTATAACAACATCCACATCATAGGAATAGAACAGTGGTTTTTGGTTTGTAAGACAATGTCCAACCCACTGAGCCACACCAGTCAAGGCTAAAGAGAGTATCAAAAGTAGCAAGAGAACCCTGGCTGGTGTGGCTCAGTGGGCTGGGCATCATCCTGCAGAGCAAAAGGTGGCTGGTTCAATCTTGGTCAGGGCTCATGCCTGGGTTGCAGTTCTGTCCTCAGATGAGGCATGTGCAAGAGGCAAGTGATCAATGATTCTCTCCCTCTCTTTCTCTCTCCCTTCCCCTCTCTCTAGAATCAATATAAAGAAAAACAAAAAGCAGCAAGAGAAAGATAGCTAGTTACCTGCATGGGAGCCTCCATAAGACTGTCAGTTGATTTCTCAACAGAAACATTTTAGGCCAAAAGGAATTAGCATGAAATAGTCAAAATGATGAAAAGCAAGGACCTAAAATCAAGACTACTTTACCCAGCAAGGTTATCATTTAAAACTGAAGGAGGCCCTGGCTGGTGGGGCTCAGTGGATTTAGCGCTGGCCTGTGAACTGAGAGGTCACTGGTTCAATTCTCTGTCAGGGCACATGCCTGGGTCCCCAGTTGGGGTGTGCGAGAGGCGACTCGTGTATTTCTCATGCATCAATGTTTCTTTCCATCTCTTTCTCCCTCCTTTCCCCTGTCTCTAAAAAATAAAAATAAAATCTTAAAAAAGAAAACAAGGCTAATATATATGCTATCTACAAGTGACCCACTTCAAAATGAAATACATACATAGACTAAAATTAAAGGGATGAGAAAAATTTTCATGTAAATGGAAATTTTGAAAAAGTTGAGGTAACAATACTTATATGACAAAAAAATAGACTTTAAAACAAAGACTATAGTATGAGACAAAGAAAGTCACTACATAATGATAAAGGGAACAATCCAACAAGAGGATATAACCCTTGTAAACATTTATGCACCAAACATAGGAGCACCTAATATATAAAGCAAATCTTGACGGACATAAAGGAAGAGAGCAACAGTAATATGGTCAGGACAGAAAATCAGCAAGGAAACAGTGGCCTTAAAAGACACACTAGATCAGATGGATTTAATTAATATCTTCAGACAATTATATCCCAAAACAGTATAATATACATTGTTTTCAAGTGCATATGGAACATTTTCTAGGATAGATCACATGGTAGTACATAAAACAAGTCTCAATAAATTTAAGATTGAAATCATATCAAGCATCTTCTCTGAACATAATTGTATGAAATTGGAAAACCACACACACACACAAACCCCCTACAAACACACAGAGACATGGAGACTAAATAACATGTTACTAACCAATGAATGGGTTAACAGTGAGATCAAGGAAGAAATCAAAAGATACTTGAAACCAATTGGAATGAGAACACAACAATCCAAAATCTATGGGACACAGAGGAAACAGTCCTAAGAGGGAAATTTATAGCATTACAGGCCTACCTCAAGAAATAAGATAATCTCAAATAAACAATCTAACTTTACACATAAAGGAACTAGAAAATAACAAAGCCCAAAGTGAGTAGAAAAAAGGAAATAATAAAGATCAGAGCAGTAATAAACAAAATAGAGTCTTAAAAAAATAACAATATAGAAGTTCAGTGAAACCAAGAGCTGGTTCTTTGAGAAGATAAATAAGATTGACAAACCATTAACCAAACTCATCAAGAAAAAGAGAAAGGACCCAAATAAATAAAATCAGAAGTGAGAGGGAAAAAAATGAAAGAGAAGTAACAACTGAACCCCCAAAATACAAAGGATTATAAGAAAATATTATGAACTATATGCCAATAAATTGAACACTCTGGACAATATAGATAAATTCCTAGAAACATGCAATTTTCCAAAACTGAATCAGGAAGAATAAAAAATTCTGGATCGATTACAACTAGTGAAATTGAAGCAGTAATAAAAAAAACCTCCATTATTTTCAGATGACATGATACTGTATATAATCCTAAAGATTCAATAAAAAAACTAAAAGTGAAATCAGTAAAGTAACAGGATACAAAATAAAGATCCAGAAATCAGTTGCATTTATATACAGCAATAATGAATTATCAGAAAGAGAAATGAATATAATCCTATTCACAATTGCATCAAAAAATAAAAAATACCTGGGAATAAATTTAACCAAGGATGTAAAAGATCTGTACTTAGAAAATTTTAAGACACTGAAGAAACTGGACACTATACTACAAGGCCATAGTAATCAATACAGCATGGTACTGGCATAAAAAGTAGACATAGCATCCCCAGCCATCTCACCCACCGGGCCATCTATCCTGCTGTTGCCACTGCTGACATGAGCTCCATGCATTTTAACTAGTAGCCCTCACACAGGCTTTCAACCCAAGTCAAGAACTGGCTCTCACCTAAATATAACCCTCAGGAGGCAGAACTCCATAGCAGGATCGAGAGACTCATGAGCCTATTGGTTGTCTTCCAGCAGGATCTGAAGGATGTGATTATTCCGTGTACACTTAAGAATAAGCTGCAGCCCAGCTCTGTCCCTAAGATCAACCACTCCATGCAAAACTGGCACCAGCTAGAAAACCTCTCCAACTTCATCAAGGCCACGGTCAGCTATGGCATGAATTCCGTGGACCTATTTGAGGCCAATGATCTGTTTGAGAGTGGAAACATGGCACAGATGCTGATGTCTCTTCTGGCTCTGGGAGGGAAGGTCAAGGCAAAGGGGCTGCAGAGTGGTGTGGACATTGGCATCAAGTTCTTGGAAAAGAAGAACTTTGATGACGCTACCACGAAGGCAGGCCGGTGTGTCATCGGGCTTTACATTGCACCAAGTGTGCCAGCCAGGTGGGCATGACAGCTCCTGGGACCAGACAGCACACCTATGACACCAAGTTGGGGAACGACAACTGTGACAATTCCTCCATGTCTCTGTGGATGGGCTATACACAGGGCACCAACCAGAGTGGCCAGGTCTTTGGCTGGGGCCAGCAGACAAACGATCCCAAGTACTGCCTAGAAGGCCCAGTGGCCAACAGGGCTCCAGGGTCAGCAGGTGACTGCCTGCCCAAGCCCAGGGAGGGCCCAGAGTACCCCATCCCACTACCAAGAGGAAGCGAGCTACTGAGGTCCTCCTCATGGGGTATCTCCCTATAACATCACTCCATCTGGGATTTCAGGTTTTTCTGTGTTCAAGTGCTTCCGGCTGAGGCTCTCCAAAGGCCAGATCCAGATGCTTGTGGGATGGGAGGAACCTGCCAGGGCACATCCAGGTAGCAAGTTTCCCAGCAGGTTTGGGCCAAGCTGTCGGGGGAAGAAACCTGCGCAGGGAGGGAACTGGCTCCAAATGGCTTCCAGGTCTTTCTGCCCCCCACCCTTTTCTCTGCTGACCAGTTTGTGGTTTCCACACCCCCACATTACAGGTAGTTTTAACAAAAGTAATTGGGGGGTAGGTGGATGATATAAGGGAGGGTGCTGGAAAGGAAGTCCCCTGGGCCAGGGCCCCGCCACAGTCACCAGATGTTTTAGGCATCACAAGGGACTGGATTTCCCCAGGACGCTCCCAGGGATCCAGTGAGGAAACTGAGGCCCAGCCAAGACAATGGAGTTCTGAGTGGTTGAGGCAAAGCCAGACATCCCTCTTCCATACTAGCCCCTTCTCCTCCACGAAGTACTGCACAGGGACTACCACCAAGAGGCCCTCTCTGGGACCACCCCCACCCAGGAGCTCTGGGAACAAGAGATAATGTGAAATACCAACTGTGGACCAAAGGTAACAAAAACCTTTTCAGAAAAAAAAAGATTCACTAAACAGAATGGACAGCCCAGAAATAAGCCCACGCCTTTATGGCCAATTAGTATTTGAGAAAAGAGGCAAGAACACACAATGGGGTAAAGATAATCGTCAATAAATGGTCAACAGATGGGCAAACTGGACAGATACATGCAAAAAACGAAACTACACCATGTTCTGACACCATATGCACAAATGAATACAAAGTGGATTAAAAACTTGAAGGTTAGACTTGAAAACCATAAAAATCCTAGAACAAAACATAGGCAATAAAATCTTGGATATTTCTTGTAGCAGTATTTTTTCTAATACATTTCCTTGGGCAAGGGACATAAAAGAAAAAATAAACAAATGGAACTACGTTTAACTAAAAAGGTTTTGTACAACAAAGGAAACCATCAGCAAACTGAAAAGAATCTACGTTGGGAGAACATATTTGTCTATGATACATCTGACAAGGGGTTAATAGCCAAAACACATTAACAACTTCAAAAAAAGGAGAGTTCGGGCCAAGATGGAGGCATAGGTAGAAATGCTTTGCTTCCTCGCACAACCAAAAGGATAACAATCAATCTAAAAACAACAATCAGAAGTGCCAAAAAATCAAACTACACCAAACTCCGATAACGAAGAAGTTAAAGCAGCATTCACCCAGACCAGTAGGAGGGGCAGAGACGGGCAGCTGAGAGGGCGCATGGCATGGTGTTGGACTGTGCGGCCAAGGCAGGACTGGCTGAATGGGAAACTACAGACTCAAAGCTAGCTGTAAACTACCACGGGGCTGCCATGGTGGCCAAAGGTCCCAGCCTCACTCGACAGTTCTAGTTGTTGGAAAGTGGGACTGGAGTGGAGCAAGCTAGCTGAACTGTTCCCTCTCTGAACCCTCCCGCACAGATAGTGCCACAATGTAGCGAGGAGGGCTGCCCCACACTGGCAAATACCTAAGGCCTCACCCTCTGGTTAGCGAGACAAAGAAATACAGCCCAAATGAAAAAACAGATCAAAACTCCAGAAAAAGAGCTAAGCAATGAGGAGATAACCAACCTATCTGAGGCAAAGTTCAAAACACTGGTAATCAGGATGCTCACAGAACTGGTTGAGCTCGGTCACAAAATGAAGGAATAAATGAAGGCTACCAAAGTGAAATACAGCAAAATATACAGGGAACCAACAGAGAAGGGAAGGAAACTGGGACTCAAATCAATGATTTGGAAAAAAGGAAGAAATAAACATCCAACTGGAACAGAATGAAGAAACAAGAATTCAAAAAAATGAGGAGAGGCTTAGGAACCTGTAGGACAACTTTAAATGCTCTAACATCCGAATCTGGGGTGCCAGAAGGAGAACAGGAGCAAGTGGAAAACTTATTTGAACAAGTAACGAAGGAAAACTTCCCCAATCTGGCAAAGGAAACAGACTTCCAGGAATCCGAGAGGTCCAGGAAGCTCAGAGTCCCAAAGAAATTGGACCCAAAGAGGAACACACCCAGGCACATCATCATTAAGCTACCCAACATTAAAGATAAAGAGAGAATCTTAAAAGCAGCAAGAGGAAAGAGTTACCTACAAAGGAGTGCCCATAAGGCTATCAGCTGATTTCTCAAAAGTAAACCTTACAGGCAGGAAGGGGCTGGAAAGAAGTATTTGAAGTCATGAAAGACAAGGACCTACATCTAAGATTGCTCTATCCAGCAAAGCTATCATTTAGAATGGAAGGGCAGATAAAGTGCTTTTCAGATAAGGACAAATTAAAGGAGTTCATCATTACCAAGCCCTTATTATATCAAATGTTAAAGGAACTTATCTAAAGAATTGAAGATAAAAAACTATGAACAGTAAAATGAGCCAAACTCACACCATTAACAACTGAACCTTAAAAAACAAAAACTACGCAAACAATTAGAACAGAAACAGAATCAGAGAAATGGAGATCACATGGAGGGTTTTCAGTGGGGAGGCAGAGGGGAAGAATGGGGGTGGAAAGGTACAGGGAGTAAGAAGCGTAATCGGTAGGCACAAAATCGACATGGGAAGGTTAAGAATAGTACAGGAAACACAGAAGTCAAAGAACTTATATGTGTGACCCATGGACATGAACTAAGGAGGGGGAATGCTGAAGGGTTGGGGGTGCAGGGCAGAGGGGGGTTAAAGGGGGAATAATTGAGAAAACTAATAGCATAATCAATAAAATATACTTAAAAAAGGAATGGGGATTCAGGGAAGAGGGAAAACTAGGTGAAGCAAAGGGCATTTTTAGGTCAGTAAAGTTATTCTTTATGATGCTATAATGGTGAATACACGATGCATTTGTCAAAACCAAAGAACTATTCAACAGTAAAGTGTTAACACTAATATGTAAAAAATGTGATTTTTCATTCATACTAAATAAAAATGTTAACATTAAAAAAAAACTTAACCCCCCCCCCACAATCCAATTTAAAAATGGGTGAAGGACCTGAACAGACACTTCTCCAAACAGGACATACAGATGGCCAATAGACATGTGAAAAGACGCTCAATGTCACCAATTATCAGAGAAATGCAAATTAAAATCACAATGAGATACCATCTCACACCTGTCAGAGTGGCCACCATCAATATATCAACAAACACCAAGTGTTGGTGAGGATGTGGAATAAAGGGAACCCCCATGTACTGTTGGTGGGAATGCAGATCTCTGTAGCAACTGTGGAAAACAGTATGACATTACCTCAAAAAGTTAAAAATGGAACTGCCTCATTACCCAGTGCTTCCACTTCTGGGAACATATCCAAAGAAACCTGAAACACTAATTCGAAAGAATATATGCATCCCTACATTCAGTGCAGCATTCTTTACAATAGCCAAGATTTGGAAGCAGTCCAATCAGTAGATGAGTAATAAAGCTGTGGTACATTTGCACAATGGAATACTACTCGCTGTAAAAAAGGAAAGCTTACCTTGTGCAATAGTATGGATGAACCTGGTGAATACTATGCTAAGAAAAATAAGCCAGTCTCTTAAGACAAGTACCATATGATTTCACTTATACATGGAAACCAACAAGGAAAATAGAAACAGACTCAAACATACACAGAACACACTGACAGGTGTCGGAGGGGTGGCTGGGTGAGAGACGGTGATGGAAGGAGACTTGACTGGGGGTGGTGAACACACACCACAATATACAGATGATGTGTTATAGAACTGTACACCTGAAACCTATATAATTTTTCTAACCAAGTCCCCACAATAATTTGAATTAAAGGTTTAAATTAATAAAGAAAATTTCATGAAATAAAACTAATGAGCAAAACAGAGCCACAGACATTGAACTGTGGAACAGACTGACGGCTATAAGAGGGGGGAGGCCGGTGGGGACTGTGCGAGAGGGGGTGAAGGGATTTAGTCAAGGATGTATGTGATGGACCTGTGGACATGGGCAATAGCGTGGGGGCTGACTATGGAAGTGGGGAGCTGGCTGGGTGGAGCGGGGCTGAAGGGGGAAAACTGGGACAACTGTAACAGCATAAACACTACAACATTAAAAAGAAGAAAATTTCAGAATAAGCTGTTTGGCTTACTTCTGCTCAGTGTGGGAACAAAAAGGCCCTTTGTGTGATCTAAATTTAACTGCCTCACACCCTAAAGTGTCCTGTGTCTTAAATCCTACCCACTCTCTTTCTCACTCCACCACTATTAAAACTTCCTTTCTGTCAGAGAAGGGGGTAAGGCTCCACTTAGTGGCAGAATCTCTTCAAATAATCAATAGTTAGGTAACATGTCAATGATCAGGTAGTAGACATCTCTCTTGGAGACTTATGTTTTATGACACAAAGCTTAAAATCTCAAATTAATCTCTAACTAGTAGAATTTCAGGCAAAATAACTGAAAAGTGAAAAATAAAAGCCAGATTGTAGGTATGTGTTGGGGATGGGGACAACTTTCCAGGTAGGTCATACTGAGTGTGTACACACTTTCTTTGGACCATTTCTACTTTTCATGGCTTCCTTCTCTTATCTAAAGCTTAATTCAGAAATTCTCTGAGATACCAAAGGCTGTTCTAGAGATCCCTCCTCATTCACCCAACCAATGAGATGGGGGACTCTGCAGGGTAGGTGGACAGAAGTATATCTTGGAGAAAAAAAATGTCTCTAATAAGAGGCTTACTTTCAACCTAACAACAGTACACTACTGTTCATAATGTATACAATTTACAGTTCAGGTATATTATTATTGTGTAAAAACATACAATAAAATCTTGTAAGAAACTTTGAAATGACTGATGCTCAATAATTCTCTTTAAATAAACAGATTACAATAGAACTAGTTATTGGCTAAGTTTCATCAATTTTTTTTAATTCTCTTTGATTTTTTCTCCTGGTCTTCTGCTATCCTTTCTGCAGGTCGTTTCTTCAACCCTTTCATTTTCCTGGTTTGTAGTTTGCTCAAGTCTTGCTTCTGCATATGAATCCTTCCGTAAGTTGTACCAAAAGTATCTTGGGAGATATTTTTCTTCTTCTTTGGCTATGAAACAGAATATATATATGTAATGGTCTCTATTATCACGAGCTGATAAAAAACCTACTGTACAACAACTACAGCACTAACCATTTCCATTAGTGAGCACCCCCCAATGCTGCTGTCTACAGTCCCACTGACCTTCTCAGGTTCCAATGTACATACAAATCACTTGCAGATCTTGTTAAAATGCAGATTCTAATTCAGCAGGTCTAGGGTGGGACCTGAGATTCAGTATTTCTAACAATTCCCAAATAAACGGCCAGAGCCCACTCTGATATGCAACACAATAGATCACACTCACCTTTAACATGTACTGAGAGAATTTCCTGTGTTTAGCTTAAAGAATCGTGACTATCATATCTTTACTGGCATTCCAAAGATGCCATCTCTACGTGTCCTTTAAAACCATTCAAAGTCAAAACACAGTTTATGCAAGTGCAGGTTACACATCCTGTGCTCTAAATCCCCAGTCTCCACAATGCCCCAAACAATTCTCCTTTTTCCTGAAAACTGGCATTCCTGGCTACCAGAAAGTCCCAGCCACACTTGACGCCTGGTTTCAGCAAGCCTTTTATTTTTCCTTTATGACTGGCTTCTCCTTTTCTTGAGAGCCTAATTTTATCTATTTATCTCTTTAGGTATGTCCTTTAATGTATACCTTTTTGGAAAGACTGAGATATACAATCCACAAGTCATGTACCTTGAGAGCTTTTGGCATTTTCATGGATAACTTATAAAGGTCATCTGACGCCAGATGTGTCCTCCTCAGAACCAGATCCAGTGAGGGTCCCATCTCTTCTAATTCAATCCGTGGTGTCCTGCAGCCAGATTTTTTCAACAGCAACCTTTGTCAAACAAGAAAAATGTTACTCTGACTTTGATAAACATCCTGTCCCCACCAAATATTTTTGTTCAAGAAAATTACAGTTCCATAAAATGACAAAATCTTTAGAAAGGCTAAGCATCTTAATTACTTTATACATTTTGGTCAAATGTATTTTTGATTTGCACATTTTTTAAAATAAAAAAAGTAACCCTCACTGGTGTGGCTCAGTGGATTGAGTGCTGGCCTATAAACCAAAGGGTTGCAGTTCAATTCAGTCAGGGCACATGCCTGGGTCCCCTGTTGGGGGCATGTGAGAGGCAACTGATGGATTCAATGTTTCTCTTCCTCTCTTTCTCCTTCCCTTTACCTGTCTAAAAATAAAATAAATAAAATCTTTTTTAAAAGTATACAATATTGTTGAGAAGCAGCAAGTGAGACAGACAATTCTTATAAGAAATGGTCTTTTTTTATTAAAGATTTTATTTATTAATTTTCAGAGAGAAAGGAGGGGGAAAGAGGGAGAGAAACATTAATGCGTGGTTGCCTCTCGTGCATCCCCTACTGGGGACCTGGCCCGAAACCCAGGCACGTGACTTGAGTGGGAATCAACCAGCAACCCCTTGGTTCGCAGGCCAGCACTCAATCCACTGAGACACACCAGCCAGGGCAGAAATGGAATCTTTTGATCTGACTTCATTTTACATAAGATAAAATAATTTTAATTGGGTGTTTCAAGCATTATGTTTAAATGATTAATAAATTCTTTTTTCTCTAAGATGCATTTAGAATCACCTTTTCTTCATAGCAAGTACATTTACTGATCTCTATAGATTACAATGAACTTTTTAAATCTTAATGCATCCACAACTTTCTGGATACCATTTGTCCAAACAGCTCTGGATCTGGAAACATATGGGGTATAGTGGGGAGCCAGGGAGAGCAACAAATTCTTTTTATGAGTGATACCACAAAAACAGCTGAAAGACCTTAAGATAATCTTAGCTGACTCAATTTGTTACAGTGGCCAGATCTCCACATGGAAAAAAAGAATTGACTGAATAACAATGTTTATACAAGGCCAGACTTTTCACACAAAAGCTGGAGTGTGAGAGAGGCAACAGGTGGTGACAAGAGAGAAAAAAAGAAGAGGAAAGCCCAGTAAGCAACACCCAAGGCAGAGGCCAACAACGGGAAGAAGTACATCTGCAAAAGTTAATTACCAGCCCTTTGGGCCTTAAGTGCATCACATGCAGATGGCGAACCAATACAGTCCACCCACGGGAGATGCATTTACTGGCTGCAGGAAGAGTCACAGTGATAAATATGCTGTATCAGACATAGTAATTTATACCCAAAAAACCCCACCAGCCTAGGATATATAAAGATGTTAAAACAAAAAAGAAAAAACTATACTAACATTAAAAGATAAATTGAGTATTAGCATGGAACTTGAAGGGAGCAAGCACAGGGTAAAGAGCCTAAAAGAGAGTCCTTAGGCAGCCACTCTCTTTATACGGTTCCAGGAGAGAGAGAACACCTGTCTCAGGCTCACTGAGAGGAAACTATTTTTAGAAGTTAGAGTTGGCTGGCTCAGGGAATGTTCCCAAAGAACTAATCTGAAGCATACAGGGGCAGTGATCATTGGACTGTCATATCACACACTTTTCTGCATTTGCACCCACATTTTCAGTACCTCCAAATTAACCATATTTATAATGCTGAACATATCAAGATTAGTGTCTTGATGAACACATCAAGAAGAAATGTGTTCAGTTGGCTACTTAAGAAATCAGGAAAATTATACATAAGATTTCAATGAAAAAGTTCTCTACTGCTTAGAAATGCTCACTTTCAACTAAGTGGAAACCTCGCCAATCCAGGACAGTTCACGGCATGCCTAATGGATTCAAATCAGCCAAGTACCGCCAGAGGTGGCAAAACTGCTCTAAAGCACCTTTTATTGATAGAAGGGTCCTCCTAACAAAGTAATTTTAATGGTATATAGAATTAAGATGGTTTCTGCATAACTATGTATGTTGCTATTTATCAAAGAACTAAGTTACAGTGCCAGCCTATCTTTGTAAATGACTCCTCTCAACCTCTTCATATTTACTGACCTCAAATTGATAAGAAACAGAAGGAAATGTTTAGTTTTCAGTTCCCTGCACATGGTTTCTGGTCACAGGCCTATAAACCCTTCTCTTTATTAAGCTTTTAATAGTGATATGAAGAATCTAAAATTATCTCTTATTAATCTTTTAAAAAATCTGTTCACTCTTTCTCAAAGGAAATATATTAATACAGAATTTATAATTTTTGTGATCATGCTATGAAAAACAAAGACTATTGTTAACTCATCAAAACCATTCCCTTCACCTTCATCCCATTATACACACTGCAATTTTGTTTTTAAGATTTTATTTATTTAAAACTTCTGGCCAAGATGGAGGCATAGGTAGACACACTGTGCCTCCTCTCACAACCCAGATAGGGACAACAACAATTTAGAAACAGAATAATAACAAGAACTGACAGAGAACTGAACTGTATGGAAGTCGGACAAAAAGGAGTTAAAACAGACACATTCATCCACACCAGTAGGAGGGGCGGAGTTGGGCAGGCAGCCAGGTGCAGAAGGGTTGAGAGGCACAAAGAGCTTGGGACCGGTCGTGTAAGACCGCAGCTGGCAGACCCTGGGCATGCAAGCAGCGGCTGAAAAACCCCAGCCGAGGAGTGGCAACCCGCAGACCCAGCAAGGCGGCAATTGTGAAGCAAGGCACTATACCCAACCCAGGGTCCCAGCGCTGGGAAATAGAGCCTTGGGGCACTGATTGAAAACACCTGTGGGGGGTTGAGACGCAGGGAGAGACTCCCAGCCTCACAGGAGAGGTTGTTAAAGACCCACAGGGTGCACAAGCCCACCCACACGGGAATCAGCACCAGAAAGGTCCAGTTTGCTTGGGGGAAGCGGTGGAAGGGACTGAAATTGGCAGAGTGGAGCAAACACCATTGTTCCCTCTCGGACCCTGTCCCCACATACAGCATCACAACCTAGCCACTGGGGTGCCCCGCCCTGGTGAACACCTAAGGCTCTGCCCCTCATTCGTAAGAGGTGCGACCAGGCCAAAAAAAAAAAAAAAAAAAAAAAGGCTCAAACAGAAGAAGAAATTAAAGCCCCAGAACACATCCTTTTAAGCAACTGAGAGAGACAGCCAACCTTTCAGACGCACAGTTCAAAACACTGGTGATCAGGATGCTCACAGAACTGGTTGATTTTGGTTGCAAATTAGATGAAAAAATGAAGGCTACAATAAGTGAAATGAAGAAAAATACACAGGGAACCAATAGTGATGGAAAGAAAGCTGGGTCTCACATCAATGGAGTGGACCAGAAGGAAGAAAGAAACAATCACACAGAAAAGAATGAAGAAATAAGAATTAAAAAAAATGAGAAGAGGCTTAGGAACCTCCTGGACATCTTTAAATGTTTCAACATCCGAATTATAGGGGTACCAGAAGGACAAGAGGAAGAGCAAGAAATTGAAAACTTATTTGAAAAAATAATGAAGGAGAACTTCCCCAGTCTGGCAAAGGAAATAGACTTCCAGGAAGTCCAGGAAGCTCAGAGAGTCCCAAAGAAGTTGGACCCAAGGAGGAACACACCAAGGCACATCGTAATTACATTAGCCAAGGTAAAAATGAAGGAGAGAATCCTAGAAGCAGCAAGAGATAAGAGGACAGTAACCTACAAAGGCGTTCCCATCAGACTGTCAGCTGATTTCTCAAAAGAGACCTTCCAGGCAAGAAGGGGCTGGAAAGAAGTATTCCAAGTCATGAAAGGCAAGGACCTACATCCAA
>CM052541.1:153028108-153054157 GCA_028533065.1 Trachops cirrhosus | reverse complement strand
TTAGCAACAGGGGAGTGGGAGGAGGAGAGTGGGGGAAAGGTACAGAGAATAAGTAGCATGGATGGTAGGTAGAAAATAGAGGGGGAGGGCAAGAATAGTAGGGGAAATGTAGAAGCTAAAGAACTTCTGACACATGGACATGAACTAGAGGGGGGAATGTGGGTGGGGGAGGGTGTGCAGGGTTGAGGAGGATGGAGGGGGATAATGGGACAGCTGTAATAGCATAATCAATAAAATATTTAAAAATTTAAAAAAAAATAAAAATACAATCTTTTTTCCTGCTATAAAAATATATTGAAAAGCATCGTGTCATCTTTTAACAGAGTAAATTTAGAGACATTTATTTGCTTGCTAATGGCAGCAAAACCACTTGTAATCCTGAAGCTAAAACAAAGATTAGTTATGGGTCATTGGAAGTTTGCAGTAAGTTTAATATGACTTATGCTTTTTATAGGAAGAGCTTTCTAACAGCAGAACCAAATTAAGCTTAAATGTCCTACTTTTTTAAATGTCAACATTAAAAGGAAAATACTGATTATCAGCTGAAACATTAAAAAGAAAAGATTTTATTTATTTACTTTTAGAGGGGATGGGAAGAGAGAGAGGGAAAGAAACATGCCAGAGATAAATCAATCAGTTGCCTCTCCCATGCCCCCAAGTGGGGACCTGGCCTGCAACCCAGGCATGTGTCCTGACTGGGAATCAAACTGGCAACCCTTTGGTTCACAGGCTGGCACTCAGGCCACTGAGTCACACCAGCCAGGGCCACACTGCAAGTTTTTTAAAGAAGACACAGTAGCCCTGGCTGGTATAGCTTAGTGGATCGAACATGGGCTTGCAAACCAAAGGGTTGCCAGTTTGATTCCCAGGTGAAGGCACATGCCTGGTTTGTGGGACAGGACCCCAGTTGGGGGCACATGAGGGGCAATCCCACATTGATGTTTTCCTCCCTCTTTCTTCTTCCCTTCCCCTCTCTCTAATAAATAAATAAAATCCTTTAAAAAATAAAAATAGGTAACAGTAGTGCTGCCCCCTTACACATGGTTTCCTTCTCCACAGTTTGTTACCCGTGGTTATTGGTGGCCTAAAAATATTAAATGGAAGTTCCAGACATAAACTATTCACAAGTTTTAAACTGCGTACTGTTCTGAGCAGCATGAGGAAAGCGCACACCATCTCGTTCCGCCTGGCCCGGCTGGTGAACCACCCCTCTGCCCGGTGTTCACATCTACACAAGTCCCTGACCGTCGCGCGGCAGCCGTCTCAGCCATCAGATCCACTGTCAGGGCACTGCAGTGCGTGTGTTCAGGTTGCCCTTATTTTACTCAATAATGGCCCCAAAGTGCCAAAGTGGTGAGGCTGAGAACTCAGATACACCATCAACTGGTTCCTTTAAGCGAAAAGGTGAAAGTTCTCGATTTAGTAAGAGAAGAAAAACATCATATCCTGAGGTTGCTAAGATCTCTGGTAAGAATAAACCTTCTATCCATAAAGTTATGAAGGAAAAAAAAGGCTGTGCTAGTTTTGCTGTCTTACCTCAAACTGCTAACGTTAAGCCACAGTGCATGGTGAGGACTTAGTTAAGATGGAAAGAGACATGAAATTCGTGGGGGAAACACATGAACAGAAGGCATGTTCTGACTGATGGCAATGAGTTACAGCAGAAAGCACTGAGCCTATACTAAGACTTCAGCAAGGGATCTCTTGGACAAGTGACGCACCACACCATTTACTGCACGTAAGGGATGGCTACAAGTGACGCACCACACCATTCACTGCACGTAAGGGATGGCTACTGATTCAGGAATAGGTCTGGAGTGAAAATATGAAAATTACTAGAGGCTGCATCTGCTGCTGAAGAAAATGACAAGTTGAAGAAGTTGGTTAGGGTTCGGTATTATCCTTGCTTTCAGGCACCTACTGGAGGTGGGGGGTCTTAGAACACATGCCCCAGGGATAAGGTTGCACCAATGGCACTACTGCACAGAAGTCGCTTTCCACGCTGAGCTGCTGGCTTTCAGGCTGCCCTGTCATGCCACAGCTCAAAGTCAACATCAGTCTGAATTTGATCCTCAAAGGAAGGCCGTTTGTTCAAGTCAGTGTACTTCTCTAGGAAAGTGTGGGCTCTGTCAACTCAAAAGGCACAACTGTAGCATGTCATAAGCTATTTAAGAAAAACAAAATCAGCTTGTTACAATTTACATTGTGGTGGGGGCAGGGGTAGTAGGGCTAGGCTGAAGAATGAGAGTAAATGGAATCTAGGCAGTGAGCCTCCTTACTCCTTTCAGACTTCATTTTTCAGACTCAGGGTTTTGAGATTGGCTTT
The DNA here is from genome assembly GCA_028533065.1 of Trachops cirrhosus. NCBI lineage: Eukaryota > Metazoa > Chordata > Mammalia > Chiroptera > Phyllostomidae > Trachops > Trachops cirrhosus. The sequence continues at coordinate 153,051,831 of CM052541.1, read as the reverse complement.
GGCTGGCCTAAGTCTTGTGGCCTGGTGCTCTAAGTCTAGTCAAGAAATAGGAAGATACTGCATCAGGTAGGGTCAAGCCTGCAATAGTGTTCTAAGCTCAGATGAGTGCAGCAGTAGATGCTCGGGGCCCAGAAAAAGCAGGGTTTCCAACAGAAGTGAGCAGGGAACACACTTGAGGATCAGCGCAGAGGGCTGTGCCACTGCTGGTCGGCAACCTCTCCGAACTTTTGGCCCAACGTCAATTCCAAGTCTGAGCTCTGTAACAGTCACACTAAAATACTAACCATGGGGATTAATAAAAACGTACTAAGAAAGGCACTTACTTATAGCTTCGAAAATAAATCTTCCCATTCAGTGCAGTGAAGTGCAGGACATACTCTAAACCAGCCAGGCGGATATTTGATACCGTGGGGCCTCTGAAAAAATCTAAAAGCACACACATTAGATTGTTAAAAGTAATCCCTGAAAAATGCCCGATTGCTCCATCCCACCCCTCTGCTAATCTCATGACTGTATTTCTCTGTTTAGTTTACTAAGCCATTTTATTTTTATTATTATTATTATAATCCTCACCCACAGAAATGTTTTATTGATTTTAGAGGGAGAGAAAGCAGGGGGAGGGGGTGAGAGAAAGAAACATTGATCAGTTACCTCCCACGTGCCCCTAGGTTTATGCCCTGACCAGGGATGGAACTTGCAACCTTTTGGTCTGCAGGGAACACGCTCTAACCAGCTGAGCCACCTGGCTAGGGCTACGAAGCCATTTTAATTTTTCAGTTTTGAAGTTCTCCCTCTAAGCCAATGCTCAGCATAGAAGTGTGTCATATTTACCATGGGTATCAACTATCAAGGCATAAAATTTTAATCTACAAGACAGGTAGGTTAAGATGGCAAATTTCTATAAAAGTGGGTGTTGAAACATTGACCATTAACTCAAATAAGATGGTTCTATGGTGGAGGCCAAACAAGCAAGAAAATTCTACCAAGAAATCTCAATTGTTAAAGGCAAGAAAAAACCAAGATCAGTGATTAGGCTGTTTTTTCCAGATTGATACAATCATACCACTGGTGGCACATGAGATTATCTTAAACTATAATCAGGCAGATATAATTCACTATATATTACTTACTTTGTCATACGTCATTTTTCACTCATGGTTGGAACACAAAATTTCCTTTTAAAAAGGAGAATTAATTTAATGGAAAATCCCCGGTGAACGCCACCATGGATGCTAACAATAGGGACTTGGCTAAAGCTATGAAGGCCACATGTGAATGAAAACGTCTGGAAAACAGGAATCAATTTTGGTCCCTTCATTTTACTACTAAGAGCACTGAACCCCAAGGAGGATAAATGGAAACACACAAATAACACTTAATAAGAAAAGCACATGTAAGTTTATCCAACTGGAGTTCTCATACATGTTGGTGGAAATGTGCAATTGGACAACCTTGTGGAAATCAGTTTGACAGTTTCTTACAATGGTCAAATGACTCTACCATTATGTTCCTAGAAATAAAAACACGTGTCCTCACAAAAATTTGTGTATAAATATTTATAGTAGGTCTATTGATAATAGTCAACAGCTGGAATCAACCTAAACATCTATCAACAGATGAAGGAATAAACACATTATGGGACAGCTATAAACAAGAATACTGCCTGGCAATAAAAAGAAGTGACTACGGATACACACAGCAACAACGGATATATCTAAAAACAGATGGGTAAAGAAACTAGGCCAAGAAAAGTACACACTATAAGATTCCACTTATCTAAAATCCTAGAAAATGCAAACTAACCTGTGACAGAAAGCAGATTACCATCTGCTTAGAACAGAGAAAAAGGATGGACTACAAGGGGGCCGGGGAAATTCTGGGAGCCCACAGAAAGGTTCTGTGTCTCGTCTGCAATGGTGTTTGCACAGGGGTACACATGTCGAAATCCATCCAAGTTTTAAACTGTAAATGTGTGCCTGGCTGTAAATTACACCTCCAAAGTTGTTTAAAAATAATTTAAAATGAAATAATTTCAAGTAATCTCTAAAAATTGAAAACAAAATGAAATGAACCTGTATACTGAGCTGCAGGTATAATCATAAAGAAAAGAGCTTTCAAGTGACTTCAAAACACCCTTTCCAACACGGGGTATCATAAACACAACGGCAAAACAAATGAAAACCAAAAACATTCACCCACATTCCACAGTCATAGAACCAGTGGTAATACTGGTATTTTATACTGAGACTGTTGTGCGTACAGCACAGTATAAAGCAACTGCATAATTATGCTAAAGTCACTGAAAACCTGGATTGTTGTCACAGATGAAAGAAGGTATTTTGGTGAGGTCAATGAAAGATCGTTTTGTCCTAAATTTGAGTTAGAAGTTTTGGTATGAACTCAGGATGTATTTTATCTTAACAAATAAACAAATTTCACAGTTCTGTCCACTAAAAAAGCCTAGAAACAATGATTAACCCAGAAACAACCCATAGCACCCAGACTGATTTTTAAAGTAATTTCTCACTTAAAAAACAAACAAACAATCTCCACCAAAGTAGAGCACCCTGATTGGTGTGAATCAGTGGGCTGAGCATCAGTCCAAAGATTGAAAGGTCACCAGTTCGATTCCCAGTCAGGGCACATGCCTAGGTTGTGGGCCAGGTCCCTGGCTAGGGGCATGTGAGAGGCAACCAATAGATGTTTCTCTTGCACATTGATGTTTCTCTCCCTTTCTCTCTAAAAATAAATATCTTAAACAAACAAGGCTCCTTAGAGAAATAGCTGATCTGGGGGTTGGGGCAATAAAAGAACAAGAGGAGTTTGAAACATCAAACGGGTGATGTGATGATGGATGACAGTGTAGTGAACCTTGGACACTGCCACAAAGGTTCACCCTAAAATCAGCAGAAATGATGGCTTAGGTAAAATGGAAATGAATACAGGAATAAGGTATTCCAGTTAAACAGAACTAAGGAGGTGGAAGAGGTAGAAGATACACTGGTTGTAGTCAGAAGGAAAGCCCCAGTTTGGGTATTTTTCCAATGGATCAATTCTAAGTAAAAATAAGATCCGAAATGTTACTGCTACATCCCAAATACATTGGGAAAGGGCCAGGGGATCTGAGTCAGAGAATAAATCAAACCCTGATTCTACCACTTACAGCTCTTCATCCACAACATGGGAATAATATTACCCTAATAAACTGAATGTTTGTGTTTCCCAAAATTCAAAGGTTAAAGCCCTAGCCCCTAGCGTAGCTATATTTGGAGATGGGGCCTCTAAGGGATTAAGGTTAAATAAAGTATGTCATAAGGGTGGGGCCCTGATCTCATAGGATTAATGTCCTTATAAGTTTCCTCTGACTCCCTCCCTCCCTCCCCTGAACACAGATGGAGGAAAAGCTACATGAGCACAGAGCAAGATGCCAGCCAGCAAGACAGTTCATAACAGAAACTTTGATCTTGGACTTCTAGCCACCAGAATGGTGAGAACTATATTTCTACTATTTAAGCCTGCCAGTCTATGGTATTTTGTTGTGGCAGCCAAGCACACTAATACAATGACCTTTGTAGCACTGTAGAAAGGATTAAATTTAATGAATTACCCAACCTAATACATGGCAGTTACTTTTATTATTATATGTATTTCAAGTAGAATAAGAGTTAGAAAATAAGAAAGGTTAAAAAAATTAAAAGAATGACAACTGATTAGGTATGACCACTGATATAAAGGCAATGAAGAAAAAGGAACCAGTTAGGTAGTTAGTTAAATTTAAGGCAGGACTTAAAGAAACTTTAATAAAACTGACCTATTTGATTTACTCTTATATTTATATGCATAGAATAGTCATATAAAAATGTAACCATAAAAATTAGGATTGCCCTGGTCCAGGTGGCTCAGTTGGTTAGACTGTTGTACAGTACATCAAAAGGCTGCGGGTTCTTTCAATCCCTGGTCAGAGCACATACCTAGGTTGTAGGTTCGATCCCTGGTTGGGGTATATGCAGGGGGCAAATGAATGATATTTCACATGTCGGTGTTTCTCTCTCTCTAAAAAAAATAAACTTAAAAAAGAATAAAATTATTAGGATGGCTCTTTCCAGGTGGTACTGAGCCATGGGCATCTCTCAGGACAACGGACAAGCACCACGAGACCAGGGGCAAGAGAAGGCCGCACCACAAGAAGCAAAAATATGAGCTGGGACACCCTGTTGCTGACACAAAGACTGGCCCCTGCTGCATACAGAGTCTGGTTCAGGGAGGCAACAGGAAGTACCATGTCCTGAGGCTGGACGTGGGCAACTTCTCCTGGGGCTCTGAGTGTTGTATGTGCAAAACTAGGGTTATTGATGTCGTGTTCAATGCATCCAGCGATGAACCAGTCCACACCAAGGCCCTAGTAAAGAACTGCACCGTGCTGACTGACAGCACAAGGTACCGACAGTGGTAAGAGTCCCTCTGGGCTGCAAGAAGGGAACAAGCTGGCTCCTGAGGAGGAAAAGATCCTAAAAAATGATCAAAGACAATTCATGTGAAATATGATAAAAGGAAAAAGAATGCCAAAATCAGCAGTCTTCTCAAGGAGCAGTTCCAGCAGGGAAAGTGTTGTGCGTGCATCACTTCAAGACCGGGCCAGCGTGGCTGTGCAGATGGCTGTGTGCTCAAGGGCAAAGAGCACTGTTCTATCTGAGGAAAATCAAGGCTCAGAAAGGCAATAAACCCTCCTCCTTCCTATCTTAGTCATGTAATAAATGTGTTTGTTATTTAAAAAAATTAGGATGAATTGAATATAAAAATAGGTTATTTACTAGTTTTCTATCAAGTAGGATCCACTAAGATTAACCACCAAACTATGTACTTAAGAAAGCAAAGCAGAAGCAAAATTTGGGATGAACAAAATGGGTACCTGACATGAAAATACTGAAGAAGTTAACTTTTCTTTCTGGCTTATCTCTCTCTCTCTCTCTCTCTCTCTCTCTCTCTCTCTCTCTCTCTCTCTCTCTCTCTCTCTCACACACACACACACACACACACACACACACACACACACACACACACACTTCCTGAAGGAAGAAAGCCCCTGATAAAATTCTCTTTCCCTCTGCTCTACTTTATTTCATTTGAACACAACACAAACTAGAAGCCTGCAGCTGCCTTACTTACATTTGTACTAAAATCTCAACTTCCCTTGGCACCCAAAAACCTCACTCCATTTCTCTACTCTTCTATCTTCTTTCCCCAGATTCCTTTATGGTTTTCACTCCCTCCCTCTCAACACTGTAATATGTGGTTATCCCTAACACCCAGTAGAAGCACAAAACACCTTTTTTAAAAAAAAATTTTTGGTCATTGTCTTTCATGTATTTTTTTAAATTCATTAAAAATACAAGTGAAGAGCCCTGGCCGGTATGGTTCAATGGATTGAGCACTGGCCTGTGAACCAAAGGGGCACTGGTTCAATTCCCAGGCAGGGCACATGCCTGGGTTGCAGGTCAGGTCCCCAGTACAGGGTGTGCGAGAGGCAACCACACATCGATGTTTCTCTCCCTCTCTTTCTACCTCCTTCCCCTCTCTCTAAAAATAAATAAAATCTTAAAAAAAATACAGATAAGAACCTGTAGCAAAGACTCTGCAAGGGAATTGTTCACTACTGCACAATGGACAGCAGGGGCAAAAAAGCTGAGGCTTTGGGTTTTGATTCTGGCTCACCTACTTAATAGCTCTTAACCTTTCTGAGCCTCCATTTTCCCACCTGTAAAATAGAATGTCACCAAATTCAAGAGCTTTTAGAAAGGACTGAATAGGTTATACTGGTACTCAAGTTTTCTAAAATTAGTCATTTATTAATAAAGAAATGAAAAATTCAGAAAACTGTTAAACCCGGCAATAAGATCATAAATAATGCCAATAAGGAAAATGAAAGCAATGTGTCTATCCACAAACCTTTTTTGGTAAACTCAGATCTGTAAAGAGCATGTATATAATTTATTTATAATATATAACCAACCAACTTTTCAAAAATGATCTAGGGCAAAGTATATAAAAATCCAAAAGAAGGGCAACCAAAAAAGTATACAGCCTAGCTTACAAGCTTGTAAGAATGACGCAAGAAAAGCTGAAATGAAATACATTATGTAAACTTGAGATAATGCTGCTGAGTATCAGAAGTGTCTGTATATAGAAGTACTAACTAAATTTCTCTCCAGAGTTAGAAAAGAACTAGCAGATGTGACTGCAGAATGAGTATTAAGAACATTTAAGAAATCATAGAGAACAATTTATGCCAACTTTTCAAAAGAGGGGAGAAAAAGTGGTTTGAAACTGGTAAAATTAATGTCAATCTGAGACCAAGACAATAACTATATATTGGATTTTAAGAAGTTGACTTATGGACACATAGGAAGGAATGTATTTATAACATAAATCATTAGGAACTAGCAGTTCACTGAGAAATCTATAAAACAATCTTACAAGGTCATCGTGAGAATGAAGCAATGTATGTAAAGTGCCTAGTATATACCTGGCACTTAGGGTAACAACAATGAAATAAAGGGAGCTGAGGACATCACTGAGGATTTCCTGGGAGAGAAATGAAATTTGCAAGAGTAGAAGAAACCTGATAAATAAGAATGAAATTGGAAAAAACAATAGAAATATGCACAACATACTTTCAATAAACCTTTTTTAAAGATTTTACTTATTTATTTTTAGAGAGAGGGGAAGGGACGGAGAAAGAGAGGGAGAGAAACATCAATATGTGGTTGCCCCTTGTGCACACCCTTATTGGGGACTTGGCCCACAACCCAGGCATGCGCCCTGACTGGGAATCGAACCTACAACCCCTTGGTTCGCAGGCTAGCTCTCAATCCACTGGGTTACACCAGCCAGGACCAATAAACCATTTTTTAATGGAAAAGTAGGAAGAAAATTGGGGGAGATCAAGAAAGCAAGTTATAGTAGGAAAAACCTTGTATCAGATTTTTAAAAACTAGTAGAGATTTTGAATGAAAAGTGAATGATGTATAACCATCTTGAAAACTTTTCAACTTTCTAAATTTAACTTAATGATGTCGATAATGACATGAAACAGGTGTAAGCATTTTATACTTTATAAAATGCAATATAAATAGGTTGAGACCAAAGTTACTTTAGCAACAACAAAAAATAATGATTTATAGAATATAATATCCTTTTAACTCCCTTCTTAGTGGGAAATAGAAAATAATGAGAAGGGCCCTGGCTGGTGTGGCTCTGTGGATTTGAGTGTCGGCCTGTGAACCAAAGGGTCCCCTGTTTGATTCCCAGGCAGGGCACATGCTTGGACTGTGGGCCAGGTCCCCAGTAGGGGGAGAGGCAACCACATTGACATTTCTCTCCCTCTTTCTCCCTCCCTTCTCCACTCTCTAAAAATAAATTTTATTTAAATAAAACTTACTTTTTAAATAAATTTTAAAAAATAATGAAAAGGGAAAAAAGACAAGAGATCAAAAAGAAAAAGCTGTATGCCTAGAGTGAAGTGGCAGAGCCACCAATAAGCCTTAGTTGCCTACCTGAGTTACCCTGCAGATAAGTATTAAAACACTTACCAGTAAGAAGACTTTTTAGCCTTCTGTAGTCCTCTGTTACATCAAAATCATTACCAGCAAATATTAACATGGGCTTTGTTCCCTCAGGGCATTTACTATTCTATGAAATGGGGAAAAATAATTATATAATTATCAAGTCTAAATTGTTTACATGCTTATTTTAAAGTTATGATACTTACATGTAATGATTCATTTCCAGAATTTCTTAACTGCCCTAAAACTATGTCTATGAATAATGATTTTAGGTGTAAAACCAGAGTTGGGATTTTGAACTTACAGATTTTTAGATAGAAAATAACTTTCATTCCACCAACCCATGTTGCCAAATTAATGAGTGGTCAAAGAAGGATATAAGCTACCTATTAACATTATTCTATGCAAAGAATAAAAAAAAAAAAAAGAAGCTAAACTTGCTATAAAATAAGCATAGCCCTCTAATAGCCAAAGTCAAAATAAATTTAATTTCTTTGAATTATTTGTATCACTGTGCCTTTCCTATTGTATTACATAAACAGTACTTTTAAATGAAAGCTAAATTAAACTACCAACTAAACAGTCACATGGGAACCAATATAATTTTATACAAGCTATAGAAAGAATGAGTTAATCCTCACTCAGCAGGATTGAAGCTCTTACAAAAAAAATATTTTGTCCAGCTCTGGATTTCCTATACCAAGAAGAATGTGATGTAAGTAATAAGAGGATTTAAATTTAAAAGTCATCAAAGTGACCAAAAATCAAATAGAAAAAAGTTGTTTAACTGAAGGATTAATTTATAAAGGAAGGTAAATGGCTGTTGGTCTGAGTTTCCCACTGATTCTAGTACCTCTGGCTCTGACATCAAGGATTATTCAAATCTAGCAAAAGGAAGGAAGGAAGGAAGGCAGGCAGGCTAAAAAAAAAAGTCCTCTACCATAGGACCAGAAGTCACCTGTGGCTTTCCCGTTCACCACGACCTCTCTTGTTGGCATTCCCTGCTTCCAAATCCTGAAACTTAACTGCCTGTAATTCAGAGATGTGCCTAAGATCTGTCTGCCTGATCAAGGACCCCTAAACGGACTTTCCAGATCCAGTGACTCCCCTGTGCTCCAACTGTCCTACCTGACCATCCTATTGCTACCCCTAGGTCTATGGGGTTTGTTTACGTAGTAAGAGAAAGTGAGGCAACACCAACTATAATTCTGGCTTTTAAACCATCCTAACCACGATGCAGAGTAATAAAACACATTATTTCAAGTCAAGACACAGTATACACATCATAAAAATGTAACTAAACGAGTTATGCGAAACAGTACTTATCATGTAGATCACAAACCCTGAACTAGAAAAAGCTACAGCAGAAGAGCTTTAGTCCCATGGTCTGAAGGCATTTAAATTTTTTTAAAGTATATAATACTATGATACAGTACACTAAAAATGCTATAATTATGATGTCACTGAACTAACCTTTTTTAAATAAAGTTACATTTATTACTTATGTTAGTGTGATGTACCTTTTTTGTTTTTTAATTACACTTTTCATATCTGAAACCGTTCTTCACATAGATTACATGCATTCTATGAGAAATCTGTATTTTTACATATATAAAACCACATATTCACAAGAATTAACCTTTTGAATTAAGTGTTTTTAAACAAAGGAAAATAATTCTTATAAATTATATACAAACTTTTCAAATAAGATATCCTAGAAAATTGTGCTTATTTTATACTACCTAAAATAAAATCAACTAGCCTTCAATTATAATCATCTCATTCATTAAGGTTTATTCTATGTAGAAAAACCATCCCTAGAAGTTTGGCCATCTTAGAAAACAGGTTCCTAGAATAATCACTCAATTTCTTGGTGGAATCTATTCTAATGTTGCTTAAGTGTTAACAGGGATGAGGCTTGGCAATAAAAGCAAGTGAGAAAAGAAATACCTGGTGAAGATATCTTAAAAATGAGAAGGCAGAAATGGAGATCACATGGAGGGTTAGCAACAGGTGAGTGGGAGGAGGAGAGGAGGGGAAAGGTACGAAGAATAAGTAGCATGGTTGGTAGGTAGAAAATAGACGGGGAGGGCAAGAATAGTATGGGAAATGTAGAAGCTAAAGAACTTATGACACATGGACATGAACTAGAGGGGGGGAATGTGGGTGGGAGAGGGGGTTCAGGGTGGAGGGGAATGAAGGGGGGATAATAAGACAACTGTAATAGCATAATCAATAAAATATATTAAGAAAATGAGAAGGCAGAGTAAAGAGTAAATAAACATGAAGAAAAAGTAGAACAAAACATGCAATCCAAAGCAGACTAAAACTACAAGCTTGTAACCAAATAACGTGGTAAAAAGTAAAGGGCTAACAGTCCATGCGGGCATTGCCAATGTCAGCATATACTCAGCAATTAACAAATTTTGTGGTTATGGATATGCTCTATGAATGAAAGTTTAATATTCAGTTTAAATGGTTCTCACTAAGAACGAGACCTGAGCCCTGGCTGGTGTAGTTTAGTGGATTAAGCGCGGGCCTGTGAACCAAGAGATCATGGTTCAATTCCCAGTCAAGGGCACATGCCTGGGTTGCAGGCCAGTTCCCAGCAGGGAACGCACAGGAAGCAACCATACATTGATATTTCTCTCCCTCTCTCCTTTCTCTCCCTCTCTCCTTCCCTTCCCCTCTAAAGATAAATAAATAAAATCTTTTAAAAAAAGAATGAGACCTGAAAAACCATTCGTGGTCCAGTTTATAAGCTGCAGTGACAGTGGAAAGAGTAGAGGGGTTGGCGTGCACGTGTTATCAGCCAGTGCTCAAGCCCAAGCCCGCTAACTGGTGGCCAAGCAGCAGAAGTGGCAAAGGCAACACACTGCTCACTTCCAGGAATCTGTGCACAGCCACAAAGAGAAACTAAAGCATGATGGCTCCCACCCTACTAAAGCACCACGGTTTACACACTCCACAAAATGCCTCCAATACATTGTTTTCATTGATAAGCATTTTCTCATATATTATCTCATTTGATGTTGTTATACCTATTTAATACTTGATTGAAATTGAGTGTTAGGGAAGTAACTGAGTTTATCAGGTCACAAACGTCATCTAAATGGCCAAGACAGGCCTCAAACCCAAACGTTCTCCCTCTAATCCAATCTTGGGCTACTGTTCTACACTGCACCTCAGGACGCTGGTGTGGCTAAGTGGGGATCTGGTAAGAACCTTTTCTTCAGACGCACAGGAAACCTGAAAGTCATGTCCTCTTTTTAGAAGACATTGGGGAAAGGAGTTATTACAATATTTGCTATAGTTCTTTCAACTTACACCACGACCCTAAAAGACCCATAAACTGAAGCAATTATATAACTTTCCATTACAAACTTCAGTATCCTTTCTTTCAAAGTCCTCGAGTCCTAACTGGTTATCCCATTTACTTTACGTATGACTCCAAGTCACCAGTGGAATTCCTCTGGGCTTCAATCTCTGAATCTATACAACAGGGAAAGTAATTTCTGCCTTTCACAGGGTAGTTATGAGGTCTAAGTGAAATAATGTATTTGATGGAATAGATTAAGTCCAGAAGCAGAGTTCTGAGGGAGCAGAAGCCCAATCTGGACCCAGGAGCTGAATTTCTTGCTATTTACTACTTTCCATTTCATAACCCCATTCAAACAAAGGAGGCACAAAGATGCAAGTCCTTAAGGGGAGGACTGAGCTAACAACTGGTGGCTAGTAACCAAAATACTGCAGGATCAGTTAAAGCTTCCTAGGTTTAGAACAGGGCTCACTTTGAAAATTCTAGAACTTCTGGAGTTCCATGAAATAGGTGTTGTGATAACTCAGAGGGAAAGGACAGCATTTAAACCATGGGCCTAGACAAGACTTAGTAACCACTCTGAAGTCTAACTACCAGAAGACCCATATAGCTATATGCTATAAACATATTCTTTTTAAAGTAAAGGTGAAATGAATTTGTGCTTTCATCTTAGAGTACATTAGTATAAAAACGAAGTTCTTTCTTAGGGTACAAAATTGTATCAGCACTGTTCACCACAAGATGTCACTATTGCCCAAGAGCAACATCACAAAAAAAATTTTTAGCAACATCTTACCTTAATATCTTTTAGAGAGACAAACTTCTCAATACCTAATTCAATCATGTCCAGCACATGGTAGTCATACATACGACCTAGAAGGAAAATCATTTTCTTTTAAACATTTATTTTTCCCAAACAGCTTATCCGCAATGTTCAAAACATCCTGATATCTGCCTCTTTTCTTTCTCTTTATAACCCTCAAACATGTCTCCTCTTCTTTAAATTTTCAACATTACCTAGGGTAGATTGTTGCGATCTTGGTCCTTAAAGGATCTTAGAAATCATTTAGCCAGCCCTGGCTGGTGTAGCTCGGTGGATTGAGCGTGGGCCTGCAAACCAAAGGGTTGCTGATTTGATTCCCAGTCAGGGCACATGCCCAGGTTGTGGGCCTGATCCCCAGTAGGGGATGTGAGAGACACAACCACACATTGATGTTTCTCTCCCTCTCTCCTTTCCTTCCCTTCTCTATAAAAATAAAAAAAAAAATCATTTAGCCAAACTCCCTTATTTTATAGAAGAGTAGACAGAGGCCCACAGAGGATAAAGGGTTTGCTTGCCTAACGCATTGAGCACGCCAGACCAAGTCTCAGAACACCCAGGCAAGGGTTTTTCTTTTCTTTTTAAATGTATCCATTATTAAACAGATATTTATTTGGAAAGGGTTAATCCATGTAGCTATTTTTTTTCTAACTCTAATACTGATTTAGGATATATATGTTTTATATTAGAAAAATATCTGCAACTTGAGGTAGAGTAATATTTATACGTCCACTCTCTCTTTACCTGAAGACTGGCAGACAAAAAATTTGATTCAAACTCACATGAAGAAAATACTACTTTAAAGCTTACTAGTCACTCCTGAATCCTCAATATCATCAATTAATTACTTGTCATAGCAGTGACTCTGTAATAAAAATATCACGAAGTAAATGATACTTACCTATTACTAGATTATTTGGCCGCTTCTTATTATGGGAGCCAAACATAAATAAAGAACAATCTGACTTCTTTGAAAAGAATTCCTAAAAAACCAAAGAAATCCCATTCAATCAATGAATAAATATAAGAAACTTAAGAACTATATATACCTCTAAATTAAATATGTGTGTGTATATATCAGTTTTTTCCCCCGGTGTACGTTAATGAAGACTTAATGAATTAAGTGGGAATGAACAGCTGAAAAGTTTTATTTCTACCTCTTCAAATTTGCGAAAACATGTAAATTCAAAAATATGTGAAAACTACTAGGTTAATAAATAAATGGAGACCATTTATATTTTCAGCTATGCTGTTATTTTAAAACAGCACATCAAGTATTTAATTTGTTGAACAAATGCCTTTACTCATGGGACATTACTGCTGTCATCAGTCAACATGGTGCTTTTAGAATTTTACAACTGGACCCAGAAGCTTTCAGTGCAAACATCTACTGTTCATTACAAACTTCATCCACACAAGGATCTTGCCCTAGAACCTGCACACCACCCCAGCTGTGACTAGTTCCATTTTGTGCTCACGGCAAGGGCTGACTGACCGAACTATGCTGTTCCTACCGGTAAGAATTATTTCTTCCATTAGGCTCTCCAAAGTACTGACTCCCATACAGATCTGATAGCAGCGGAAAGTTATCTTGGACAGCTCCTTATACTGATACACATGCTCACTATACCCCACAGTTTGATTCAGTCTACTGAGATTCCCAATCTCAGCACAAAAATTAGACTCAGTGTGTTCCAGTCTAGTTGGAAAAGGTTCTTAAATTAATCATGAAACATTAAAGAACAGATAAAACTATCATGATCCTCAACTTCTCTTTAACAGTTACAAGACTCCCTGAGGTGTGGGCCCCTAGTGTGGTTATCATTCATTCCAGTGTTTAAGCAGATGCAAGTGGGGAGAATACCCACTTGCCTATCCACTACCCGTGTGGAGGATGCAAAGCCAGAAAGCCCAAGGAAAATGAGCTCTGTCATTTACAGCGGAAGGGGGTCAACCTTTCTGAGAATTTTATCATGTGTAACATCAGGGATAAAAATACCCCAGGAAAAAATATTTAAGGCCCACATGATCTGTCGTATGTGAAAGTACCTGATACTGTCTCGGGCACAAAATAGGTGTTCAAATGTTTTTTAAATAACCAAATCAATAAAAATGCTTTCTTAGCATGTTTTTTTTTTTACATCCTCATGTTATGACTAACACTCCAAGCTTTCCATAAACTACCTTTCACATACATACTGCACTGACCAAGAAGTTTGTTTGGTATTTTTTCCCTCTAAGATGGCTCTAGTAGTGCTTCGTTGTCTAACTTTATTCAAAACAATTTTGTTAAATTGTATTGTGACAGCTGTCATATCAACATGCATTTAAAAAAACTTAACAAAACTGATGAAATTTTGTGTAGCCATTTTAATATTGAAGATGGAAAAAATACACAATATTTTTGGCATATTATGCTTTACTATTTCAAGAAAAGTAAAAATGCAACTGAAATGTGGGGAAAAAAAGATCTGTGCAGTGTGTGGAGATGGAGCTACGACTGACTGAGGGTGTCAAAAGTGGTCTGCAGAGTCTGTGCTGGAGACTTTTCACTGGATGATGATGCTCCATGGTGGGGTAGACAAGTTGAAGTTGATAGCGATCAAATTGAGACATTAGATGAGAACAATCAACGTTATAACATGTGGGACATAGCCAAGATACTCAAAATATCCAAATCAGCAAAGTCATTGGCAAAAATGAAGTGTCTTTTATTTTACAAAAAAAATCATACAGACTTTTTGGCCAACCCAATACCTCTCTCTCTGCTGTTTTTCTCTATAAAGCCCACTTTCTGTTAAAATTCTAGAACAAGGGATGTCAAATTATTTCCAAAATGCCAGAGGGAATGTTTTAGGATTTTTATATACTTAAAAAAAAAAAAACAACTTTAAAAATATAAAAACCATTCTTAGCTCCTGGGCCTCACACCAACAGGGATTTGGCCCACAGGGAGATGTATTTGCCAATTCTTATTTTTATTTATTTATTTTTTTAATCCTCATCTGAGGACATGCTTATTGATTTTTCTAAAGAGAGGGGGAGGGAGAGAGAAGCATCAATATGAGAGAGAAACTTCGATCAGTTGCTTCCTGCACACTCAAGCCACAATCTCGGTATGTGCCCTGACCAGGAATGAAACCCACAACCTTTCAGCCTATGAGATGATGCTCCAATCAACTGAGCCACACTGGCCAACTCTTATTCTAAAGCACAATTCCAAGACTGTAGTGTAAGAAATGGGGGTAGGGAGGTCAGGAAGAGGAATTCAACCACATTTGCAACGTGACCACTGTTTCCACAGTCATTTTAAGCTTAGAGGTCTGAGATTTAGTATAGCCAATGGAATATCTTCTATCCCCAGAGGCAGGAGAACAAAGAGGAAATGTCATAATATTAAGTTTAAGAAAAACTGTTACATCAACATTGGATAGAAAAAGTAAAGAATGCTATAGATTCTACAACATAATAGCATTGCTAAAAAGTGGTCACACAACTAAAAGCATCATGGTGCCACAAAACAATACTAGCTTTTGATAAGGGATAGATGGAAGAGATAGAATTCCAGGTTAGACCATGTATTTTGACTTTCATGATCCCTTCAATAAATGACTGTTAAGAACCCAAGGCTTGCAATGAAAGTAATTTGGTAAACACTGAATATTTATTTTGCCATTTTTCTTCTTTTTTTTAATTTTATTTTTCAATTAGTTTACATTTCAATATTATTCTATATTAGTTTTAGGTGTATAGCATAGTGATTAGGCAACCACATACTTTACAAAGTGTTCCCCCCAGTATTTCAAGTGCCCACCTGGCACCAAACATAGTTATGACAACATTGTTGACTCCATCCCCTATGCTGTACTTTGTATCCCAGCGGCTCTTCTGTACCTACAAATTAGTACTTTGTAATCCCTTCACTTTTTCCACCTAGTTTCCCAACTCCCCCCACCATGACAACCATCAGTCTGTTCTCTGTATCTATGTCTGTTTCTATTCTGTTTGTTTGTTTATTTTGTTGTTTAGATTCCACATGTAAGTGAAATCATATGGTATTTGTCTTTCTCTGTCTGGCTTATTTCACCTTAGCATGATATTCTCTAGACCCATTCATGCTGTCACAAATGGTTAAGATTTCATTCTTTTTTATGGCAGAGTAATATTCCATTGTACATATGTACTACAACTTGGCTATTACAAATAATGTAGCAAGCCAATTATTTTTCTTAATATAATTTTCATCACAGTTAGTTTCCACATTAGCAAAGATGTTAAATGTTAGTCTTCTAATAAATTGAGATTCTATTCAAAAGTCCTTTCTTTTAAATCTATTAACTAAAAGAAAAAACAAGTAATGGTGTTCCTGTCAAAAGAACATATAATCACATTCTGATTCCTTTTATAGTCAGTTTAAAACACTTATTCCCTTAAGATTTTTTTAAAGAAGAAACCAGTATCATCACATACTCAAAGTCCATTCATCATTCATTATCTACCACCTTTCACTTTTTGATTTCATTCACTGGGCTTCTTCATTTCATTCTGGTTGCAATACATTTAAAAAGAAATTTGATTAACTTTAGCAAAGTAACTGACAACTGTTAGCATTTAATTCATGTAGAGTTCCTTGTACTAAAAATATCCAAAGAAGTCAGATTCTTAAAAATCAAATTTGCTTTATAACAACAGACTCATAACAAACTTCCTTTTGATAATCCATTACTTATGCACTTAAAATGTAATTAAATTTTTAATTTCTACCAATAGACTTGCAAGCAGTGGATAATAACATACTAGTCACAGTGAAATGTAAGATCTAGTTATATTTTAAAAGTACAAAAGCCTTATTTCCCCTCTATTTTACACAAAATTCTCTCAGATAGGATGATTTCTAATTTAAAAAGTATCACATATTAGATGTACTAAATAAATTAGTCAGAATAATCACTTACTCTCTCTTAAACGAGAAAGATTTTCATACTTACCAATGATGTCTGATCCTCAAATGGTCTTGTAATATTTTTCCTACAAATATTTTTAAAAGCCAAGGTTTAATAATTTTAATAAGTAGTTCACCCATAAATAACAATTAATATATAAGTAAATATAATTTTATATTCATATGATCAAAAAAAAGAAGCCAGGAAGAAACTCATTCATTGAAATATTTATTTAGGACCTATTATGTGCCAGGCTCTGTTCTAGGAGGTAGAGATACCCTAATACATGTCAAACAAGAACCTTGCTTTCTTGGATATTACATTCTAGTGGAAAAATTAAACAATTTCAAAAATAGTAACTATTGTGACAAAAATAAAATAGGGTATTCTCTCAGTGTGAAAAGTACAAAATGAATATTTGAGCTGAGACCTGCAAAATGAGAAGTTAGCCAAAGTTTTGAGGTTAAGAGTAGGAAGGGGGACTAGAATAAGAAAAGATTCTGAGATGAAAACAAGCGTAGACTACAAAAAGCAGGCAAGTGTCACTGGAACTTAGTGAGCAAAGGGACAATAGTGGTTAAAGATGTAGTACCTTTCTGGGCAAAGTTAGGGAATGTACACATTAAAAAAGAAAGGGAAGGCACTACAGAATTTTAGGCAGGAGAGTAACATCAATGTATTCAAATTTTCCTTCTAAAGAATGCTCTGTCTTCTATATGAGAATGGCAGGTAGTATGGCAAGAGTGAATGGAGTCAGTAAGGAGCCATATAAGTAATACAGGAAAGAGAAAAAAAATGATGAATTGGACCACAACAGTAGTAGAGGAGATGGAGAAGCAGTAGGTAGAGAAATGGAGAACATGCTATCTTTCGTGCAAAATAAGAATATATATTTTTATTTGCTTAAATATGCATAAAGAAATTCTGGCAAGATACATGTAAGAAACTAGTGATGGTGGTTGTTCTGGAAAAATGTGTTTATATTTTCAGTGTATAATTTATGATTTTTAATCAAAAAGTATAAAACAGTTTATAATTTTTATGAATTTAAAGAGAAAGTCATATATATACAACATGACCTCAATTTTGTTTAAAGAGTAACTGTACAGACATAAAAATAGATGAGCAAGAATTATGTCAAAATGTATGGCACTCATCTATGCATGATTATTTACTCATTATTGTAATTATCTAACATGAATACGTTATTACTTTTAAAAGAAGTAGCTTGATTAACAGCCAACAGCAATTCACAAATAAGTATGACCTGTTGGAAACATACAGGAGTGTAAGTTAAACAAAACATCATTTTCATTTCTTAATTAAAAAATAAATAAATAAAACAGCCCTGGCTGGTGTGGCTCAGTGGATTGAGTGCCATCTTGTGGACCAAAAGACTGCCAGTTCAGTTCCCAGTCACGGCACAAGCCTGGGTTGCAGGTCAGGTCCCCAGCTGGGGGTGCAGCAACTGATGGATGTTTCCCTCCCTTTTTCTCCCTCCCTTCCTCTCTCTCAAAAAGAAAGAAAGAAAAGGAAGAAAGAAAAGAAAAGGAAAAAAAAAGGAAAGAAAATCTTTAAATAAAACAATAAAACAAAAGTAGGTAAAAGCCCATGTAACTTTTATATTGCACTCTGTCAAAAGGACAAACTTTTCAAAAAACCAATAGTTAATATACTATATTGGGCATGAACCTGTAATCTCCTGTCTAGGCACCTCATGTAGGGTCAAATTCAAAAGATAACTCATTTATGTAAAAATGACCACTTTAGCATTATTTTTAAGGACAAAAAAGTGAAAAACCCAAATACCCCGTATTTTAAGGAATAGTAAATTTTAGTATAACCATTTAATAGGCATTATACTGACATACTGAAAGGACCACTATTTATAACATAAATGGAAAGGGCTTGATACAAAATTGCATATATGGAAAAACAGATAAATTTTAAATTAATTTTGCTAATGAAAGAATATAAACGCCAGAGGCTGCATGCTGTGTGATTTGATTTATGGGACATTCTGACGAAGGAAAGACTGTAAGGATGGAAAACAAGTCATTGATACAAGGGAGAGGAAGGGGGAGAACTATGAAGAGCACTGCAAGAAGGGATTTTCAGGATAATACAACTATTTCTGTATGGCTGTAGCTGTAGACACAACTCAATGCATCTGTCAAACCCCACAAAACTGTATACCACAAAGAGTACACTTTACATACATAAACTAAAACCAGCGCCAGGATGCAGCTGAAAACCCAAAATAAAATACAAACAACAATAAATAACCCTAACTGTAGTATAAATAAATAACAATCACATTAAAGGGGGGAAGCAAACAAACAAACAAACAAACAAGTACCTAACCTAAGTTATATTGGAAAACAGTATTTTGGTTGGATACTGTAAGGTTCAGGACACAAAAAATCATTGTACTCTAGTTAGTACATTGTTTCTTATAGGGTTACAAATTCTGAAACTATGCATATACTAGAATTATACAAATAAGCAAATATATTATAAATAATGGAAGCCAGGTTCCTCACTCTTAGATGAAGTTACAAATAAGAAAAGGAGAAAGATGGAAATGAAGTCTGTGGTACTGGATTGAAATTGAAAGTGTCACTATGAACTCAGGGTTTTTAAATATACAGTGTGGGGCATAGTACGTTTACAGGTGTTCATACAGAAAATAACAATTAATAAATAGTAATACAAGAATAAACAGTTTTGTGTACTCACAACTGTAAACCTACTGTTGCTCCACCCTGTGAAGATAAATATAAACAAGTGGAGATGTGCGTGTATGCATAGGTTAATATATATAATATGTATTTTTAAGATCTGTCTGCCGAGAGGACCTAGAGACAGTGACATTCCAGTAGCAACTGAGCACACTTAGTGCCCGGTTCTTTGTTTCTTCAAGGCTCCATGGAGCAGGGGCTGATTCCAGGGCTGAGGCAAGTTAAAATACAAGATGAGCCTGGAGTATGCTGGGGTCCCAGAAAGTAAGGACTCAAATATGGTGCCTGCCGAAAGGGCACAGGAGCCAACGTGAAAGAGATCTCAATGGCCAAATGTAGAATAATATAAACAACAAAAATAAATAATAGCATTGGATTGTAACCCAAAAGAATATAGTAAATATCTGTAAGCCCACACTGATATAAATGAATAATTAAACAGAGAGAAGGGACAGATTTTCTTTACAGAATTCTAATTAATAAATATAGAAGTAATGAGGAAAATAGAAAACCACCACTAAACCACCACAGTAATCACTGCTATAGACCAGATCCACAGATGGATTGCAAAATTAATAAGCAGAAGTTTCAGGAGAAAAAGGATTAGTTGCATAGTCTTTGTATAGTCTGAAAGTATTTCCTCCAAACTGTAATTTACTAGTTACAAAGAGAAAAATAGTAACTTTATAATGGAGAAACCCAGCAGACACCCTTTAACCAAAGTTAATGTCACCAGTATAAGACATCACCATGTACTACTCCCTGGTCTGATTTTCTGAGAAAAAGCATATCACTTTGGTGCTATTCTTGCCAAAAATGCATAATCTCAATCTATTCGTGAGAAACTTAAGGCAAATCCAAAATGAGGGATATTTTACAAAATAACTGATGAGTATCAAGATCACGAAAGACAACAAAAGACTGAGGAACTGTCACAAACTGGAGGAAACTAAGGAGACATGACGACTAAATGCTATGTGGGATCCTGGTGGAGAAAAAGGACGTTAGTGGAAAAACAGGTCCAAACCGAACCAGTCTGCAACTTAGTTAACTCTCTTGTACCAGTGTTAATTTCTTATTTTTTATCATTGCACTACAGTTATGCAAGATAAACATTAAGAGAAGCTGGTTGAAGGACGTATGGGGAACTCTACTATTTTTTGGAACTTTTCTTAAGTTTAAAATTATTTCAAAATAACATATATGCTACTATTACAACTAGGTAAGAATATTCAATACATGTGAAAACAGACTGGAAAGAAATAAATTTTAAGAAATACAAATAGCTATATGTAAGGAACTACAGTGTTTTTTAAAAAAATGTTCCTAAATCTTTCTTAAAGTGGCTGTTTGTTACTTTTATAATGAATTAATATAATTTAAAGTTTAAAAAAACTTACTTTTTATACAGGACTCCATATGGTTTTTTCAGTGCATACTGTAAAACATAATTTAGAGCTTTCAAAACAAAACACATTTGGTATAGCAAAGGTAAAAATAAAGCATTATAACAGTCATTATACAAGATTACTCTGCTCCCTAAACCCTATTCTGATGTCCTCTGCTTGGCTCCCTTTTGATCACTTACAACTTGCAACACAAGCTTACTATTTTAATTTAGCCTGGACTTACCTAATTATAATTTTCTATGCCCTTTCAATAGTCTATCCAACTTAAATGCTTCCCTTCATTTGTTTAACTTCTACCTACTCCATTCTTTCCAGGCAAACAATTTGAGAGTAGAAAGAGCAGAAGGAAACAGAAAAAATAAATCCTACCAGGAAAAGCTGACAGAATTGAAATAGTGTCTGGAAATGAGAAAACTGAGACAGTCATAATGATGGCAATCAGAATACTAACCACTTTAAACACAGCCCTTAAAAAAGTTTGTTATTAACCCTGGCTGGTGTGGCTCAGTGGATTGAGCACTGGACTGTGAATCAAAGGGTCGTAGGTTCAATTCCCAGTCAGGGTACATGCCTGGCTTGTGGGCCAGGTCCCCAACATGGGGCACACAACAGGCAACCACACAATGATGTTCCTCTCCCATTCTTTCTCCATCCCTTCTCCTCTGCCTAAAAATAAATAAATAAAATCTTTAAAAATTTTCCTGTTTTTTCAACCCTCTTTTTATTTTTCTTCCTACTTATTTTCAGCCATCCACTAATAATCAACTTATTACCTATATAGTCAGTACTTCTGTGCCACAGGGAACAAAAAGATCTAAAGCATTACCTTGCATTACAGAAAGAGGTAAATGAAAGAAAACAACAAAAAATAAGGTGAAATGATCATTCATTAACTATTAGTGCTGGTGAACAAAAGAAATTCACCAGTCCTGGCTGGTATGGCTCAGTTGGTGGGAGCACTGTCCCATCACTGAAAGGATGCAGGCTCAGTTCCAGTTCAGAGCACATGCCTGGTTTGTGGGTTTGATCCCTGCTTCGGGTGCACAAGGAGGCAACCTGCAGATGCTTCTTCTTGCATCAGTATTGCTCTCTCCCGTGCCCCTTGTCCTCTCTCCAAGCAATGAAAAAATGTCCTCAGGTGAGGACAAACAAAAAAAGAGGGAGAGAAGAAATTCATCAGTAAAATCTACCTTTTTACTAACACTTATGATGATTCTTGACCACGTTTCGCTGCCTCCGTGGAATGAACATTACACCTATTCCTGTTTTGAAAATTGATTTGTGCGAGAGAAGGAGGGAGGGAGGAAGCAAGCCACACAGATCTCCTGTTCCACCCACTCATGCATTCACTGGTTGATTCTTATATGTGCCCAGACCAGGGATAAAGGCTGCAACCTTGGAGTATGGGGACATCGCTCTAACCAAATGAGCAACCCAGCCAGGGCCATTACCACCAATTTTTGACAACTTGCGAGTCATCAATATGAGTGTTAACTACAGTAATAATCTGTAATATTGTGCTGTTCTTAGAGACTACTTAAATACAACATAGGGTTATTGTGTTGTAAGGACATTGGGAGGACAACAGCAGTATCCCATCAACACAATGGCATTCAGACAGACAAAAAGAATGAATATATGTTAGGTAGCTGAATTGACTGCTGTTTAAAAAATCAATCACAGGGAGTTTAGCCAAGTTTAAAATCTATTCAGTTATTTAGTTGATTTATGTCCAAGAATCTATCTGCTTTAGTCAAGCACCTACTACAGACTATGCCTTTCACTCACTGATTAAACATTTACGGAGCAACTACTATGTGCCAATTACTTGGCCAGACATCAGGCTACGAAGGTACATAAAACCTTTATCTTCACCACTTAAATTACATGTTCTAAACTGAACATATCACTTTTCCCCCAAAACCTGCTCCACATTCTTTAATTGGATTATTGCTTATCAGGCATCCAGGCAGTACCTGGTAAGTCACACTTCTTACTCACGCACCAACTCTTCTAACCTCAACATCTAGTCTCTCTGATCATCTCTCATTTTCATCATCACCACTGATGCTCTTTACCTGGCTGACAGTGAACATTTAAATAGTTTCCTACATTTGTTTCAACCCTCTTTAGTCAAGTTGATTAAATGGATCAGATTTCTTACTTAATATCTTTCAATGGTTCCACTGAGCTTTCAGAATAAAGCTCACACTCCATATTATGTTATCCCTACCTCTTCTTCTAGTTTTCATCTAGCCCACTTTTCTTTCACCATCCCAATTATTTTCAGTTCCCCAAATGCATCATGCTCCTTCACACTTTCTTTGTTTTCTTTTTTATTAAAAAGATATATTTTATTTACTTATTCACAGAGAGGGGAGAGAGGGAGAGAAACATCAATGTGTGAGAGAAACATTGATCAATTGCCTCCTGCTCTCCCCTAACTTGGGACCCGGCCTGCAACCCAGGCATGCGCCCTGACAGGGAACTGAACTGGCAACCTTTTGGCCTGCATGCCAGTGCTCAATTCACTGAGCCATACCAGCCAGGGCCTTATTTGTTTTTTTAATCCTCAGCCAAGGACATGGTCACTGATTTTAGAAAGGGGGAAGGGAGCAAGAAAGAGAGGGAGAGAAACTTCAATGTGAGAAACACCAACTGGTTCCCTTTCGTATGCAGCGTGTATGAAACCAAACCCACATGCACCAGGCATGTGCTCTGACTGGGAACTGAACCTGCATCCCTGCGGTTCGCAGGCCAACCAACCAAGCCACCCATCCAGGATCACCTTTCCTTTGAACAAGCTTGCTCCTCAGCCTTAGAAAACATTCTCTTCCTCACCCAGATCTTGTTCCAACGCTGCCAACCATCCCACCCTGTGCATGCTTCCAGCACAGCACTCAATTCACAATGCTGTAATTTTTTTTTT
>CM052541.1:153010711-153027608 GCA_028533065.1 Trachops cirrhosus | reverse complement strand
TCTGGTTGTTATTTTGTTTCTATATCTTTGTTGTCCCTATCTTGGTTGTGCGAGGAGGCAAAGTGCGTCTACCTATGCCTCCATCTTGGCCGGAAGTCTCCATTGTTGTTTTAAGCCATTAAGTTCATGGGTAATTTCATATGCAGCAGTAAGCAATTAATACAGCCTTAAATAATTGGTTACTAATTGATTTAACAAAACACCCAAATCTTCATAAAGATCTATCAGGTTATTAAAGACTACAGGAGAGGAAATTCTGTAGTTTCCTTATACTAATAATCAGAGTATCTAAATGCTAGCTCAGCTTATCTGAATATATCTCCTTTTCAAGTTTATCCTAGAACTTCAAAATTCCTCCCTCTTTCTGTTATTTTCAAAGTGCCTAAAAAAGGGATCGTTTGTGTAAATGTCTCGTAAGAACCAAAATTTCCTATGTAGTTATGTGTAGTTGGTACAATTAATTTCTGCATGACTAATGTACTTTCAAATGTTTATTAATTAAAATACAATATATCTATTAAGCCATAAATATTCATCACTAGAATCACATTTACGAGAGTTTTAAATGTCTTTGAGCAATGAGCTTTTAGAATTTTTATTTTTTATTTTCTTAATCCTCACCCAAGGATATATTCATTGATTCTAGAGAGGGGAAGGGTGGGAGGAAGAGAGAGAGAGATGCAAGAGAGAAGTGACTGGTTGCCTCCTGTACACACCCCAATCAGGTACCCAGCCTGCAACCCAGTCATGTGCCCTGACCAGGAATCAACCCATGACCTTTCAATACACTAGGTGATACTGCAACCAACTGTGCCACCCATCCAGGGTGAGCAATGAGCTTTTAAACCATCAGGTGATTATCTGTTCATCTCTACAAATATGTGACTGCTACAGTGCAAGTA
Source organism: Trachops cirrhosus (assembly GCA_028533065.1). Taxonomy (NCBI): domain Eukaryota; kingdom Metazoa; phylum Chordata; class Mammalia; order Chiroptera; family Phyllostomidae; genus Trachops; species Trachops cirrhosus. Next base: position 153,026,706 of record CM052541.1, on the reverse strand, counting down.
GCACTGGTCTAAAGTCTAATCTGGGACAATCAGCAACTAGAGAAGGTTAAATGAACGCTAATTAAGAAGCAGACTCAGGAATAACAACTGTGGTCCTAGAGTCCCTCCCTCACATAAAAAACTAGCTTATTCCACTTGTAAGTTTGTAGGGAAGGTTGCTGCAGCTGCCAAGTTTCCAGGAGATCCTCTGAGGGCACACCTTGGGAACCCAGAACTGCTATTACATCTTCCCCACTTACAAAAATTTTAATTAAGAAAAAAAAGGAGACTGCTGATTTCCCTAGGGGTTGGAAATCACATCAAGCTTCTTGACAAACACCTCCCAAATACTTCCAATGCAAAGCAGAGATTTCTTATATGTCTCCAGTGTGCTCTGCTACATTAGAGTTCAACTGATTTTATTTTATTATTATTATTATTATTATTTTCCTCACCTCAGGATTTTTTTTCATTATTTTTAGAGAGAGAAGAAAGGAGAGAGGAAGGGAGAAAGAGAAACATCAACTGGCTGCTCCCCACATGCGCCTAGGCCAGGGATTGGACTGGTGACCTATGCATGTTCCCTGACCGGGAACCGAACACACAACCCTTTGATTATGGGACAAGGCTCCAACCAACTGAGCCACACTGGCCTGGTATTGAACTCAATTTTAAATCTATGTTTGGTACTTTTCATGGAGTACCCACAATAACGTATTTAAGATATTACATATAGTTATTACTACAAAGTACAACAATGTTCTGGGAGCAATGTGTCACTGTCAGAGCCAATATTAAATCACCTATTTTCAGAGAACTACGTGAACTAACCTATGTTTTCTTCTCCTTCCTTCTTTTCTGTCAGAAGAGTTCTTGTCATGCTGAGCTTCTTCATTGTATGGCATTTATATTTTAGCACTGTTTTATTGTTACCTTCTGCATCCACTAGAACATAAAATGAACTCAATTATTATACCGCTTAATGCAGTATAATAAAATAAAATGCAAATAAAATAATCATGTTAAGTCTCAATAATTCCAACTTAGGGAGTTAGACTAAACTACTTCTTGTCTAGATAGTTGAGTAAGTTTAAAATTTAACTCATCCCTCCTGTTCCAAAAACAGAGAAATGACAGATAAAACATATTAACAATGGAAGGCAGAACCGGACTCTATAAACAACAAACAACTCCGGGGGACAGCCACACAAAGCTATGAGTGAGGTTAAAACTATGGGCCTGCTAGGCTCCAGCCCTGAAGGAGGAAAGTGAAGCCAGAAATTCAGCTCTACAGCGTAATGAGGTCTAAAATTCTATCACACAAATGAAGGACCAAAGTGAGACTTTGTACTTAAAGCCAGAGACCAGAGTCAGGACGTTGCCCATCATGAAAGAAGGCTTAGAAAAAACATGATGCCAGCCCACTGCTTGGGAATAGAGCTTTACAGAAAACTGTGGGCACAGGCAGGAGGGAAGATGAGGCTCCGAGCTAAGGATGTGAAGCGCACTGCAAACTTCCGTACACTGCTGCTCTGAGTGTAACCATACATGTTAGAAAGCAACAATCAGTCAAACTACATGAAACTGTCAATACTCAGCCCAAATCAGTTATTTCATATTGTTGAACCAAACACATAGTCATCGATCTATCAATTCTATTATTAAATACACCTTAAAAATTTTTACACATATGCACAGGGAGACATAAAAATATTCAGGGAAGCATTTTTGTAGTACGTTAATAAGCATAATTAAGTACATGGGCTCTGGAGCCAACCATCTGGGTTCAAATCTGACTCTGCCTCTTACTTCGAGTATAACCTTGGGCATGTTATTCACCTCTCTGTGCTTCAGTTTTTTCCAAGGTAAAATGAAGATAACATGGGGTCTACCTTGTAGACTTGTGAGGATTAAGTGAGTTAATACATTTAGCACTTACAATAGTGCCTGACACATAAAAGGCACACGATAAGTTTTAGTAGTTATTAATAATCACTGGTAAAAATGGAAGCAACCAACATGTCCATTAACTGGAGAATAAATTGTGGCTTAGTCACAAATGGAACACTAAGAAACAGGAAAAAAAGAGTTATGTAAGTCAGCATGTACGAATCTCAAAACATATCTCTAATTGGAAAAAGATTATAGAATAATATGCTATAATTTATATAGTTTGAAAATATACAAAAATACTATTTATTTTTTGTGCACACACACATATGTAATATAAAATTAGGTATAGGAAAGAAAAACATCAACTTCAAGTAAATGATTATGTCTGAAGACCCAAGGAAGAGAATAAATTTAGAGAGGCGTATATAAGGGGCTTCAAATGTATCTGGAATGCTTTTTTCACTGTGTGGCAAAATGGTATGATTTGATACAGCTAGACAATGGGTACATGAAATGTTTAATTTTAATATTCACTGTATATAATAAGTATGATTGAAATATTTCATTGTAAGAAGTCACCATAGCAATCACTTACCATGTTCAACATTTTCTTCAAATATAACACAGGTCCCAGGAGTGTCTGTGGAAAAATTTAAAGACTTGATGACAAATAACAAAGTTGCTTTCTCAGTAAAGCATATAAAATAAAAGGAGTTTCGTCTATCTGACATCCTCCTACCTTCATACTCTCCAGCAAAGACATAGCCATCCACTTGCAGAATGGGCCTCTCAGTGTCAATCCCCTACATCAGAATAGAGGATCATAACAAATCAGCGCTAGAAAAAGCCTTAGGAGTTGGGTAAAATGGGTGAAGGTGGTAAAAACAAACAAACTTCCAATTATAAAATACATAAGTCCTGGAGATGTAATGTGCAGCATGGTGACTATGGTTAACAATGCTCTATTATTTTATATTTGAAACTTGCTAAGAGAATAAATCTTAAAAGTTCTCATCACAAAAAAGGTAAATTTTGTAACTATGTGGTGACAGATGTTAACTAGACTTTTGAGGTGATCACTTACAATATGTACAAATATTGAATTATGTCATACCCCTGAAACTTACACAATGTCAGTTATATCTCAATTTTTAAAAAAGGAAAGAGAGAAAAAGGCTTCCAGATGTAACCTTGCTACCAATGCGAACGTCTAACAGAGGTGTCCAACCCGCGGCCAGGGAACCACATGCAACTCAGGATGCTATGAATGTGGCCCAACACAAAATCGTAAATTTACTTAAAACATTATGAGATTCTTTTGTGATTACATGTTGTGATGTATTTACTGTGCAGCCCAGAACAACTCTTCCTTTTCCAGTGTGGCCCAGAGATGCCGAAAGGCTGGACACCCCCGCTCTTGTCCCGGCAAGTACAAGATAAGCTAAACCTGCTCTGATCCCAGCCCCTACAACCTGCAGACTACTTAATTCATACCCCAGCAGATAGGTCTATTTCAGTCAACATGCTCTTCAAGTTAAGCTAAGAAGAGGGCAAGTTTTGTCAACACTAGCTGAAAGATTTTAAAGCAAAGTGAGAAAACAGATGATAACTTAGAATACCACACATAACTCAAGACAGTCTTTGAAGTTCTCGCGGTAGGCACCTTCTCTCCCTTCTCTGAATGTAACCTGTGTGCATATCTAAATACCCTCTCCCACCAGACTAAAACAATGTATTTTTTCAAATTACATCGTTCCGTTTCAAAATGCCACCTCCTCCAAATCTTGAATTCTCTGCAGCCACACTTTCGGCCACTCGAGCAGAGTTAAACGTTTTCTCCCATACGTCCCCCTGTACATCTATGACTGTCTTCAGAGTTCGCAGCTTTGCAAGTGGAATTAATATATCAATCTTTGGGGATAGATGGCTGACCATTCATTCTTGTTCTAAATTTAAGAACATCTACAACCATCCTCCACTTCCAGAAGACTCACCAAAATCTTGCACTTATTTTCACATTTTGAGAGAAAGTCTGAATCAATAATTCCCGTCAATTCCACCAGAACCAGCTGCTCCTGGTGGAAGAAAGAGGGGTCAACATGCTAGCCTGAGAGTGGTGTGCAAGAGGCAGTTAACAAGAGCACCCCAGAATCCCCAGTGCAACAATCCCACCCCTGGGAAAACTACGTCCCGCTTTCAAGGTGAAGAAGCAAGCGTCGTTACCCCAAGGCAACTACTCACTTCCCCACTCTGATGACAATGCGGCAATTAGGCTTGAGGCAAGCTCCCTTGCAGCCCCCCGCCCCTCCCCCAACCTCCAGCAAAAAGCGGGTAAGGCGCCCGTGGGGGTCCGTGGTACCGGCCGCATCCGGGCTCCCTTGCCCTCTCCCAGCCAGCGCGGCTCTCACCGCCACCGCCCCTCGCGCAGGTTTTCGTCGTAGCACTCACTGCCTCCTCTTCCCCATCTCCGGGACACCGCTCCTCGGCTGCCGCCATGATCCCACTCCTCCTCGCAGCCTCTGAGTAACAAGCCACGCCCACCACGGCCGCCATCTTGGGTGTGGGCAGCGCCCCGCCCCCCTTCCTTGCTGGGCCTCAGGCTCTGCACACCACTCCTAGGAGCGGGCGAGAAGGCCGCAGCTGTCCCCACGTGGAGGCTGGGTCCAGGCTCGCCCCTTGTTCCTTTGTTTGTTTGTTTTCTTTTCCCCCTGTTCCTTACTTGAGGGCAGGAGCCGGGTCCCTGACAGTCTGGGAGGTCCGGTGACCTAGGGATCCCTCAGCCGCCCCCGCCCCTAGAGAGAGAAGAGGACTAGTGAGGAAGGTGAGGGGGAGGGGATAGAGAAGGTGCGAGCGAGGGAACCACCGCCTGCAGGCAATGGAGTGGTCTTGTGTTAGCTGAGTCTGCTTTCTTGGGAAGAAATTCTTAATACTGTGGAGGGAAAAGGGGAAAGTAACTTCACAGGGTGATCCGAGTATAAATTCCTAACTGGGCTGGTCATGGAGGGTGGTCACACCCCAGGCATAAACTTCTTAGTCAAAGGCTTTTATCCAATTGTAAGTACCCTCTGTGCAACTAGGGCAACACACCTTTGAGATAAGCAGTAGCCACCTTAAAGAGAGCACATAATCTTGTTCACTGTCCTGTAATCCAGTCTCTGCATTGCTTTCTCCCACGTGCCTGTAAACTCCTTCGATTCCTCATTTATCTGAGGCATAAAAGAAGCATTCTCTGGAGCATTTGAGATCTTGCTCCCTGGCTTATGTGTCAGTGTGGCTCAAACTCTCATAAAAATTCTCCACAGATGTGGACACGCCTATGTGACGATATCCTGCAGCACTAATCCCCACTTCAAGTTTTCCCTGAGCCCAATTAATGTGGATGAAAAGGAGCCATATGCTAAACCTGAGAAGCTTAGGGTTGGCCTGCGTGGCAGCTTACAAACTCAGAGACCTAAAGTAACCACATAAAATGGTCTGAGGTTAAAACTTTCTCACTAAAAGCAGGTCATGGCCGGCAGTGATGTCCTAGACTAGAATCTTCCCTGACAAGTCAATCTTTACTTTAATCGAGACTATCTATTGCCTTCTTGCATCTGCAATAACATACTTTTGGAATGCCAAATTTCTTTTTTCCGGACCCACCTCAAAGCACAGGCACCCGTCAGAGTGGAGATCACAAATCCCTTCCTTGTTGTTACTGTATTAATTGTTGACCGTTAACTATCCTGTATCCACCCATATAAAAGTGTACGTCTATCGTTTTACTTTTTATCCAATCCCAGATGGCCCCTCTCCACTTTGTTTCCTCCTGCCTCCCTAATCTATCACCAATGGATTTCATGTAACCCCCTTAAGCCTCCTTTTTTTATTGCAGTATATTAAAATAAGGTGCAAAACTGCCATGTACTCAGTCCACTGAGGTTTTGTTTCCCAGCAATTGTCTTAAGTTGGGCTCAAATAAACTCATAAAAATTCTTAGAGGTTTGGACACTTCTTATGATAGGGGACTCAAGAATTGGAAACTTTTAGTTTAAGCTAGATAGGTAATCAGCCTAGTGAGTAATGCATATGTTAAAGCTGTTGTTTCAGAAACTACAGATAAGGCTCAACCCCGCTCCTGGGAGAGACAGCCAACCTCCTGGGGCACTGCTAAACATTACTGCCTGCGGACAAGTGGAGGCATCTGGGCCTTTGTGTTCCAGGGAGAGACAGCCGACCACCGGCCCCTGGGAACAGCTAACTGCCCAGGGCAAGAATACTGCAGTTTTTTAATCTAATTTCTCCTGAATTTCAAAACCCCTCACTGAACTTTGTTCTCTGTTATAAAAAACACTGGCCTGGAAAGAAAATGTAAGACGGTTTGTTAGGGTATGAACCCACCGTCTTCTCAGATTGCCAGCCATCTGATTAAGGCACCCATAAAGATTCAGTCTCGGTTTCTGCTTATTGGGTTTGGTAGTGACAGGCAGCACAAGCTCCAGTGTCTTTTCCAGTTTCACTTACATTGACGTTAAGAACACATTTCAGATTAACTAGTGTGGGGATTCAGAATGAGTTACCCGAAGAGACTTCTGGCCAAATGGAGGCATAGGTAGACACACTGTGCCTGCTCACACAGCCAAAAGAAGGAGGACAGCAAATTTAAAAATAAAAAACAACAGAACTGACAGAAAATTGAACTGTATGGAAGTCTGACAACCAAGGAGTTAAAGAAGAAATATTCATTCAGACAGGTAAGAGGGGCAGAGACAGGCAGCTGGGTGGAAAGGCAAGGTGGCAGTTGGAGGACTGGGCAGTCCCATATTCGCGTGCAGATATACTGAGAGGAACAACTGGGGAGCGAGACGGACTACACAACCCAGGGCTCCAGCGTGGGGAGATAAAGCCTCAAAGCCTCTGACTGAAAACACCTGTTGGTGTTGAGGCAGCAGCGGGAGAAACTCCCAGCCTCACAGAAGAGTTCATTGGAGAGACCCACAGGGTTCTAGAAGGTACAGAAACCCACCCACCCAGGAATCAGCACCAGAGGGGCCCAATTTGATTGTGGGTGGCAGGGGAAGTGACTGAAAACTGGCAGAGAGAGGAGCAAGTGGCACTGTTCCCTCTTGGACCCCTCCCCCACATACAGCGTCACAAGGTGTCCCTGATGAACACCTAAGGCTCTGCCCCTTACTAGGGAACGGGCACCCTAAGACCGAAAAAAATGGCCCAAATGAAGAACAGTTCAAAGCTCCAGAAAAAATACAACTAAACAACGAAGAGATAGACAACCTATCAGATGCACAGTTCAAAACACTGGTTATCAAGATGCTTCAGGAACTCATTGGGTACTTTGACAGCATAAAAAAGACCCAGGCAACAATGAAGGTCACATTATGTGAAATAAAGAAAAACCTATAGGGAACCAACAGGGATGGGGAGGAAACCATGACTCAAATCAATGGTGTGGACCAGAAGGAAGAAATAAACATCCAACCAGAACAGAATGAAGAAACAAGAATTCAAAAAAATGAGGAGAGGCTTAGGAACCTCCAGGACAACTTTAAATATTCCAACATCCATATCATAGGGGTGCCAGAAGGAGAAGAGGAAGAGCAAGAAATTGAAAACTTATTTGAAAAAATAATGAAGGAGAACTTCCTCAATCTGGCCAAGGAAATAGACTTCCAGGAAGTCCAGGAATCTCAGAGAGTCCCAAAGAAGTTGGACCCAAGGAGGAACACACCAAGGCACATCATAAATACATTAGCCAAGATGAAAGATAAGGAGAGAATCTTAAAAGCAGCAAGAGAAAAGAAGAGAATTACCTACAAAGGAGTTTCCATGAGACTAACAGCTGATTTCTGAAAAGAAACCTTATAAGCAAGAAGGGGCTGGAAAGAGGTATTTAAAGTCATAAAAGGCAAGGACCTACATCCAAGATTACTCTATCCAGCAAAGCTATCATTTAGAGTGGAAGGGCAGATAAAGTGCTTCCCAGATAAGGTCAAGTTAAAGGAGTCCATCATCATCCAGCCTTTATTATATGAAATGTTAAAGGGACTTACCTAAGAAAAAGAAGGTAAAAAATATGAACAGTAAAATGACAACAAACTCATAGCTATTAACAACCAAACTTAAAAAAAATAAAAACTAAGCAAACAACTAGAACAGGAACAGAATCACAGAAATGGAGATCACATGGAGAGTTATCAGCTCGGGGAGTGGGAGGGGTAGAGAGGGGGAAAAGATACAGAGGATAAGTAGCATAAATGGTAGGTAGAAAATAGATAGGGGGAGGTTAAGAATAGTATAGGAAATGTAGAGGCCAAAGAACTTATATGTACGACCCATGGACATGAACTAAAGAGGGGGAATGTGGGTGAGAGGGGAATAAATGGGGGGAATGGGACAGCTGTAATAGCATAATCAATAAAATATATTTTTTAAAAAAGAATGAGCTACCCAAAGATGTGCTCCTGGGCAGAATTTTCTTAAAGTAACCTCATGGATTGTGCTGATGATAAAATAAAGGATTTTTGTACATGAAACAGGATGATCTAGCTCCAAAGAGTATGAGCTTTGGGTCTAATGCTGTTCCAGCTTTGCTGCATTATTAGTAGCAAGGCCTTGTACAAGTTGGTTATTGTGAGGATTAAATGAGATGTTGCATATAAAATAGATTTAGCCCAGTGTTTGCCACATATTAAGCATTTAATATGCCTTTAATATATTACTGGTAGTAATATACAAAATTTGAGAATATTACGACTTTTAAAAAATATTTCCATATATGTTTTTCAGGTTCTTTCTGTTTACACACTTCATTTATTTAAAGATTTTATTTATTTTTAGACAGAGGGGAAGGGAGGGAGAAAGAGAGAGAGAAACATCAATGTGTGGTTGCCTCTCCCACACTCCCTACTGGGGACCTGGCTTGCAACCCAGGCAACCCAAGCATGTGCCCTGATCTGGAAACTGAACCTGAGACCCTTTGGTTTGCAGGCCAGCACTCAATCCACTGAGCCACACCAGCCAGGGATATATAATGAAATCCTATCCAGCTATAAAAACGAATGAAGTGCAGATACATGCTACAGCATTGCTGAACTTGAAACCATTAAGAAACCAGACACAAAAGGCCACATATTGAATGAGTCCATTTGTAGGAGATATCCAGAATAGGCAAATCTGTACAGAACGAGAGAAGATTATTGGTTGTTAAAGCCTGCAGAAAAGGGTAATGGGGAATGACTGCCACTGGATGTGAGGTTTCTTTTGTGGTTGATGAATATGTTCAGGAATTAGGTTGCAGAACTTTTTGAATATACTAAAAATTACTGGATTGTATACTTTAATAGTGAATTTTATGGCATGTGAATTGTATCTTTAAAAGCTGTTATTAAAAAAATACTAACAATAGTAGAAGCAGCTAGTTTTAAACTGAACAGGGAAGAGAAAATTGCTTGGGTGATAAGAAAAAAATCTTTGAAGGCTAGATCCAGGCCAGATACCATTGAAGCTGTATAGCAGAAGTATAATTTGGTCCTGGATCCAAAACAAAACAAAACAATAGCTTAAGAACCCATATCTGGGAGTTGGAAGGAGCTGGTAAGGATCAAATATCATTAGCCTCTTTTAATTGGACCCTCTTTAGGCCTCGTGACAGTCTCAAAAGGTAATAATTATATAGAGTGATATTCAAAACATGTAATGACCAATAAGGCACAGCACTCAGCCATGCTGGAGTAAGGTCGTGGGAAAGCTGGGTAATGTCTAGAGTCAGCTAGAGGCTTGAAGCAGTTTCTTTTCACTGAATGATAGGGCAGTTTCATTAATTTAATAGCTAGTATGGTTTTACCACTACATACAAGTTGACTATCAGCCTTCATTAGTCTTACTTCCATTTACACGATAGAAAACTGAGACAGAAAATTGGGAAACTTGCCTGTTTGACTCATTCTTCTATACTGTTACCCTTTCTGGGAAAGGAGAGAACCTTAAAGGACAGAGCAGAGTTGCCAACCCCTGCATCAGGCTAGCTAGAGTCAGAGAAGTGAGATAGAATATCCAATCTTAACAGTGTTGAAAAGGGAGACAAAGAACGAGGGAGCTGCACACCTGATAAAACTGGGCTGGCCTCATCATTCTGTATTGCAAGATGTGAATGACGTTGCGATGAGTGTCACTTTTTCTGTGAAATGGCCATCCCTGTGTAATTGCAGAAAGTAGAAACTTTATTTTCTTCATTTCCTTATTTTTATTTTTTTAAAGTTTTCAGTTATTGATTTTTAGAGCAAGAGGAAGGGAGGAAGAGAGAGAGAGTAACATGGATGTGTTGTTCCACTTATTTATGCATTCATGGTTGATTCTTGTATGTGCCCTGACTGGGTATCTAACTGACAACCTTGGAGAATTGGGATGATGCTTTAATCAACTTAGCTACCCGGCCAGGGCAGAAACCTTATTTTCTTCAATCTGGCCTTGTGCTTTTGTTTTTGACTCGAACTGACCTCACCCACCTCCTGTCCCTTGTTTAATCATTAAACCCTCAGGACAACGAGGTTCTGGTCAGCATCCAGGAGTCTTAGAAACAAGGTCCTGGGACTGTTGACCATTGAGACAGAGTTTTCTATCAAACTAAACATAACATCTTGGCCTCAGTTGTGTTTTTGCTCCAGACCCAGGAAAGCAGAACGATTCCACAGAACAAATCCTTGCAAAATTGGACAGAATAACTCCATGGCTGACTGACATCAGGACCAAGTGCAATGATCAGTTACCCCTACCCTAACACCAGCCAATCAGTAGAGACCATGATCCTAACTCTTTTAGTCACCATTATTAATGATTTCCAGTTGGCACTCAATCCACTGAGCCATACCAGCCAGGGCTAATGATTGTTGTCCTTACATAATCCACCCTCCGAAACCGTTTGGAGAACCAGGTCTTTGAGCATGAGCTACCTGTGACTCCAGGCATGGCACCATCTCCTTAATAAATCCTTTCTTTCTTGGCTGTACACTTCTGCTTGTGTCTTATTGGGCTTTGATGCTTGCAGGCAGATGGGCCCCTTCAGTCCAGTAGCAGCTATATTCTACATCTCATTTTGCTTAATACCTCCAGATTATACACAGTATTTGGAGAGAACTTTCTCGTCTTAAATCTGCATTGTTTAGTGCTGAGATTCCTGTGGTTGAAGGCACAGATCCGTGAAGGGCAGGGGCTCTGTTTCTGCAGAGCATGGGAATCCCTGCTACGTTTGGGAGCCTTAATGTCTGGTCTTTCTAACCAGACCATAGGTCCTGGAACCTCTGCAGGGTACTGCTAGGGGAATGAGGGCACACCAATTTATACTTCTCCCAGCCTAAGCAAATCTCCACTTTTTTCCTTCTATTTTAAACAAAGACACCCCTCTACTTTTCCCTCTCAAATATCTAGCATAATTTCACAGGCACACCCTTCAAGTAGCTTCAGCTTTCCATTCTTTAGACATTCCAGACAAAGGAATACAAATGGCCCGGCTACCTGTTTGGGAGGAATAAAGCAGAATATGTAGGGCATTGGTATCTCCATAAAGTAATTTGTCATATCAATAAACTCTTTTGGAAAAAAAAAAGCCAACCTTGTCTTGCTGGTTTCAAAAGAGTCAACAGAACTTGTTCACCCCCCAGGTCAATATAGCCTGGGAGCCTGAGGGCCCGGAGTGTTCACTGGGAAGAGATTCGATGGCAGTGGCCATCCTAGTGCCCAGGAGGCCTTGCGTGGTTCCTGGGGCATTGCAAGAAAAGGGGTGGTGGGTGGTGAGAGGAGCATAAACATGTGATGTTGTTGCCATCCTGTAAAGGAAGAAAACTCATTTCCGAGTGTTGTCAGTAATGAAGTTCTACTGCTAGAAGTTGTGGGTAAAAGTAAGAAAGAAAGAAAAAAGAAGTTGTGGGTAACAAAAGGAGGGAAAAATTAACAAGTCCAATTTTAAAAAAGCTATATAAGAGACAAATTGCGTAGTTTTGTGTAGACGTGGTTGGATCTAATACAGAAAAATCTATTTAATTTGGTGGGGAGGGGCAATTGATTTGAACTGTGGTAAATGGAGGAATCTTATAAAAAATTCAGAAATAAATTCAGAAATAAAATTCAGAAATATGTAATATAATATAAATGAGTGTTGTGCTCAATATTTAAAAGCCTGCCACTAGGAGGAGACAAATGAATTAAACATTATTTAATCTGCTCTTTAGAACACATTTCCAAAGAAGAACCTCATGAAAAATATATTTAGTAGCAGAATTCTACTAAAAGAGTCTTTAGTGAATATTAACATTTTGTTTTAAAAGTGAACATTTTAACTTTAAGTAAAGTTTATATTCATTGAGGCCTTTTCTTTTTTTCTAATCCATATCTTACTCTGTTTCAGATCTGAAAGCTAAATGCTAGACTGTTGGCTCTCAAACTTCAGCCACCTCGGAATCAGCTGGAGGACTGATTGCTCAGCCCCAACCCCAGAGTTTCTGATTAACCAGGTCTGGTATAGAACAGGACGGAAAAACCTCCATCTCTAACAAGTCCCACGTGATGCTGATGCTTGTGGTCTGAGAAACACAGTGTGCTGCATGACTACAGAAGTAAATCACTTGCCAACAAACAGATTCAATTCAATATTGAAAACATACTAACTAAAGCATTTCAGTATGTTAGGATGTAACTTACCATTGGAAGTAAGATTGAAATGATCATTCTTGGAGGGCTTTGAATCCAAAAGAAAGCAATCCAATAGCAACGCAGTACCGTTGGAAGCTGTTGCAGTGTGTGTTTATGCAGTGGCGAAGTTAAGTGGCACAGAGAAAGACTGAGGACAGAGAGGTCAGGTGGAGCCTACAGGGTCCTTCTCAACCAAGGGCACAGGTGCCCTCTATCAGGGGTCCCCCACCCCTGGGTCATGGACTGGTACTGGTCTGAGACCAGTTAGAAACGGGGCGCACAGCAGCAGGTGAGCTTGAATGTAATGCACTTGGATCATCCTGAAACCATCCCTCTCACCACTGACCATGGAAAAATTGTCTTCCACGAAACTGGCCCCTGGTGCTAAAAAGGTTGGGGACCGCTGCCTTATATGAGGCCCAGAAAAACATAGAAAATGTTCCCAAAGCATCATTGTTGGTTCACTAATCAGTAAGTAAAAGCATTCTTTTAATGTTAAGACAAAAATAGATGAAGGAGGGTGCAAAATCTGCATTTTTTTTAGAGATTGTCCCCTAGGGGTTGCACCATTCCCAGAGGTACCGCAGTACGTGGCGGATACACTGGTGTGGACTGAGCAACTCCTATTCCAACTCTCTGCTCCAAAAACCCATTTAATATTTTGTCCTTGCATAGAGGATGTATCAGATGTTAAATTGATAAGAATGGGTACCCATGCTTGATCTTAGCCAAGGGGTTGAGAAGCAATTTCATAACATTTTTTTAAAAAAGATTTATTTATTTATTTATTTATTTATTTAAGAGAGAGGGGAGGGAGGGAGAAAGAGAGGGAGAGAAACATCAGTGTGTGGTTGCCTCTTTCACACCCCCTACTGGGGACCTGGACTGCAATGCAGGCATGTGTCCTACTGGGAATCGAACGATGACCCTTCTGTTCGCAGGGTGGTGCGCAACCCACTGAGCCACACCAGCCAGGGCTGCATAACTTAAAAAAATTTTTTTTATTTATTGATTTTTACAGAGAGAGGAAGGGGGAGAGAGAGAAACATGGATTTTTTTGTTCCATTTATTTATGCATTCATTGGTTGATTCTTGTATGTGCTTTGACTGGGTTTGACCCTGCAAACTTGGCATCTATGTGAATAATGCTCCAATCAACAGAATTACTGTGTGGGTCCAGGGCATCTCCTATCAATTTTAAAAGTTATGCTGCCTTGGCCAGGTAGCTTAGGTGGTTAGAATGTCCTCCTGATACATGATGGTTGAGGTTTCTATCCCATTCAAGGCACATGCAAAAATCAACCAATGAATGCATAAATAAATGGCACAACAAATTCATGTTTCCCTTTCTCTCTTTTTCTTCTTTCCTCTCTCTCTTAAAGTCAAGAAAAACTTTAAAAAATATATATTTTATTGATTATGCTCTTACAGTTGTCCCCATTCACCCCCCCCTTTATACCCCTCCTCCCAGGACCCCTCATTCCCTCCAGCATTCCCCTCCACCTTAGTTCCTGTCCTTGAGTCATGCATATAAGTTCTTTGGTTACTCCATTTCCTATACTGTTCTTAATGTCCCCCTGCCTATTCTGTACCTACCAATCTGTACTTCTTAATCCCTGCATCTTTCCCCTCATTCTCCCCCTTCTGCCTTCCAAATGATAACCATCCAAAGATCTCTGTATCTATGATTCTATTCTGCTTGTTTGCTCAGTTTGTCTTTTAGATTCAGTTGTTGATAGGTGTGAATTTATTGCCATTTTAATGTTCTTAATTTTGATCTTATTTTTCTTGTACAAGTCCCTTTAACATTTCATAGAGTAAAGGCTCAGTGATGAGGAATTCCTATAGCTTTACCTTGTCTGGGAAGCACTTTATCTGCCCTTTGATTCTAAATGATAGCTTTGCTGGATAGAATAATTTAGGTTGTAAGTCCTTGCTTTTTATAACTTTGAATACTTCCTGCCAGTCCCTTCTTGCCTACAAAATTTCTTCAGACTGAGAATTTCTTTGTAGGTAACTATCTGCTTTTCTCATGCTTCTTTGAAGATTCTCTCTTTAGACTTCCGGCCAAGATGGAGGCATAGGTGGACGCACTGTGCCTCCTCGCACAACCAAGATATGGACGACAACAATTTAGAAATAGAATAACAACCAGAACTGACAGAAAATTGAACTGTATGGAAGTCGGACACCCAAGGAGTTGAATTAGACACGTTCATCTAGACCACTAGGAGGGGCAGTCAGGCAGCCAGGCACAGGTCGCAGAGCAGAGAGCAGAGAGCGTTGGGACCAGACGCTTGTAAGGCAACCGGGATGTGCAAGGCAACCGGGTTGGCGCGCAAGACCACAGGGGGCAGACCCTGGGTGCACAAGCGGCAGCTGGCAGGCCCTGGCCAGGGGGTGGCGGCCAGCAGACCCAGCGAGGCAGCCATTGTGAAGCAAGGTACTGTGAACAACTAAGGGTCCTAGTGCCAGGAAATGGAGGTTTGGGGCACTGATTGAAAAGGAAGGTCCCGAGGGGTGCACAGGCCCACCCACATGGGAATTGGCACCAGAGGGGCCCAGTTTGCTCGGGGAAAGTGACTGAAGGGACTGAGGTCCTACAGAGAGCAGAGCAAGCACCACTGTTCCCTCTCAGACCCCGCCCTCACATATAACGTCACAACCCAGCCACTGGGGTGCCCCCACCCTGGTGAACTCCTAAGGCCCTGCCCCTCACTACAGGGGCTCCACAAGACCAAAAAAAAAAAAAAAAAAAAAAAAAAAAACCAGCAAGAAGATGGCCCAAACAGAAGAAGAATTGAAAGCCCCAGAACCCATCTTTTTAAGTGACCAAGAGATAGCCAACCTACCAGACACACAGTTCAAAGCACTGGTGATCAGGAAGCTCACAGAATTGGTTGATTTTGGTTGCAAACTAGATGAAAAAATGAAGGCTACAATAAGTGAAATGAAGAAAAATGCACAGGGAATCAATAGTGATGGAATGAAAGATGGGTCTCACATCAATGGAGTGGACCAGAAGGAAGAAAAAAATATACAACCAGAAAAGAATGAAGAAATAAGAATTCAAAAAAATGAGGAGAGGCCTAAGAACCTCAAGGACAACTTTAAATATTCCAACATCCGAATCATAGGGGTACCAGAAGGGGAAGAGGAAGAGCAACAAGTGGAAAACTTATTTGAACAAATAATAAAGGAGAACTTCCCCAATCTGGCCAAGGAAATAGACTTCCAGGAAGTCCAGGAAGCTCAGAGAGTCCCAAAGCAGTTGGACCCAAGGAGGAACACACCATGGCACATCATAATTGCCTTAGTCAAGATTAAAATGAAGGCGAGAATCCTAGAAGCAGCAGGAGATAAGGGGATAGTAACCTACAAAGGAGTTCCCATCAGACTGTCAGCTGATTTCTCAAAAGAGACCTTGCAGACAAGAAGGGGCT
>CM052541.1:152951886-153010611 GCA_028533065.1 Trachops cirrhosus | reverse complement strand
GGGAGAGGGTGTTCAGGGTGGAGGGGAATGAAGGGGGGTAATGGGACAACTGTAATAGCATAATCAATACAATATATTAATTAAAAAATTCTCTCTTTATATTTAACACTTGGTATTTTAATTGTGATGTGTCTTAGAGTGGTCCTCTTTGCATCCATCTTGTTTGGGACTCTCTGTGCTTCCTGAACTTGCATGTCTATTCCCTTCACCAAATTAGGGGTTTTCTTTCATTACTTTTTTCAGATAGATTTTTAATTTCTTACTCTTTCTCTCCTCCTTCTGGCACCACTATGATTCTAATGTTGGTATGTTTGAAGTTCTCCCATAGGCTCCTTACCCTATCCTCACCTTTTTGGATCTTTTTTCTCCCTGCTGTTCTGATTTTTTTTCTTCCTTGTGTTCCAAATCATTGATTTGATTCTTGGCTTCATCTACTCTACTGTTGATTCCCTGAAAATTTTTACCTTTTTCACTTAGTGTAATATTTATTTCTGCTTGGGTCTTTTTTAATGCTATGGTAGTATCCAATGAGTTCCTTGAATAACCTAATAACCAGTGTTTTTAACTCTGCATCTCATAGATTGCTTATTGGGGGGGAGGGCTCCATCCACAGGGCCCCCCTGGCTGCCATGGATGAGAGTAAGTCTACCAAGACCTGATCTGCTTAGGGAGGAAAAGTGACTGATCTCTCAGAGGAGAAGGGCCAAGAGCGTTTTCCTCAATGGGCTTTTACTGGGTTCAGTTTGCACTGGAATACAGGTAAAGCTCATCAATCATTGTCAGGCAGTAAGGATCAATCAATACATAACATACAAAGAACTACCAGGGCTTATTTTGAGTCAGGGTCAGTTAGCTAAAGGGCTATAAAACTTCGGGAAACAAAGTCATTTCCTGCTCGGACCCTTATCAGAAAATTGAGGACATTCTTAGCAAAGCAGGTGTCACAGGATTTTATGCATTCTTTCTTAGGCCTGATCACCCCCAGGGAACCTGCCCTTTCCAGCACAGGGCTGCATCACCCTCTATCATTGTGTCAGGCATAAGTCAGGCAGGGGAAGTAAGGCAGCCAAGAGATTAGGAGACTTCTTGCAGACAGAATGAGGACTCAGGCTATATCAAAGACAAGGGGTGAGGGTCCATCACCCCTTTCTCCATAGCCCCCCAAGTCCTTCCCTGAGGGCCCCCTCATGACCATGACTGTCTTAGGCCATCCCTCCCTTGAGGAATCTTACCCGTCATTTGCTAAGCAGTCATGCACTGGGGGCCTGGCAGGGTGAAGTAAAGTGGGCAGAGGCAGTGCTCCTGCCAGGGAGATAAGCTTTGTCTCCTTAGTGGCTTAGGGTCCCCAGGTCTCTCACTCAGCCTTAGCCACAAGGGGTTACAGCTTCTGAAACCAGGCAGGGCAGTTCCCAACAGCTTATCTCCATTTTGTTTCTTTTGCTATAGTTTTGTTTTGTTCTTTCATTTGGGCCATATTTCTTTTTCTCCTCATCTTGGCAGTCTCCCTGTGTTTGTTTCTATGTATGAGGTAGAGCTGCTGTGACTCCCGGTCTTAATGTAGCATGGCCTAATGTAGAAAAGTGCATCTGTAAGTTGCATGTGGTAGAACCTTAGGTAATTGCCTGGGCGAGGTACTCCGTATGAATCAGGTTGATGCAGTCTCAGATATGGTGTTGCTGCTCTGTGGCTCTGTGTGGGGAAGGGCTCAGAAAAGGAACAATGGCTGCTGCCTGGCCTCTGCAGTTTTGTCCAGGAGTAAGCTTTCCCCCGGCACACACCGTGTTGCCAGACACTTTGGTTTGTCCCCATATACTACTGGTGCCCCTCCAGCTGCTGCCCTGGTGCTGGAGCCCAGAGGGAGTGAGTCTGTGTACAAAGTCCTAAGTCTGTTGTGGGCCCTTTAAGAGGAGACTCCTGAGAATCCTGCAGTTTCTTTTGGCACCCCAACCCTCACTGGTTTTTAGAGCCAGAAGTTATAGGGGCTTATCTTCCTGGCACTGGAACCCTGGGCTGGGGGGCCTGGTCTGGGACTGGGATCCCTTGCTCCCATGATATCCCTCCTGATTTTTATCCATCACAAGTGGGTGTGGACTGCCTGTTCCATGCCTCCACCCCTCCTACCCATCTGAATGAACGTGACTTCTTTAATTCCTTGGTTACTGGCCTTCCATACAGCTTGATTTTCTGATGATTCTGGGTGATAGTTGTTTTGTAATGTAGTTGTAATTTTTGCTGTGGTTGTGCAAGGAGGCAAGCTTGTTTACCTATACCTTCATCTTGACAGGAAGTCAAAACTTTAAAAAATAAAGTTGATAGGAGTCTACCAAGCTACTTCTTTAAAGTGTTAGAGAAAAATTTAAAAGCTGCTTAGGGCTACATTCCCTAAGGGCACTCTCCTCCACACAGTCTACATTTTCTCTACAGTTAGAGGTACTTTCATGAAAAAGTTTGAGAAATGCTGGTGTAGCTCATAAGCAAATGGCAGCTTGGAACATTATGATAACATTTGTAGTTAGAGAAGTGCCCCTATGATTTGCAGTTAGGTTTCCGCAGCCCTTATGATAACGAGATTGAATTGGCTTCTAGTTAGAAGAAGTAGCCTGAAGGGAAGAGAGAGAAAACAGGATCAGATAAGAGAAAAATTCAAATTACTACAGTTAAGAGCCTAGATGACTCCCATAAGATTGTCAGCTGATTTCTGAGGAGAAATTTTTCAGGCCAGAGGATTGGGCATAATATATTCAAACTGATGAAAAGCAAAGAACTACAACCAAGATTACTCTACCCAGCAGAGCTATCATTTAGAATCAAAGGGCAGATACAGAGTTTCCCAGACAAGAAAAAGCTAAAGGAGTTGATCACCACCAAACTAGTATTACGCAAAGTGTTAAAGAGTCTTCTTTAAGGAGAAGGAAAAAAATATGAACAATAAAATGGCAATAAATACAAAGCTATCAACAATTGAGTCTGAAAAACAAAATAAATGAACAAGCAGAACAGAAAGAGACATAGATACAGAGAACATTGTGATGGTTGCCAGATGTGACCAGCATTCGGGATTTGAGGGGCTGGGTGAGGAAGGTGAAGGGATTAAGAAGTACAGATTGGTAGTAACAGAATAGTCATGAGGACATAAAGTAGAGCATAAGGAATATAGTCAATAATATTCTAATAACTGTGTATAGTGTCAGATGGGTACAAGATTTATCGGGATGATCACTTAGTAAGTTATATAATGTTTAATCACTGGGGTGTACACCTGAAACTAATATAATATTGTTTGTCAACTGTAATTGAAAAATAAAAAATGATTTAAAAGAAAAAGCAGTAGGACTTGGGCGACTGCGTAAATGAGGAGGCCAAAAAGAGAAAGACGTTTTAAAAATCTCCCACTTCTGAGCCTGTGAGTCAGCGTGGAAGTATGCTATGGGTGACGCGAGGTAGAGCTTCAGCTGCTCTGTCCAAACAGATAAAAGAGTGATTAAGCAGGCCAATGGTTCTCAAGTGTGGTTCCAAGACCTGCGTAGTCAGCATCGCCTGGGATTTGTTACAATTCCAATTCTCAGGCCCTACCCCAGACTACTAAACCAGAAATGCTAGGAATGGGGCCCCACAATCTGTGCTTTAACAAACTCTCCAGGTGATTCTGACACACCAGTTAAAAATCAAGCTAGGCCAGTTACATTTCTTTTTTTCCTTTCAAGAATTTTAAGGGGGATACATAGGGAGAATCAGTCTGTTGATTGTGGGGAGAGAAGCTAAACGTTGGTTGTAGAGAGACTGTGAGTAAGCTGGAATTATGACTAAGCAGAAACCGTAACTAAATGTAGTCGTTGGCTGGTAGTGGTAAAGATGGGGAAGAACGGCGACACCCTCTCTATGGTGGGAGAATACTGCATCTCTGCTGCAGCCAAGAGTGACAAGTTAACCCAGTCTTTAGGTGGGCATGGAATCTGTCCAGTTCTGTGTTCATTTTAGTTCCCAATCGAAGCTGGATCATATTGCTATTCTTAGGTTCCCATGATATTCTTATCTCTTGTATTGTCACGTGTGTCCTTAAAATAGATAGATTTCCCATTAGCTGAGGTGACCTGAGTGAATCTGCATTCCTAAAACATAAAAAGCTGATACAGCTCCAAAGTAGATGGAGCAAAAGGTTAAATTAATAAAAAATATTGCTTTTAAAAAAATATGGGCACTTTAAATTTTTTTAAAAGTAAATATACCATCCTAACCACTTTAAAGTAGACAGTACAGTAGTTAAGTATATTCACATTGTTGTGAAGCCAATTTCCAGATATTTTTCTTCTTGCAAAGAATTATTTTTTAAAAAATTACTTTTTGATGAAATGTATTTTAATGCTATTATCTTTCCCCTTGTACAACTGAATAATTTCCAAACTGAACCATCAAGTCTGATGCTCAGGTTCATACTAGGAGTTTGGTCTTTTGTTTGTTTTATTTTGTTTACTTTTTGGCTTCCTTATGCAGGTAGTCACTCTGAAAAAGTACTATTACTTTTTCAGCTGCAGTAGATCTTGACCTCTCATTTCCTCCATCTAATGCCCTCTGATCCAGGTCTAAATGTTCTACCCTTAGATTTCAACACCTTTTCTTTTTCTAATTTTTATTTATATGTTTCACATTTTTCTTATTGATAATCAAGCAATTACAATCGTGCAATTCAGGTAGAGTTGTCAAGATAAGATTCCATCAACTGTTGGTAAGTGAGGCAGTAGTCTCCCCTGGCTTCCTCAATACCTTACACAGGACCCTACCTCTGCCTGGATCCTGGACCTCACATCTGGTAAAACAGGGGTTAAATTAGATGAGATAACCTCCCAATTTGTTTCCATCCCTGAATTGCCTATATCATTATATTTTGCTTTATCATCTTGATGGTATTTCCCTTTATTCTATTTATAAAATATTACTTAAATAGCTTGAGGTCTTGTAGAATTAACATTTTATTACCATTAAATTACAAAAAAAAGAAGTCACCTCTGGCCAGGTCGCTCAATTGGTTAGACATCATCCAGATATGCCAAGGTCATGGCATATGGGTTCGATCCCAGGTCAGGGCATATACAAGAATCAACAAATGAATGCACAAATAAGTGGAACAGCAAGTCGATGTCTCTCTCTCTCTCTCTCTCTCTCTCTCTCTCTCTCTCTCTCTGTCTCTCTCTCTCTCTCTCAAATAAATAAATAAGTGGAAATTCTAAGAATAAAACTGTTATACTTAGGATGTTACAAATATTTTAATTTGTTATGACAGTTTGGCTTGTATTAGAACATACCGCACCTTATCAAACCTCACACTCTTCCTTTTTGACCCAGCAACTAACCCTCTTGTTCTAACCAAGCCAATCTGTTGAAACTCTACATCCTGCCTTTTTTTTCTTTTTGCCACTGGGTCTTTGCTGATGTCATTTGCTCCACCAGGGTGACTTTTGCTCCTTCTCAGTCAATGCCCGTTACTTCTGTTACTCCAGGAAACTTGTCCTTACTCTAATCTTACATTCATTCATCAAACCCACATTTACTGAGTACTTAATAATTGCTAAGCCCTCCCTGCACTTTCTATATGAATTTCTGTATGCAACTTTAAATTCTATTGTGCCTATTCTGCTTTGTGTTTGTTAGTTTGCATATGTATATATTTTTTCCTCACTTGGATTTCAAGTGTCTTGAGTTAATGTTTGGGCTTCTTTGTACAGTGTTGTGGTGTCATTAAAGTTATTGAATGAATGGGTGGGTAAGTGAATTAAATAATGTGAAACTAGTTTAATATAATTCAGGGGAATTTGAGGGAAACACTTAACTAGAATTTACAAGTCATTCTAAGTTCAAACAGCTTTAAGGATTATATTCTAACTGATCCCATTGAGACGCTTGTCTCTGCACTGTGCACTCCTCTGTAAGTATTTTGATTGGGACCACTCTTTTTTTAAATTTATTAATTTTTTTAGAGAGAAAGAAGAAGAGATAGGCAGGAGAGAGAGAGAGAGAGAGAGAGAGAGAGAGAGAGAGAGAGAGAGAGAGAGAGAGAGTTATTTTTCCACTTATTTATGCATTCATTGGTTGTTTCTTGAATGTGCCCTGACCAGGGATGGAACCCACTACCTTGGTGTATTGGGATGACACTCTTATCAGTTGAGCTACCCTGCCAGGGTCAGGATCACTCATTTTTGACCCTTACTTTTTCACTGTTAACATTATTTCTTATCTACAGAGTGAGCTGACCCAACGACTGATACATGTTAAATGTTCAAGGACTCAGTAATTGAAGTAGTCTCACCTACATAGACTTTAGAATTATACACTTCTGAGTGTACAGTTCATACTTAATAAATGCCTCTCAAGTAGATAGATAAAATACTTTTCCCTCAGAAGAAAGAGACCTTATTAGGAGTCAGCACTTCTCAGTATGGTACTGGACCCCTTATATTAGAATCACTTGGGATGCTTGTTAAAAATATAGACTCTTCAGCCACATCACAGACCTACTGGAATCAGAATTTTGTGGGGATGAGATTGGATGGATAGGCAGTATAAGGGTCCAAAATACAGACTTTTAACAAGTGCCTCAGATGATACTGATACTCCTATAAATTGGAGCACCACTGCCTGAAGTTCAAGGTCGGACTAACAAGTAAGACTCATAAAGGGAGCAGACTGAGCATGGACTTTAAAGCCAGACTGCATGGGCTCATCAAACTCTACCGCTTTCTAAATGCTTGTTCTGGGCATGCTATTCAACCCCCTTGTGCCTCAGTTTCCTCATCTACAGAATGATGTAATTATATCATAAGACTGTGAGAATTAAATGGGTCAGTACATGTCAGGTGCTTGGAACAGAGCCTGCCAGTGTAAGCACTATGTGTATGTTTGCCATTATCAGAATTATAAGTACGCACTTTCCAGCAAAAATAGTACATTTCTGTATAAAACCTGTCTTGTTATAGAAAACCTGACTCACAGAGTTTGTTCTTTCTTCCTTTCTTTTTTTCTGTTTTAGAGACGTAGACAAGTCAAACCAGGATATTGCCTTATTGCAGGTGAACCTGCGCAAGGAAAGCTTAGATCTTTTACCACGTGCTGATGAGCCAGAGATCAGCACTCAGTCTTTTGTACAACTTCCCCATAATTAAAATCACATGAAAAGGGCAGGGATTCAAAATGTGAGTCTAGCATGTTTTCTTACTTGCCAGAAAGTGTTTGTGTTGCTACAAAGGGTAACAAAACACAAAGACTATTGTAGCAACAATCGTGCAGCCAAGTCATCTCCTGTCCCCAGTCTCTGTGGAGATCATGTTGACTCCAGGGCCTCTTCTTCCTTCCTACCCTTGTCTCCGGGAGTTTTGCTAGCCTCTGACAGATAGAAAACATTCCCAAGACCAAACAAGAGAGTTTATATCTCCCCATACCCCTCCCATTTTTGAGCGAGATGAGTTTTGACAACTGGTTCCTGGGGCACAGATCCTTAACAGCAGGTGTGCTTTGGAAGTTTAAGGACAGTTTTTCCACAATGGGCTCCTTGTTGTTATATGAAGTCTGTCCAGAAAAAATCCAGCCATTGTTAATATAATGAGAACTGTTTGCATGACAACAGTGTAACCTGGCAAGGAGAGTGGACTGGAATGCGCATGTTTGAACAATGATGACTTCACTGTACTAGTCAGTGGAGGCAGTAGGCACTGTTGAGTGAGCATGGGTACTGTGTGGCCATTGCATTCACAATGAGCGAGTAGAGCAATGAGTCTGCATCAAATTTTGCATTAAAGCCTAAACATTCCTCTGCAGAAACTATCTGGATGATTCATAAGGCTTTCTGGGACGATGCAATGAGTGCAGCACAAATAAACATGTGGCACAAATGCTTCAAAGATGATCAAGAACCTGTTGAAAGTGATCCACATTCTGGAAGACCTGCAATAAGTAGAACACCTGAGAAAGTTGAACATGAACAGGCTGCAATCAACAAAGATTGGTGGCTGACAGTGTGAGAACTAGAAGCTGATCTGGGGATTCCAAAAACTACAGTGTCCAAGATTTTGATGCAGGATCTTGGCATGAAATGTCTCATGGCAAAATTTGTTTTGTGGATTCTGTTACCAGAGGAGAGGGAACATTGTGCTGCAGTTGCTAATGACGCTGTGAGAACTGTGCCTACTTTGGAAGGGGACTGAGGTATCATTGTCCTATGTACAGTACACTGTTTCTTGTATCTTGTATGTTCTTCAATAAATGTCTTATTTTTCATATTACATGGCAGTATACTTTCTGCACAGACCTCATATGTATCCAGACTGGAGATGATTAATTGAGTCTTGATGCGGACTCCGGCCCGCGAAGTCCATGTGTTGTGGCTGCAATGAACAAATTCACACGGACTACAGAAGTCCTGTGGAGAAAAAGGGACAGCACGGCCACTCTCTGAGGGAGAGAGAAGGCCCCGACCCCTGCTTGGACAGGCTTTTATTGCCTTTCTGGGCACATTACATCAAGGATGGTCCTCATTTACTATGCACAGGTTTGCTGTAGGTTGTTACCTTTTACAGATAACAAAGGAAAGAATGTTGCTAATCACTTCAAAGACAAGGATGTTACAGATCCAGGGGAAAAGTGGTTGAACTGGTTACACTCCATACTTGGGAGGTTTAGCACAGACTTTAGGAAATTACTTTAGAGATATGCAGTAAACATTCGCTGCCTCAATCCAGGGTGAGGGAGTGTTAGCAAAAGCAAGTCTCACAGCAGCCCAGGTACAATGCAGGCCTGATTCCCCACGGGAGAACCTATCCGTGGGTGTGGGTCCTGTGTGCCGGACCTCGCTCCCCACTGGCCTTGCCAAGTAGGGGCTGGGCTACATTTCCCATGCCACTCGAAACAGTGCCCTATAGAGTCTTAAAATTAGATTTTCTTCTTATCATGTGACTCCTAGAAAGTTGCTTAACATTGGAATTTTTATTTCACTATTTGTAAAAAGGAACTAACATTAAATGTTAGTGGTAGCTAGAACTTCTAAGACAATTTAATATAACTCCTTAAATTTTTAAAAACAGGCGGGATCCATAGAGGTTGAAGAACTTACTTAAAGTCAAAGAGCTGGGTCAGGAATAACACTTGTGCAATTTAGTTAATTTTGCGATCAACAAAGTGCTAAAGTTGGGGAATTTTGCTTGAAGATTAAAATGCATTGGTAATTTATTTTTGGTATATTTCTGACACTCTAACTACTGAATAAAAACATAAAGAACTGTTTTCTAGTATTTTGTCTAATGAGAATATAATAGAAGCTTTGGTATTAAACATAAGTTACAGAATTGTTAAAGTTTCTTTTGAATATATATGTTTTATAATAATTTGAGATCATAATTTTAACTGATATATTAATGAATTCTTTGAAGTTCCAAGAACAGTACAAAGAATCCCAAGTCTTCACATTATAACATTATATATATTTCCATATATACTTTCTATATATACATTGGTTTTTTTTTTTTTTTTGAGCCATTTAGAGTAACTTGTAGACACAATGGCCTTATAACCTTAATTCTTAACTGGGAAAAAATACCACACCCAGTAACTGTAGAGTAATCCAGTATTGGTCTTTTTAGCAACACCCACTCAAACAGATAATAATCGTGGTTGATAGCATCATTTTTAAACTGTAGCACCTTCTGACTTGAACAATGGTAGATAAAAATCTACCTGTAAAAACAATTAATATAGTCTTTTCATCCAACAGATATTTACTAAAGAGTACATTGGTGCCCTCGTGGATGGGAGAATAAAACGTCCATATTTTGTTCCTTTGAGAGTTGCTGAGCTCAACAAATCGTCTCTCTCTCTTTTATGCCCTATTTCTCCTTAAACACTGAAGCATTTTCTTTCAGAATGAGAAGAGGATTTAAAATGAAATTGCATTTGCTCACAGATTAAGGGTCAAAGGATCAAATTGGAGACGTGAAGTGACCCTTCTGAACTCTCCAAGGATTGTCTTGTTTTCTGCAGTTTATTTACCATGTTAGCTGTTTCTGTTTTTGTTGAAGTTGGAGTGAAATTTGAGGGTATCTAATAGGTCTTCAGGAAGTTTCTCTGTCTTGCTCCTTTTGACTCATCTTCCAAATGATGTTAACGTTCAGTGGATGCTGGCAGTACTAAGGAAACTCAGTTGTCACCTTGAGTACACATTCTTTCTCTGTCTCCGCATGAATCCTGATCATTCTGGCATTAATAGCCATAGATATTGTGAGATCATATTAAGGGTACAGTGGACAATCCACACGGGTGCCCTTATGCCAAAGCTACCCCAGGACCTCTGAGTAGCAAAAGAGGGTGACAAAGGGTCAATAATAACACTTGGCATTTAGTTAAGTGTACTAGATTTCCAGTGCTATCTTTTGTGAACAAAGCACCCTTGTGTAGGAAGTTTGTTGTTTTTTATCATCACTACATACAACAGTATAAATAATTAGAGAGCAAAAAGTCCTGCCATAAGCCAAGCTCATCTTTACGAGCAAGAGAGTTTTATAGTAACATTTTAAAAGCAACAACCAGGCCTTTATTCCCGGTTTTAAGCACAAACACTTGGAACCATCTTATTTCTCATCTTTATGAGGACAATTTTGTGAAAGATAGCTAAACTTTAGTTACAACCTCATCATCCTGTGCTCCCTGACGTAAAACAGCTTCTTCCCAGATGAATAGAACATGACTTACTGATTTAGTAATGCCTCATACTAGGAGGGTACCGCCATCTTTCAGGGCCAGTGTGGCCTTGCTAATTAAAGTCTGAAAAAAATACTTTATAATGTGAACATGAGTAAAATGAACTTTATTTTTGTTGCACTGATAGTCAAAGCATAAAAAAAAAGTCCAACTAACCTAGTGCCTGCTGCAGAAATGTAGAGTCAGCGAACATTTACTGAGTTCCTCTGGTACATGATAGTCTCTTATGTATTCACGAGTGTGGAAATAAATTAAAAAGCTGATGATGCAAGTTGATTAGATTATGCTATGATTTATTAAACTGTGATTTTCCCACAAGATAATGTTTCTTTTCATATTTTGCATGATACAGAATTGCAACTAGTTAAGAATAAGAGCATTCAACATTAAACAGAAATTTTCCAGTATTAAAAAAATAGAATGTAATTAAGTATTGTCATTGGATGTTTCTCTTATTTTGTTTCACCTTATTCTTTGAAATAATACCTTTACTGTAAGGAATGAACACCACTGAGTATCATCTTAACTAAATTCTCTCAGTTACACTTATTTTTTCAGTTATTAGCTCACACACCTGGGGTGGGTTTTAAACAAATTTCCCCCTTTTAAAGCAGGGAGGCGCTGGCTTTAGTGGCACAGAGCTCTTGTAATGATTCTTCACGGTTTTGTAAGTGGAAGTTTGTCTGGTAGGTGAGGAACATGCTGGGCATCACCAGGGGCTTTTCACACGCCCCTGGTAACGTTAGGTACACTCCAGGAAGAAGAAACAATAATTTACTTACATTATGCTAAATCAACAGCAGCTGTTCATTTTTCATGAACTTGTGTTCCACGAAGCAGTATCTGCCCAGTATCTGATAAACAATTTGAGAGTACGGGACCATGTGTGACTTATTATTGTGTTCTTGGGCATTAAGCACAAAACAGCACACACTGTAGGAAATCGGTATGTACTTGATGAATTGGAAAATTCCAGGTTGCAGGTAAAAATTTAGTACATAAGGGAAAAAAGGAATTGACTTGGGGAAACAAAGAAACCTCAGTCTTCTAATGTTCCTAACATTTAAACCTCGTATATTTCCATTCAGAAGTTTATTACCTAATCCACTTGGGTGACATTTAAAGCTGAAGCTTGGAAAAATAAGATAAAATATAGTAATAAAAAGTAATTTTAAATTTCTTATGTGTTATTGCATTTGAGAGTATTGAAGTTCTATCTGGAAAAATAGCAAAGGAGGTGTTGCACTAATGGTGAGGGTGTGGGGGTGTGCAACAGGAGTTTCTTAGAGCACTTAATTCTGTCAGTGCTAACTTTCTGTCAAAGATGTTTCACATCCTGGATTAGTCATGAGAGCGGAAGTCCCCAAATGACAAATTATAATATAAAACTTAAATATAAGTGCATTTTCATTAAAGAAATGAATGAAGGAAAAGGCCTCATGATCTTTGAGTAAGTGCTTGAAGACGACCCAGGTGCCTAATTTGTAAAATGAGAAAGTTGAAAGAAAAAAAAAGAAACAACCCCCCTCCACACACACAAATTTAAAAAACGAGAAAGCTGCATTGGGTAATACTAGGTCCCTCCCACACAGCTTCTTTATACTTTTTGAGGAACAAAAATGCTGTCACATGGCTGAAACAAGGAACTGACAAAAACCAGTTACTGTGAAAATCATGATAAGGATGAAGATGGAATAACACAGATACCGCCATTTAGAAGTGCAAATCCGTGGATTTCTATACGGCTGTACCGGGCATTCTGTTATTTACCTGATGCCATCCACAGTTATAACATTTTGTCCATATTTGCCTTTGCAGGGATTTGCTTTGTTCTAGAGATGGACTGACTGCAGCATAATGTGGTGGTTAGGACATTTTTATTCTAGTCTTTGGTCCCAGCTTTCTGATCTTCTTTCTTTCTGCAAGGTATGAGTCAGGTATTTACCTGTTGGTGTTTTCCACTATATTGCAAGTGCCTGCAGGCAGAGATCACACCCCATTCACGTCTAGATCCCATGCTACCTTGCGTAGTGCTTTGCAGATAGTACGTACTCAATAATGTCATTAGAGTGATCTCTTCATCTATAAAATAAGGATGAAACCTAGTTTTTAATGGCATTTTACATCAAAGAATATAATATTAATATGTTATATTTGAATATATATAATATATAGTATCTACCACCCAAAGTATTTTATTGTCCTTATGCTCATTAAGCTTTTGACCCTTTCTTTAGGGATCAGATCAGGTTCATCCTTCTTTATGAAGCACTAACTGGTTGTTACAACCCATGAAGATGGCTTATTTTTTGCTCTACTCAGGTGGATTAGCATATTGGGTTACATGTTGGGTCTACGTCACATTAAATTGTAAGCTTTTCATAAGGAAGAACAGTTCAGTGTCTCCGTGTACCCTGTAAGCATGATGCCTTCATGACAAAGGTACTAAATAAATATTTGTATGTGATAAATATATGTGAAGGCCATAGTGATCGTTACGATCAATAATTTGTGATTTACTGTTAAGGCAGCTTCTTACAGCAAACCCCAGAGTATGTTAGCTGCATGTTTTGCTCCTGTGTGCCTTGGCACAGACCTCTCCTCCAGGTGCCTGCAGCCTGTCTCAGCTTATACCCAGGCAGAGCCTCCCATGTGTCTTATTATCTTAGTTTTCCTGGAAGTCAGGGGATTTGGGGGAAGAGCAAATGTTTAAAAAAAGTAATAAAGAAAATCAAAATGGTTTTCCATGCTAATTGTGAACATATTGTACAAAGGGTAACCAAAGTATAGACTAGCAGATTTTGAGGACATTATACCTCATGGGATAATCTGGATACATACAATTGAAAATATGTAATAATGTGTAATATAGAAATACAAATGTAATATAGTGTATGTAAGCAATTGTATCTCTATACTCAGAGCCAAAGCTAGTCGAAGAACTCGTGAGGGAAGGAGAGAGGCAAAAAGAGGAGGGAGGAAGGAAAGAAGGGAAAACAGGCAAGATGAAATGAGTACTAGGGAGGAGGGATGGTGCTACGTGAAGCTTTGGGGTGAGTGTAGATGACCTCTGAGCGGTATATTTAGCTGCCTGCATTACCAGAGGGGAGCTCACCCTCCAGAGCAGGTTAAGAAACTGGTTTAGTAAGGAGGAAGAGGTAAATTGATTAGGGGCCTTAAGACACAGTGTGGCCCTGGCTGGTGTGGCTCAGTGGATTGAGTGCCAGCCTGTGGACCAAGGAGTTGCCCGTTCGATTCCCAGTCAGGGCACATGCCTGGGTTGTGGGCCAGGTCCGCAATGTGGGGTGTATGACAGCAACCACACCTTGATGTTTCTCTCCCTCTCTTTCCCCTTCCCTTCCCCCTTTAAACATAATAAAATCTTTAAAAAAAAAGACTTAGTATAGATCATGTACAGTTTCTATGAGGAGCTGCTTTAAAGGTTTATGAAAAAGGACTTATAATGTATTCGAAACAGTGCTTTAGGAAGATGAATTGTGCTACAATAATAATAGTTAATATTGAACATTGACTATTTTGTAGGTGCACATAGTATGTAAGAGCTTTCCATATTGTCCCATTTAATCTTAAAACAATCCTATGAAGAAGACACAGTTATCTCTGTAGTACAGGCAAGGGTATCGAGGCAAACACCTGTTAAAGAAGGTCCCATTGTGCTAAACAGCAGACCTGGAATATAAACCCCAGGAGTTTATATTCTAAACCTGGTGTTCCTTCCTGTCAGGTGACAGGGCCTCCCTTTCCCTAGAGCTATTTACCTGTACAAGAAAGAGCTAGGAGCTTCCCTAGGAGGTTGTAGTAGTCCGAAGCAGAGTGATTAGAACCTGAGCTTGGACAGTGATCACAGAAAAAGCAAGGAAGGGATGAAACTGAGAAATATTCTCATTGGGGGACTAATCAGACTTGTTAGATATATTTGAAAATAGAGATGAGAGAGATTAGGCAGATAAGGATGATACCTGTTTATATTATTTTGTCCCCCAAATATTTACAGAATACTTACTATGTGGAAGGAGCTGTTAGGTGCTAGGGAAGAAACAGCAAACCCAATTGGTTTACTATGTGTATGGAGCAAGATCGTGTTATTAGTGAAAAAAAAAAAGGTTATATACGCATATATATGCACAGACTTTGTCTAGAAGAAAACGCAGCCAACTGGCAACACGGGTTGTTTCGGTGGGAGCAAGCTGGAGGCAGCGGCACAGACCGGAGGGGAACCTCAAGTATTAAGCCTGTTGGATTTTAACACATGGCTGTGTTATTTCAAAGTTACTGATATTATTTAAGACTGAGTAATAAGACTGTGTGCTGTCTACTAAGACATATGTGTATGTATGTATATATTTACCTGTGGATGCAAACACATATCTGCCTGTACATGCAGACTTTCTGGCGGTTCATACAAGAAACTGGGAAAACCGGATGCCTCTGAGGAGGGGAATTGGGCGGAGGGGAGAGTGAGGTAGGAAAGTGACCGAATTTCACCCCATACCCTGTTGTGTCATTTGCATTTTTTATGAATTTGGTTATTTAGTACCATGTGCAGAAGTACTGATTTGAAAATCACCTGAGTTTTGAAAATAGTAAGCAGAAACATGAGTAGAGGTTTTATATAGAAATAAAATCCCACAAATTTTGAGTGTTTTATACACTTGTATGATTTGTCCGAGGTGTAACTTCTACCAAATTTAGCAAAGAAAAAAGTGTGTGTGCATTCATGCGCACATGCAGTGGAGGAGAACCAATGAAAACGTTGGTATTTGTGAAAACAGGGAGTTGAAATATTTTGGCTTTTGGCTAATGTAGGAGAAAACTCCTCAGCTATCAAAATTGTCTAGATACGTTTAAAAAAAAAAACAAAAAAAAACAAAACACGCCTGAGGCAGTTTGACTTCATACAATAGACACTTTGTTGAAACAGGTTCAGGTGGTAGCCAGCCTCCACCCATAGGCTCCAGGGGCTTTGTGCTTTCTTGTAGAACCAACTAACCCTGTCATTACAGCTTGCACCTTGTTTTAAACCTGAATTGATCCGCTCAGTCCCAAACATTTGGATTATGAAACCCCTTATTCTCTTACAGAAGTAGGATGGCCAGTTTGGTGAAACCATGACTAGAAAATTTAGTTTTGTTGCACATATTTCAACTTTCAGGGTTTTACCAACAGATTTATTGAGGTACAATTGACATAAATTACACATACTAAAAGTGAACGACATACCAATGAGTGTTGGTATGTGTACAGCTATGATTACAGTTGAGGCATGAATGTATCCGTCACCTCTAAAATTTTCCTTGTGCCCTTTTAATAGTCCTTCCCTCCCTCCCTGTCAGACCACCTCCCCTTCTTAGGTAACCACAGATCTGCTTCCTATCACTATAGAATAGTTTGCATTTTCTAGAATTTATTTTGATTTTTCTCCTCCGGGTGGGCTGTATTTTCCTGCTTCTTTGTATGCCAAGTTATTTTGTATTGGATAATAGTGTGAATTTTACCTTGTTAATTTCCTGAGCTTTGTTCTGGAATGCAGTTCAATCACCTAAAACCAATTTGATCCTTTTGGATCTTGCTTTTCTGGAACATGAAAACATTTGGTCTAGGGCTAATTTTACCTCACTGTTGAGGCAAAAGGCTTCTTACTACTCTATCCAATATCCTGTGAATTAGGAGGTTCTTCAGTTTGGCTGCTAGGAACAGGAACTATTGCTATCCCTGAGGATCGTTCCCCTTACTTAATAATCCCTTCAGGCGATTCTTTCCTCCCCCTCTGGTAGTTTCATTTCACATACACTGATGAATATGTTGCTATTCAAGGCAAACCTCTGTAGATGTTCACATTCTGTGTGTACTCTTCCTGGGTGGTACTCTGTCCTGTGAACTCGAGCTGTATGAGCCTCCCTGAACCCACAGCCATTAAGTTCTCGGTGCAGGGCACAGCTACACTTTGCCCGGGCTCCCCTACCCTGTGCACAGTCTGGAGTTTTTTCGTGCAGAACATTGGGTTAATTATTTACCTTGCTTATTTCCTTTCCCTTTTCCCTTTAAAAACTATTGTACAGGGCCATCAAGGAGCATGTACAAAGGACACACGGACAAAGCCAAAGGAGGATAGGATTGAGGGTGGGAGGTGGGGATAGCAGGGATCAGGGCAGAGAGTGGTAGGGGGAAATACAGGCAACTGTACCTGAACAATTAAAAAAACATTTTTTGTATGTTGCTTGGTTTTTTAGTTGTTTCAGGTGAGATGGTAGATCCTTTTTCCTATACTCCATCTTGGCCAGACACAGAAATTTATCTACTTTAATTTTTTAAAAAGATTTTATTTTTAGACAGAGGGGAAGGGAGGGAGAAAAGGAGAGAAACATCAGTGTGTGGTTGCCTCTCACATGACCCTCACTGGAGGACTTGGCCTGCAACCCAGGCATGTGTCCTGACTGGGAATCCAACGGTGACCCTTTGGTTCACAGCCCATGCTCAATCCACCAGGTCACACCAGCCAGGGCCGATGTGCCCTTTAACTACTGCTCGGTACATTTTACAGGAAGATTCAAAGAATATAGGCTAGAAGTGGTGTGCACGGGGGATGGGCAGACAAGATAGGAGGCCCCCATGGGGGAGTGTGACATTTGTGTCCCCATGAATGTCGGAGCTCCCGCTTCCTCAAGGTCCACTTGCTCCTGGTTGCTCCTCTTGGCAGGGTTTTATCCCACTGCTGATGCAGGCAGCACAAAAGGTTTTTTCTGTCACACGATCTGTTCCGAGGCGTACTCCAGAGTGGCCAGGTGGACTGAGGTGTTGTCGGTTCGAGGTTTTACATAGAAAATGTAAAATCAACTAAAACCCTTTATTGTTTCAGAAAATTCTGCCATCCTGAGTTTCCTCCCACACCTCACAGGCCACCCCAGTTAATGCAACCCCAGTTAGCCACCGTTGCGCAGTAAACCTGGGTTGATTTAAACAAGGTATTCGTCCCCAGTATTTGGGGGCCTTTTTCAGTCCAAAGGTTCCGTTACCAAACTCCCTAAAGGCAGGAATAGGCAGGAACTTTTACAGAATAAAGGAGACAGACCACATGACCACCTCAATGCACCAGGCAGGGTGGGGGGATGGGGAGGCACCTGACCAACACCCATTCATGAGAAAAACAAGGCAAACTATAAACATAAGGCTATACAAAAGATGCCATCTACTTAGGCATCTACATAAAACCAATAGCAAACATTCTTGATGGGATATTTAGTGTCTTCTTCCTAAAATTGGAACAAGGTGTATGGTCTTCACACAGGACTCCCCTAAAGAGTGCAAGGATGGACTTCACTCAAGGTGCCTACTGCCACCATCTTCAGTAAGCTCCACGAATTTTGTCCCCTAGGTGTCTTGCTTACCTCACCTTTGCCACAGCCTGCTCTTATCACTTGTACTCAATATGTATTAGAGGTGCCAACCAGTGTAATAAGGGAACAAAATAGTGTTTAGCAAGTCTCATGATACAAAGATTTAAAAATTATACATCTATAAACTAGGAACTGGAAAAAGAAATTCCGCTGAAACTAGCATCAAAAAATCTAAAATACTTCATGCAGATTAATACTACATCCAGAGGCCACAAAAATGTTAATGTACAAACTCTGGCTGGTGTGGCTCAGTGGATTGAGTGCCAGCCTGTGAACCAAAAAGTCAGTAGTTTGATTCCCAGTTAAGGCACATGCCTAGGCTGAGGGACAGGTCCCCAGTTGAGGGTGTGCAAGAAAAGGCAACTGATGGATGTATCTCTTACATATCCGTTTCTCTCCCTAAAAATTTATATGCAAATATTCACAGCAGCTTGACTGATCTTTTCCAAAAACTGGAAACCAGCGAAATATTCATAATAGGTAAACAAATTGTGGTACATTTCATGAGTCCCAGATATGATGGATGCAGAAGAGGCCCACTCCAAGACATGTCATTTTTAAAAAGCCAAAGGTTAAAGGGAGACTCTTAAAAGCAAGAGGAAAGAAGTTACTGGAAGGTTGCCAGATGAGGGGGGAGGGGAGAATGGGTGAAGGGGTGAGGGGATTAAGTACAAATAGGTAGTTACTGAATAGCTATGGGAATGTAAAGTGCAGTATGGCACATGGAACAGCCAAAGAACCCAAATGCATGGCCCATGGACACGAGTAATGGTGGGGGGATTATCTGAAGGAGTGGGGAGTACCGGGTGGAGGGGGACAAAGGGGGAAAGATCAAGACAATAAAAGTAAATTATTTTAAATAAAATTGTTAAGGTTTGTGTTTCTATGTATATAAATCTTACCTAAAAGATGTGTGTGTAATGAATAGATGGATGTATCAAAGCAGCATTGAGGATTTTTGAAGCTCAGGTATGAAGGTTCAAAGTCCTAGTTTATTTTGTTTGCGAAGCCTCCAATGTCTAATTACAAATCTCCACTTGTTTTCAGGGTTCCTAGCTCACATATCTGACAGCCTGTTGGACATCCCTTAACACTTCCCATCAATGGTTTTGTCCCCATCTTAGTTACATCAGAGATCTATGACCCTATCTCAATTTCATCCTACATTTCTTGTTTGAGCATCCAGGAGAATGATGATTGCAGGAAGAATTCAGATTGGGGGTAAGAATCTGGACACTTGTCATCCTGTAAAGAATTAACGAAGCAGACCCTAAGAAGGAGCACAGGCAAGTGGGAAGAAAGGTAGGAAAGTAAAACAAACTAATGGAAAACTTTCAAGAAAAGTAACCAACAGAAGGGATTACTGCAGAGAATTGAATGATAAAATCTCTGAGGTTAGGAATGGGTGGAATCCAGAGGAACAGCACTTCATCCATTATGACAAGAAGGAGGATGAGAAAGTATAAAGTTTGAAGGGGGGAAGCCAGGAACTGGTGCCAATGATCTGGCTAGGGCAATAAAAATAAAGTCCCGTATTTTTCATAATGCAACACTGCATTTACCATCTATGTGCCTGAATCTTATCAATTCACACAATGAGTGCTAATTAGTGTCTTCCAAAACTCACCTGTTTCAGTAGAACAATCTGGTAAAGTAGGCATTGCACACACAAACACCTTGCTTTTCTAGGACCAACCCTTTTGTTATTAAAATTTTGGAAAAAATATTCTCTAATAAGTTTGTTCTAAGATTTGAATACAAATTTTTATACTATTCTGATTTCCAGCTTCCCATAGCTAGGAGACTGGACTGAAATTTTACCAAATAAATGATCATAAAATATGTACTTGTATTGCAAAAAGATCGAGCTTGTAATTTTGTTCTAGTTAACAGAAATAACCATCAGTGAAATAAAGGAAGCCTGCTCTTCCCCACCCCCTATTACAAGGGCTGTTTCATGAAATAAAGGTTGGAATATCCTCCCCTGAAACCTTTGACTTCCCTTAAGTCCAAACTCAAATACATTCTTTGTCTACTGATATCCTGATATATAGCCCAGATATTTTTCTTTTTAAAAATCCTTATCTGAGGATATAGTTATCAATTTTAGGGAGGGGAGAACCCTCAAACAAAACACCTATCAGCTGTTTGGGGATCCAACTCACAACCCTCTGGTGCACAAGACAACACTCCAACCAACTGAAGCACCTCGCCAGGGTCCAGATACTTCCCTTGAACTTCAGTTATAAAGCCACTAACAAAAAATGTTTAAATCTGAATATAAATTAGATATTATCCCAGGAGCTTAAAGATCTTTTGTCTTCATAACTCACAAATCTTAGAATAATCATTAAATGTAGATTTCTTCAATTTAAAAAACTTTTACATGTCATATTTGGTCATGTATACTATTTAAAAAATACATCAACAGAACACTTTCTGAATGTCACTAGATAATCAATTAAGCAAACTTTTATTGAAGCTTAAAGTGTGGTACATAAATACATTTTAACCGATTTAAGTCCAACACCACCAAAGAGAGAAATTAAGGTAACAAAAATTTCCCTCCTCTATACATACTAAAATCAATTTAAATTACTATTTAATCTACAGTTTTCATTCTTCTAGGTTTTGTTTCATACAAATTTGTGTAGTTTTTCAATATTAGATAGAAATCTTAAATCTATTAGAAAAAAATTAGACCTCAAGCCAACACATCATCAAATCTACTGGGACACTGTTCAAAAACAAAATCCACTTTGAGCATTGGTCCTCAAAACAGCACCAAAACATTAGGTACTGTGTACTAGTTAAGAATCAAACTGACCCATTGATTGAAAGCTTCTTCAATGAAACTTTGAATCAAGAACGTGCATAAAATAAAAGTCAGAAGTGTTCCAACCACTTGATTTCAAACCAAGTAGATTTTATGTTTAGAAACACTAAAAAAAATGTGTTTCATTTATAAGTACGGAAGGAACAAAAACATCACTGCATCACGCCACAAAGAAAAAAAAGTTTGAGGACAAGAATACAAAATTTAGTCAACTTTGCTCTTTTCCAGGCTGCTTAAATCTCAAAGTATTTGGAAATGGAGCCAAAAATGCCAACTCTTGAAAGCCTGTATTTCTAGTCATTTCCCATTGACGACTTTGGAAATTCTTGTATCTCATGGATAATTCTGCTTCACTGTGTATGTCTGAATAACCTGAAGAGTTCTTATTCTGGTCATTCACTTAATCCTCTGCAAACATGGTGAAAGAAACACCACCAGGAAGAGGAACACATAGAGAGTCAGAACACTATCACATGTATTACAAAGTCACAGAACTTCAAGTCACAAGATGGCAAAGACACTGATGCCGCTTTGAAATAAAGTTTATGGTACATTATTAATGGAAATTGGTGGACATGGCTGCTAAACTAAAAATCAAGGTGAATGATCTGATTTGACTTACTGAATCCAGTACAACCTTTATCTGAAATCTCGTCGCTAATAAATGTAGTAATAACATTTTTTATACTACTACTTATCAAGTTAGTAAAGACATGGTACTCATGAGAAGCTAATTTTATTTGCTGGAGAACACAGAATGGCATACAGTTTCCATACAAGTCCTGCCAGTATTTTCTAATGTTAATTTATGTGTCTTCCTTGCTAACCAACACTATAGGTTTATTTTTGTCACGATCTTCCAAAAGAGCCAATGCCAATAAAAAAGCCAAACTCCCTTGACTTTAAAAAACAATTGAGCCTAGGGTCCATCCCCCTTCTCCTTCCCTCTGGGGTATAAGATTTGTATAACCCACAGTGTAACAGTATATTGCTTTATTGGGTCAGGGTTGGGAGGTGAGACACCATGGTGAGGAATGAAATCAAAGGAATACAAGCACTGGAAGCAATGTTAAAATAGTAATAGATAAAATGGATAACTGCAATCACTTTCTTAGAGGACTGTACTCGTGGAAGAAAAAACTTTAATTGCTGTTGCAAAAAACATCTGTATAAAGTAGAAATTGGTTTCAATAACATTAGTAGAGAATATGTTCTAGAAATTGGAGGTAACTGGATGTAATTATTCTGGCAGCAATTTTAGAACAGTCCCGATGGTTCGGCTGAGGCCAACACCTAAGGAGGACGAAAGCCTTGTCTGTGGGGAATTTTGGATGATACCTGGAGAAATATTACACTGTGCATAAACCGAATTGAATTTTTGTCACGAGTGTTGTAAAGTTTCACATAGTAAAAGTTTTTTTCTACATGCACTTCAATTTCACAGCAAGAGTGGCATAGGATACCTAAACACAGAAGAGAGCATTCATGCAAGATATCTAACTCCTTGATATAATAATGCATACAATTCAAAATGATTACACTATCATTACATCTAGGGCCTTCTGCAACTACTAGGTGGTGGTTATGGAAAGCACAGCCCCCGGTATCAATATCTAAAGAGCAGCCACCACCTTCTTCTATGTGTGTTCTCTTTTTGCGTTTTTTCTTCATTTTTCTTAATCAACTCTGCTGTTGTTGCTGCTTCTTAGCAAAACTGGTAAAAACAAAGTTGTAATCATTGAACATAGCACTCTGGCAATCAAGACGTTTAAAACCTTCAATCTTCTGGGGCGAAGAAAGCACTGTACGACATTTAGAACTCTGGGCAAAAAAAATTAAATATCTATTAATACTTCCAATTTGCAGAAGTTATTGCAAACAAAATAGTCATGCCACAAATACTTAAAACTACTACCTTAGTAAAACTGGTATTTGAATGTTTTAGCTGCCTTCTTATGGGCTGGATTAAGATATCTTATGTCCCCCAGCCTCTACCCCAGGCCTGCCAATAAACAGGATGGTGAGAAGTCCCCCAATTAGGCTAGATATAAAACAAGAACCAAAAGAAAGCTAATGAAACACATAAAGCTTTTCATCTCAATAATCTCAAATAGCAGCACCTCCAGATATCTGGCTGATAATATGGCCGTCTTAGAACATTATATGAGTAATGGGGACAACTGTAATTGAACAATAAAAAAAAAAAAATAAAAGGAGATTATTTAAAAAAGACCATTATATGACATTCTCCACTACCCTTATTTTCTGAAAGACTTTAATGTCAATAATAAAACAAATTACCTGGTTTACAAACAAGGTGGTCACAAACTTTCCTGGCTTGAAGACTTCCACAACTTTCCTGATCAGGTCGTCATAGGAGGTCTGACTTAAGTTTGTTTCAAAGCTAACATAAGAAAATTCTGGTTCTGGAGTGATGTGAATAGTCCAATAAGTTCCCTTGGAGAGACAGTTTTGTGTTAATAATGGAAAGGGTACACTTAAATATTTAAATAAGTATTAAGCAAACAATACTACTTACATCCGATTTCATGCCATTCATTGAATACCCACAAGGATTGAACATTGTGGCATCAATGACAGAACCTGGTATCAGGTCACGAATTCCACTCTCCTGGGGAAGACAAAAAGAGGCTGAATTAAATACAAATTTGAAACACAAAACAAGAATGAGTTAAACAATATATTTAAGTCCCCAAGCAGAATCCAGAATTATTGAAAACCCTTACACGAGTGACATCCTTTGCAGTAACACCATCTTTCATGTAGAACTGGTCCATAACTGCTGGGTCAAGCTCACTCATCAGAATTTCCAGGGTTTGATCTGGCTGACTGATTACCCTACTCTCTGGGAAATCCAAAGTATACAAGTACCTACACGAAAGAAAAAAACAATTGTTCCTAAAAATGACAAGTGGAAGTTTAAAGTAAATCTTATATAGAAGAAAAAAGTCCAGGAAATTGTATCCAACATACCAACAGTCAGAATTCATACGTCCCATACAATATGCTGCGCCATCTGTTGAGGGAGAAGAATGTAAGATAAATTCAACAGATACATTTGATAGGACGGATCGCTTTTTCTCACCTTTTCAATAGCTAGGACGATACTGTTTGCCTATCAGAAATATCAGTAACCAAAAATTTAAGTGGATGAATTCACAAAGTAGGCAGGATTCTCCCCTTTCACTTTTAAAAAATGTATACTGGCTGTTATTTAGAGATATACTTCAGCAGCCAGTGAGTCAGTCTAGATGATTCTGAGAAAACTATGGCTCCTTCTCTCCTAAAACCCCATTAGGAAATAAAATTTAGTTTCCCATATATCTAGTCTCCCAAGTAAATACAAATCATTTTGTGGAATATTGGGTTGGCCAAAAAGTCCACTACATTTTTTCTGTACAATGGCTCTAGTAGTGCTTAGTTGTCATTAACTTCATTTGAAACAATTTTGCTAGATGGTACTGTGACAGCTGTCATATTAGTGTGCATAAAAAAAAAAACCCTCACCAAAATTGGTGTTTTGTGCAGCCATTTAAATATCGCAGATGGAAGAAAGCATGCAATATTTTCGGCGTATTATGCTTTATTATTTCAAGAAAGGTAAAAACACAACTGAAACACACACACAAAAAAGGCCTGTGCAGTGTATGGAGAAGATGTTGTGATGCATCGAATGTGTCAAAAGTAGTCTGTGAAGTTTCTTGGTACAAATGACATTTTGGCCAAGTAATTCTTTGCTGTAGGGCTGTCTTATGCATCGGAAGATGTTCGGCAGCACCTCTGGCCTCTACTTACTAAAAGTCAATAGTGGGAGATAGTCGACATACTCAAAATATCCAAAATCAATAAAGTTATTGGTAAAAATGAAAAATGTCTTTTATTTTATAGAAAAACTAAACGGACTTTTTGGCCAACCCCATACTTCCTTTCCATATTGTTTCAAAGCCTCACTCAACACAGTAAATTAACTGGTAGGAGATACTTACATTAAATTATACTCAACACTCTGTGACTTAGATCAATCAGTATAGTTTCATATTAATAGCTAAGTTAAAAACAGAACAGAAACCAGATTTTCTTTTAAAATCATGCCCATGAGTACCTTTGCCAAGTCATTAAAATCCTAAAATTTCAGCCTCATCTAGGATATAGGGATTTTGGATTAGATAACCTTTAGTTCCCTGATCTTGACACTCAAAAAGTAAGGTCTATAAATAAAAGCTTTGTAAATGAATGGAAGAAAATCTTGCCCATTTTCTTGAAGTCATGCTATGATCTCACTGTGTTGGTCATTTGCAAGTCAGCTTAATTCCTGTATAAAATGCTGGACCAGTGTCTTAACATGAGACTATGAAGTCATTCACTGGGTATTTCCTGGATGAGAGGGTACACAGCCTTTATAACTAAGTTAGACATAAGTCAGAGCAAGTGGCTAGATGAACTCCCCCCTCTAGCAGGTGACCAATTACTTGATTTTCTTTTTCCATCACTTTAACAACAATGACCTGAGGTGCACACACACATACTCTAAAATTTGTAATCAGCTATACTGATATGTTTATCTTAATTATAGAATGTGCTACATTTGCATATATATAAAAGATATATCCTCTAACTTTAATAGG
Source organism: Trachops cirrhosus (assembly GCA_028533065.1). Taxonomy (NCBI): domain Eukaryota; kingdom Metazoa; phylum Chordata; class Mammalia; order Chiroptera; family Phyllostomidae; genus Trachops; species Trachops cirrhosus. The sequence goes on along the minus strand of CM052541.1, from coordinate 152,984,977 downwards.
GCAGGTTTCAATTCTATTTATTTAAACTTACTTGGGAAAATTGCATTAAGAAACTCTATTTCTTCCTGGAAATTCCGGTGTGGGTACCCTTGGTGAGAAGGCTTCATGAAATTCTTACGAGAATAAAAGAAGCTCTAAAAAAGATATATAAACCAATATTCATGAGTTAAGTGTTATAAGAAGCAACTTTGTTTTTAAGTTGCAGAGAAGTCTCAACATAATATACTAATATAGGATGCATCGATGAGTTTCTAGAACCTAAAATGCCCAGTCTCCTGATGATGGGTCACAACAACTATAGTGATTAGGTACAGTATTTCTAGAGCAGCGGTTCCTAATCTGAGCTTTAAATAGGCATGAAAGCAAAAGTTTTGTGGAAGAACATGTATACATTAAATTTTAAGAGGTAGTGATTCAAAAATTAAGAGCATACTGTTTTAGATTTCTTTTTTTAAATTTTATTTTAGTTGTTCAAGTACAGTTTTTTTTTAAATTTTATTTTAATTGTTGTTGAAGTACAATTTTCTATCTTTTACTCCCATCCCAGCCCTCTAGATTTCTTATAAGGGTCAATAATTAACAAAAACTCTTTCAGGTCCTAGTAACAAGACATCCTTTCCCCCAACTACATGAAATATGAATCTTTTCCCATTTGATTTTCTCCCAACCCATTCTCCGCTTCTTCCCTACTCTGCTAAATCTCGAGCATCAGGAAGAATATTCTTCCTCCCACAGTGGGCCTGTCCTTACCCATTACAACTATTGCAGTAAGTATATAAATTTGTAACTTAAAGAATTAATTAATGTGTTTTGATTACTTACTTGAATTGAGTCAAACCCACTGTAATCCCTAGCAAGTTTCAACAGGGGAACCAGTGCTTTCAGCAAGAGGGTGGTACCACATGTCTTCAAAATGAAACGTCTCTTGGAGACAAACATGCTACTCTCACTGCAATTGAAAAAAGTTACAATATTTTAAGGCTGTTTATGTACTACCGAGATACAATTAACCTATTATTGGACTGTCATTTACAATATAAATTTTTGGGTAGTAATTTTAAATGTTAAGATTTCAAGGAAGCATATAATGTTCTACAGTAGCCCTCCTCTTCTATTATACAAAAATCAGTTTAAGGTCCTAGAACCCACAGAAACAATCTTTGAACTGGATATAACGCATATTACCTCATTACACAAACCCTCTTTTTTACTGCTCAATTTCCCCCCTCATGTCACCTAACCGAAGACATTATTTACTAAACTCATACTCTACCCTCATCTTGCACCACCCACTCTCACATGTATTTCTACAGCCATCTCATTACTTCTTGTACTAGGTAATAAGCCCAATGAGGAAAGAAGTGTTTGTTTTTACTCACCACAATATCCCTATGGCCTGGCACATAAGCCTTTGATAAACGTCTGTATATATGCTAAACACAGGCTTAGTAAAAAGTAGGTTATTTTGGGACTTTGTTCAATCCAAGGCTCGTTATAGTATGCATAAGAATTCAATGTATTTATTGAATAAATTATTTTTGTTCCTATAAAAAGGTTTAATGGCTTTCTTCTGTTATATATGGCAATCGTGTCTGTATGGGGAAGCTGATTTTCACTTTGTCTGAGGTTCTGATACCGAGAGGCGTACGCTCAAAGGAAGACCTGCACCTGCGGTTGAAGGTAAAGGAACGCCATTCCACCCTGCTTTACAGACACTTCCTGCTCACCGCATGGCAACCATCTTGAAGACCTTTCATTTCAGGTAAGACCTCAGAACCTACTGCCTAGGGATACCCGAGGTAAACATTTTATTTTACACCACATTTTTAAAATAATATAAAAGTAATTACAGAACTAAGGTCCACAGGAACAATTTGCTATCCTATATGCAGTGTGATACAGGCTGAACTGTGTTAGCTAGCGCTTGTTTTACAGGACTTACCTGAGTACATAAGCTTCCTGCTTGTCAGTTTTTGTCACACTTATGATTGAACATTGCACATCCTTCAAAAGTATGTCCCACTCGGATCTATTATTTAACAAAAAAGGATGATTAATTCATTACACTATTTGCCTACTCTTGAAAATTATCAATTTCTCACATTTAAAAGTTTTTCAATGATCAACACATCAGTTTATTTGTTGGCACATCCTTGTTCCAGCTTCTCTTATGAACACCAACTTTTCCCCCCAAATTGTCTGTCTATATTGACATCCACTAGATAAGGTGAAACATTTTGCTATATATGAAAAACAATTTAAAAAGCAAACCAGAAATGTAGAAATTAAGAAAAAGACAAATAGATAAAATACTATGAATAAGCCACATACAGAGGAAATTCAAGAGGCTCATAAAGTCAGGAAAACCATTACCTTTCGCTAGTTAAGTGAGTAAAGAAAAGCAAGTTAAAAGTTGAGAAGCATTGTCAAAAAAAGAAAAATGTATTTGGCTGGCAATTCAATAGTACAAGCGAACACATAAAATCTTAGAAATACAATGCAGTTCTTTCCCATTTCCCAATGAAATGGGAAAATGCCTATTTCAACACAATAATAAACAGCAAAATGGAAGCCATATGGGTATAACTCAGTAAACTAGTTTTAATTCACCTGAATGAGACCTAAGGAGGTGCCTCCTCTTTAGTGTGCTCAATACAAACAGAAGGACAATATAAAATAGTTCCATGTGACATCTTAAAATAACCAGATTAAAGGCAAAAAATGTTTTAAGGCTCCTAATATTTGGTAGGTCATTCTTCTATTCCCAAGAAAATGGTATATTATGGTTAAAGTTTTCTTTTCCAGTTAAAATATTTATGTAAGAGAAATCCTCAATAGCACATAAAAACAGGTATGCTTCATTCCTTTGTAGTAAAAGGCAGGCACAGTACCAATCAATCCTGCTAGAATTTTGTGCCTGCTTCATCATTTTCCTAAAAGAAATTGCTAGTGGCCCAATAGGCAATTGTATGACCATTCACAAAAGGCGGTAATTAAAAACAACAACAAAAACCACTCTCACCTGAGTTTGTGGAGAGAGGGTGAGGGGGGAAGGGAGGAGGGGAGAAAGTGGGGGTGGTGGGGGGAGAGAAGAGACAGGGAGAAACATCCATTGGTTGTTCCCTTTCGCCCCAGGGATCAAACGGGCAACCTTTTGGTGTAGGGGATGATGCTCCAACCAACTGAGCCACTCAACCAGGGCAGAAGGCAGTAATTTCTACGATGTGTAAATTAGTTAAACTGAACAGCACTGAGCCCCACCTGAAAAAACTTAAATGAGTCAGGCTTGCTGGTGATTATAGAGCCTATATGCCCATAACTCTACTGAACAATTTTTAAAAAGACCTAACAGTTCTCTTTTTGAAAGATGCTAATGATTGTTTGTATAAAGAAAAAAAATTTTTTTCTTGTATAAAGAAAAAATTTTAAACTGGATTATATATTTTTTCAGTTTGTTTTGAATTTTTAAAACAGACCAAGTGTTGGTTAAGAAAGAAAAAAGTTACAATTAAGATCCAGTTCTGAGTAAGACTAATTTAAGAGATTGCTTTAATCCTCTTGTTTTAGGTAGCCACGCCCTGGCTTTGAGTTTCAGATTTTCTAAGACTCAAAGTTCACTAACATTTAAACAACACTTCAGAACCCACAGTATTTCATTTCCACAAATAATATGTTCTAATACAAAAAGGATTAATAAGACTGAAAGGAACACATGGGGCTCTTACAGAAGTTATTACATTTCTGCTTTGTGACATTCCCGGGCTTGGTTTCTTTCCGTGGTAGGTAATAAAAACTCACTTCAGAGGACTGATAAAATAGATTGAGTTACATAATGCATGTCAAATTTACCTACTAAATACTAAGAATTCAAATACTTAAGATCGTTCTTCCAATAATGTTACCTGCTAATGTCACTACCCACTCACTTTCCACTTTAATTCAGCACTCTTGCAAATATTTTCTTCTACCCATCAGACATATTAATGAATCCTTTCCTATCACCCCTTCTCAGTTACAGTCACTATTTAGAAGACCTCCTCCCCAGTTTTACTGAAATCAAATTGATATACACCACTGTTAAGTTTAAGGTGTATAGCCTAGTGGTTAGACTTGCATATATTATGAAATGATTACCACAGTAAGTTTAGTTAGCACCCATCACATATATACACATATAGATACATACACACAATAAAGAAAGCAAAAAAAATAGTTTTTTCCTTATAATTCTTCACAAGGATTTATTCTCTTAATTTTCATCTATATTGTACAGCAGTGTTAAATATAGTTTTCTAACACTTTAAACATGCTCCATGGTTGAGCTATGTATTATTAGCAAATGGTTCTTTCTTGTATAACTTTGTCTTCACTAGATTTACATGCTGCTTTGCCTCATTTGATTGTTTTCTATGTACCTATCTGAATTTATCCTCAGATGTCTCCCTCAACTATCTCTGTTCAACATTTCTTGGCCAAGAACAGGGTACTAAGACTGAGCTCATGAGGTCCATGAGCTAAGTGAATGGGGCTTGTTTACCGTGGGCATCTATATACGGTACTCTGACAGGGCTATCCCATTGGGGCATTACCTTGTCACTATTTTTTAGTCCTTTCCTGACAGGTCAAATTACCCAAATATTCCATTCTCTTGCCTGGAGAACATTAAGATTTCTGGTAGGCGAAAGAGGGTAAAGGACTAGGGATCTGACACTGAGTGTAAGCATAAGCTTTTCTTCTTCGTTCTCAGTGTAGTGATTCTATCCCTCAACAAAACAAGGATTCTTCATTTCAGAAAGACCCCTATTACTCTCTGCAGAGAATCAGCTATTATCGAATCTTCAGATCTCCCAGCATCTCCCACTCATCTGACTTGACAAATTTTATAAAGACAATGACTTCAAATAACAATGCAAATAAAATAAAACCTACATTGACAGATATATATATATATATATAACTAAACTGATCCCAATTTTCTGTACTTCAGTCATGCTAGGCTTCCCCACAAACTATTCTTTCTAGGAACTGGTCACTATAAACTTATTCACCCAAATCAAGCCACTTGAAAGCGGAGAACATAATTATGCTGAAACAATGTACACTTTGCTGTGGATATTGTTGGAATGGATTTCATCCTACCTAGAACTCTTGTCCCCAACTCCCCTCCTCCAGCTCAAGTTAGCCCACTAACCCCACCAGATCAAATCTGTCATTAAAAGGTTTTAAAACTCAGAAGACTTGTCAAAGTATTTTATTTGTGTAGCTATTTTGGTATTTACATCAATTCCACTAGTCATTCCATGTAGCTTGGGACTGTGCCTACTAGTCTAGTTTGTAACAGGCTTTCCAAAACTTGTTGCATCTGGCAATAACTATTCTAATTAGATTTTAAAGGACCTGCTGGAAAATCGTGAACACCCCTAAATTTTAAAAACCTAAATTAGTGTCACATAATCCTTTGTTTTGTTTTAAATTAGTCACCGCAATAATTCAGGTATTCAGAGTGTACACTCTTGAAAAAATAAAGATTCATTTGACAGAATTATCCTGTCAGCCAACTACAGGTATACATTCTACCTAAATGCCATCTTATTTTAATCTACATAAATGAAACTTACTCATTTCACTGCCAAATAACTTAGCTGCTAAAGAACCTATTCATTGTAATGAACATAGATGTGGACTGTTTCCTTAAATATTTTTAATGTAACACTCCCCTTTCTTGGAATCTGCTGACACAGGCCCCTCAGGTTCTGTTCATCCTCTCCACCCCACAGTACTTTTCCTCTCTTGCTGAGCAGGTAATTCCTACCAATACATCTTCAAGCTCACTCATCTGTCATTTCCATTCTGCTAAAGCCTGTCCAGTAAACCTTTATTCCAGTAGTTACTTTTTGGTATATTTTTAAGTTCCACATTCTATTTCTCTCCTAAGACCTCCTTTCATTGTAAGAGTGTTCACTCTTCTTACAGAATGGTTATGACAGCTGCCTTTGAATCTTGATTTGTATCACTTCAAGGCTAGTAGTGTCTATTGATTATCTTCTGTTGAGTGATGCTGAGAATTTCTTGGTCATTTGTATTATTGAGCAACTTATGACTGCAGCCTGGACATTTTGATCACATTATATAATTTTAAATCTTATTTAAATCCTATAAGGCGTGTTGATTTTTAAAACTTGTTTTAGCATGCAACTGAAATATTTAAGGTTCAGCCTTCAAGTTCTTACCCAACTTCTTTCTGCATTATGTTCCAGTTTCAGTTTAGTTAGGAAAGGATATTATGCATACCATGGTGTTCAGATCTGTCCTACTCAGTGGCCAGTCTGGACTGGGAAGTGAGCTATCAGTTTGCAAAGCCTTTGATATTCTGTTTAGGGCCAGACCCATACATGAGCAGCCCAGGGGTGTTCATATAAATCATAATGGCATTCGCTTTATTCAACTCTCTCTTCTCCACAACGGCTGGCAATTTCTGGCTCAGTGGTGGGGAAGATTTCTGGTCTCCTGGCTAGAAAGCCAAGGCTTTAGTTTTCCCACTCTGCAGCAGGCTGCCTGTGATTGTCTCTCTCTCTCTCTGGGAAAATGGGGGAGATAACAAAGAGCGAAAAGAACAGCAGGGATATATCCCTGACGCTATTCCATCTTGGGACCACACAGTTCTCCTCTGGTCAAAAAAAGGTTCCCCCTGCCCATGGAGTTCAGGCATCTGCCTGGCCACGATTACTACAGGACTGCCTGAGCAGTGGCCGGTGAAGAAAAAACAAAACCAAAACCAAAAAGGGAATTTCTCTCCACTTTCTCTGACCCAGAGGGGCCTCCTTTCTGTCTTTACAGACAAGAAAAAGAGGACTTTTTGGATCTCTTTATTTGCACCTGGTGTGCAATTCTGGGTTTCTGGACACCTCTGAGATCATCTCAAGAGATTCCAGAGGGTGGGTGGGGGGAAGAAAAGAAAAGAAAAAAGAAAAGAAACAGAAAATCAAGGTTGTTTTCATGGTATTTTGAATTCTGGTTTCCTTCTTCCGTTCACCTGCTAACATTTACTTCTCAGAGTCCTCAGATAGCTGCTTCATGTATTCTGTCCAGAGTTTCTAGTTGCATTTAGCAAGGTGCTTATTCCATCTTAATGGAAAGCACAAGGCTCTTTTAACTCATTCATCATTACTTAATAAACTCTGCAACCAAATTCTTTCTCACCAAATAGAAACCCTCAAGCAGTCAGTATTTTCCCAAAGTCACAGTATGAAAAAAAGCAACTATGTTAAAACACCTTGGGACAAACACAGTTGGACGGCCTATGACCCAAGTGATTATGAAGACATAATCCTAGGGGAGCTGATAGGCTCAAAAATACAATAAATCAAGTGGCAAGAAAGATGTTTCAGAGAAATAAAACTAAAAACATTAATATAATGATATAAATGTACATAAAAGGAATGGTGAAAAACCAACACCAAAACAGCTAAGAATTCCAGCATATTATTTTATTACATTTCTGTGTGTGTGGGGGAAGCCTCTTTTTATAAATAAAACTTTATTGGATCCTAGCCACATCCACTCATTTGTATATTGTCTATGGTTGCTTTCCCTCTATAAGGGCAGAGCCGAGTAGTTGCAACATAGAATGTCTGCCTTACAAAATTTAAAACTTACTTTCTTGCCCTTTACAGAATTTGGCTGTTTTCGAGGAAAGGTTTTCAGTGCCCTACTTTATGCCCAAATTTAATGATGAAAAAAAGGCAGTGTTTTGTACAGCTGACCAAAGCATTTTCTAAATTACTTATTTGTGATTTCAAAGTAAGCTGGTTTCAAGTTACAGAATAGAATGTCACAGCAGGCTCAGTATGGTTGAAGGTGCCTGTGCTTTGCTCCCAAATACACTAACACCCAGACTGAGAATCACTAGTCTATACTATAAACTATCTTACAAAGTTGGTCTTTTTGTCAATACAGATGAGTTCAATAAATCAAACTGAAAAGTAGAATGAAGAAGACAATTTTGGAATGTGTCACATAATACTGATTTAGTGATTGGAAAATGCCGTAAAAGGTATTATTCAGTGTCACACAATTGCTACATGCTATAGAACACAAGGGAATCCATAGATAAACCAAAACATTCCAATTTGAACTACATTTTCTCTACTTAAATGCCACTATCTCACCTCATTGGTCTAATTCAGTGGTTTTCAACTGAAGATGACTGTCACCCAGAAAACATTTTGCAGTATTTAGACATTTTTGGTGGTCACATTGGGTGTAATGGTGTCATTGCTGGCATGTAGTTGGTAGAGACCAGGGATGCTGCTACAGCATATTAGTAAACAGGACTTACCACAATAAAAAAATTATCTAGACCAAAATGTCAAAAGGGCTGTCGAAAAATTCTAATTAACTTAAATGTAAGGTACTAAAAAACAGCATCAGACCTGGCTGGTATGGCTCAGTTGGTTGAAGCGTCATCCTATAAACCAAAAGGTCACAGGTTCAATTCCTGGTCAGGACACAAACTACCTACATGGTGGGTTCTGTCCCCAGTTGGAGTATGGGCAAGAAGCAACTGATCACTGCTCATCTCTCACATCTTCCCTCTCTAAAAATCCATAAGCATATCATTGGGTGAGGATAAAAAAAAATACTATCAGATCATGATAAATGATCCCAAAGAAGTAGCGTATTCTTTACTAATGATAGTACATAGCCTGAATAATCTTGGTTACTATGCCTGAAAAGCAAACATCAATGGCAAGCCATATTTTATATTTACAGCTTTCTTTCTTAAAGAATCTGTGGTCTAATTAAAAAAAAAAAAAGGCGGGGTATTTACAAGGGAAAATATATGATTAACATGACAAGAGATTTCCACATCACTTGATTTGGTCACACTTTAAATGACCAACTGACTACATTTTTTAATGCCTCAGGTCAGATGACCTTTAACAAAAGTCCTAAGACTACACTGGGAAAGGACAGTCTCTTCTTCATCAGATGATGTCGGGAAAATTGAGTCTCCATACAAAAGAGTTAAGTTGAACCCTTCCACTGCACCACAAGTAAAAATTAACTCAAAATGGAGTAAAGGCTTACTACATTAAGACCTCAAACTACAGAACTCTTATGACTGAGAGAACAATGCTGCTGGCAATTTTCACCCTTATCACCTAAAGGGTTGAGTTGGATCTTACTCTGGGATTCAGCAGGTCTGACACTACAGATACTGCCTGAAAATTTGCATTTAAAAAGCCTCCATGTGATTAGAGTCCTCTAATAGATTACCTCCTTAAAGTAAAAATTGTTGGTTTCAGAGTTATCAATTTACTCAAAAAGCATACGTGAATCTTCTCTCAACTGTGACCTGAGCTAATGGTCTGATTTGTCTATGCCAGAGATTCTCCATACAGTCAGGCTTCTTCTATACCTTACCAAGGTCACATCCTAAAACATTAAGATTATTCTTCAACAAAGTCTAAACTGACCAAAATAAATTCTGAGTATGCCTACCTAGGGCAGTTAATTCTGACATCCAGAGAAATAAATCAACCAGAACACACTGCTAATTATAATCACAGTACACTCTACCTCCAATCTTTCCCCCAAATTTAAATCACTATCAGTATAATTACTGCTATCTTCAATGGACTTACTTTCAATGTGTACTTTGTAAAGAAAGGTGGTTTAGAGAAAGCAGTTCAAACTTTTTTGAAACTGCTGTCAGGAATGTGATGAGTTTAATTCAACAGGAAGCTTTACTACTCCAAAACATTTACACTAAAAGGTTTTTTGGCAACAGGTTGTAAATTTATCCACTGTGATTTATCAATACTGCAATACTGTGCAATGATGTAGTCAAGTAACGCATGAGTTCTGGGAAAGTGAATACTAAGGTGTAATTTACTATCTTTGCAACTGCCCCAATCCTTTACTGCAGATTATGTTTTAACTTATAAATGTAAAATACTTCAGTCTTCCTCACAATTAATAAAATATTTATCCTCTTCACCTCCACTAGCATTTCCCTTCCAAATTCACCTCATTACCAAGAATAGGTCAGGTCCGTGATGAATTCAAAAGCAAAAAACCTGTTTAAACTTTTATTTTCACCAAAATTTCTAATTTTCTAACAGACTTCCTTCCCATAGCTACCATCAAAATAAGACTTTTGTTTGGTCCAACATTTTAGTTTTTAGCAACTCTAATACATTTTTATATATCCTTTTGAAATATGAAAAACTAGTAGACAAAACTGTAGATTAAACCTAAGATACTATCCCTTTCTTTTTACATTTCAACTTTAAAAACTGCGTGGAATAAGTCAGTTTTAGAACACATCATCCACTCCTGTATTTACTTGGATATGCCAGGACTACTGCTTTTCTCCAACATATGATTAACCAGCATTCTTTAACCCACACCATACCAGACAAGATTTCCCTACTAGAATAACACCCCCTGATCACACATGTCCCTTTTTATCTCCCTTGAGAAATTAGTGAAAAAGATGCTCAGTATTATGTAAGTATGTTTAGATTACACTCAAGACAATTCTACTAAATGGCCTACAGAAGGATGGGAAATGTTTAACAGAAAAGGCTAACATTCAGGAAGAGAGTTCCAGCTTGGCTTGGAGTTAAAGCTTAGAAAGATAAGCCAATTTTACTTTAAGTGTGCTCTATTCCCTTATGCCACATTAAAAAAAAATCAATTCCAGATGGACTGCAGATATAAATATGAAAGGCACAACAATGTTAGGGGGAAAAATCTTAATTATCACAGGATGGAGGAGATATCTCAAATAGTTGTGGATGAAAAAGGGTCCACATCCTAAACCCAATAAGCTCAGGGGAAGCCTAACAAACTCAGAGACCTAAAGTAACCACATAGGATGGTCTGAAATTAAAACTTCCTAACTAAAAGCAAAAAATTATAGCAGGTAGTCTTGTACTGGGGCACTACTATATACCCTGACAAAGGTCACTCTTTACCTTAACTGAGTCTATTGTCTTTTTCCGCATCTATGATAACACACCTGTGCAATCCCAGGGTATTTACTTTCCCACACTCCTCAGGGCACAATCTCCGACCACAGCATACCACAATGAGAACCCCTCACTGTTACTGTTTTTGTGTTAATTGTTAACTATCCTGTATCCACCAATGTAAAAGAAACGTGTCTATCCAATCCCAGAGAGTCCCTGCTTTGCTTTCTCCACCATCCCTCATCTATCACCAATGATTTTCATGTAACTGCCCTTCTGTCTTCCCCTCCTATTATGATGCATAAAATAAGTGGTAACACTGTCACTTTCTAGAGCATTTTCTTAATCTGTTACTTCCTGGCAATTGCCCCCAGTTTGGCTCAAATAAACTCAAGAGAATTCTCTACAGGTTGGATGTTTCTTACATCAACATAGTGCATAAAAACTGCTCCCCGTGAAAGGGAAAATTCCAATAAATTTAACTACTTTAAACTTAAGATCTTCTATTTTTAAAGATATCAGTAATAGATAAGGAAAACCACAAAGGGTTTATTTGTATTTTTAAAAAGGTTTTATTCTTTACAGAGAGGGTTAACGGAGGGAGAAAGAGAGAAAAACATCGATAGGTTGCCTCTTGCATGCCCGCAACTGGGGACCTGGCTGGTACCCCAGGCATGTATCCTGACCAAAACTGAACTGGTGACCCTTTGGTTTACGGGATAACGCCCAACCCACCAAGCCATATCAGTCAGGGCCATAGAATGGTATATTTGTAATACACATATTGGATAGATAATTCATCTGTAATATATTAAGAACTGTAAATAGAAAGTCACCCCAGAAGAAAAATAGACAAATAAACTTGAACACTTGAACAAGTATTTCAAAAAAGACATCCAAATGGCAAATAAAGATATAAAAAAGAAAACTCAACTCCATTAGTCTAATGGGGAATACATACTACCGCACACACACAATAGTTAAAATTAAAAATACCATATACTAGATAAATATATGGAGCAACTGGAACCTTCAAGCTAGATATATACAATCTAAAACCCAACAATTTCACTTCTAGATGTATGTATATCTAACAGAAATGCATAATGTTTACTAAAAGACACATGCAATAGTGTTCATAGCAATATATTTGTTACCCACTAACAGTTGAGTGGGTAAATTGTAGTACTGCTATATTCACACAAAATACTACAAAACCTCAAACATAATGTTGATCACAGGCCGCCTTACCTGATGCAAACTAAATGATTCTATATCTATACTAGTGTGTTAGAAGTTAATCTAGCGTCAGGGAGGGCAGAATAGTAACTGAAGGGGTGCAAGTGAGACTTCTGGATAGTTATATTCCTTAAAGAGTGCCGTTTATAGGAGTGAGGTCAGTTTGTGAAAACTAGGTCTGTACTTATGATTTTCATAACTTTTTGGTTATGCTTCAACAGGAAGTTTTTTTAAAAATCTGTATTCAAAAGATAAGCTGACCCTGGTCAAGGTGGCTCAGTTGGTTAGAGCGTTGTGATGTAAACTGGAAGGTCCCAGGTTCGATTGTGAGTCAGGGCACATATGGGAGGCAACCAATCCATGTTTCTCTCTCACACCGATGTTTCTCTCCTTCCCTTCTAAAATCAAAAAACATAAATAAAAAAGATACCAGGCAGGACCCAAAACCCCCCAAAATTTATTTATAAAAATATATGTATTTGTTCTTACATGTTTAAACTTTAGTCACCTTTAAAGTTCTCTCCATTTGATGCAATACACCCATTGACACTTTTTCCCTCTGCTCTAAACATTTTGAAATTGTTGATTTTGATGCCTTTTCATGCTTCTGTAGTTTTTTGTTTCACCTCTTCCACATCGGCAAATTGTTTTTCCCTTTGAGGACTTTTTTTCATCCGGGAAACAAACAAAAAAAAGTCACTCAGGGCGAGATCAGGTGAATAGGGAGGGTGGGGCAAGGGGGTCAATACTCAGTGGGGCATTGACAGGTACACTTGTAAATCACCCATCATGAAATGGCCAAATGCATTGAGTCTTTAAAAAAAAAAAATCCACTGAAGCCAAATGCAGCTTCTCATAGTAATGCCAGCTGGTGCACTGATACAGACGGTTTCCTAGAACACTCGCCTAGCAAGGGAAGCCTGTACTAGAAGGGGCCTGCCACCCAGAAGATAATTCTGGGTTTCATGGCGGGGCCACCTCCTTGTAAGCTGTCTTACTAACCAGATTTTTCCTATCATACTTTTTTTGGGCTGATTACCACTTCCTCAAAACTGCTGGAATGTTTCCTTCAGAATGGCTGTTTTTTTCTCTTGGTTCAAGTCTTTGTAATAATTTTCATATTACAAATTCTTCCAACCCTATACCACTTCCCATTAATTTTTTTGTCCTTATACTTGATGAAAGCAGCTTTCCTCTAAAATCATTTCAGCAGATTTCCAAATTCATATTCATCTTTGTAATTGTACAATGATTTTGGGGACATATGTTGGTTACTGCCCTGCCTGGTTTCAGAAGCTGTAACCTCCCATGGCTAAGGTTGAATGAAAAGACCTTGGGACCCTAAGCCATTAAGGAGACAAAGCTTATCTTCCTTGTAGGGGTGCCACCTCTGCCCCCTTTTATTTCACCCTGCTTGGCCCCAAGTGGATGACCAGGTAGCCAATGACAGGTAAGATTCCTCAAGGGAAGAAAGACCTAAGCCAGGCACAGTCATGAGGGGCCCTCAAAGAAGGACTTGGGGGGGCTATATAAAAACTAGGATGATGGACCCTTGTCCCTCGGCTTGGACGTGGCCTGAGTCCTCATTCTGTCTGCAAGAAGTCTCCTAATCTCTTGGCTGCCTTACTTCCCCTGCTCAACCTAAGCCTGAAACAATGCAGGAGGTGGGTGCGGCCCTGTGCTGGAAAGGGCGGGCTCCCTGGGGTCGATCAGGCCTAAGAAAGAATGCATGAAAGCCTGTGAAACCTGCTTTGCTAATACCCTCAACTTAAATGATAAGGGTCCAAGCCTGAAGTGAGTTTGTTTCCCCAAAGTTTTAGGGCCCTTCTCCTTTGAGAGATGGTCTACCTTTCCTCCACAAGCAGATCATGTCTTTGTAGACTTATTCTCATGGGGGGGCGGGGAGGGCTGCAGGCAGAGTCCCCCACAGGCATATCATGCTCTAAGTTGATTTCAAACAGATGCTAATTACTAGGTTTACATACTTGGGGGAGGGAGGAGAGAGCTTAGCAGCAACCAAAATTATCCTTTGGTTTGTAGCAATAAATACAATATGTATGTCAATAATTACATGAATATTTCTCCTAGTGAGGCAGTTCAATCATACATAAAGGTGTGAATCACTAAAAAGATTAAGTTACTACGCAAAAATGATCAGACTGTTTACTGGAGGCACACATGTATTTATTTTAACCTGTGTTGTAGAACTCTGAATTCATCTTTTCATTTAACCTACAAGATTTCTCACATTCATATCCACTTATAAAACTGTCAATCACAAAGATAGTGGCCACTCCCACAAGGTCCAAGGTACCTCTTCATTATCCACCCTTTCCTTCACTCCGATGCTCAGGCAACCACTGATCTGATTAGTATGAATTTTCTAGAATTTTACAGAAATTAAATCTTACATTATAGTAGTTTTTAAGAAACTGCCAAATCATTTCCCAAAGTGGTCTGTTCACTTTCCATTCTCACCAGCAACATGAGAATTGTGGTTCCTTCACAGCCTTGTCAGGGTTTGATTATCAAAATTATGCCTATTAAGAATGAGCTGGGAAATATGTTCCCTCTTTATTTACAAGAATATGTGTAAAAGGCTGGAATTACGTCTTTATTAAATGTTAGGGAGATTCACCCAATGAAGCCATCGGAGCCCATAATTTTCTTTATGGGATTATTAATGACTAATTCAATTTATGTAGTTGTTATAGAACTATTTAGATTTCTATTTCTTCTTGCATCAATGTTGGGCAGGTATTTTTCTAAGAATTTTCCCTTAACACTCTTATCTTTATAGCACACAGTAGTGATCCCACTAGGACCTTTGTGCCTTATCACTCTCAATGTCCTTAAGGTTTTATGTCAGTGTAAAAAGTAGATTTACCTTTCATTTTTTTAAGTATATAATTTTTATTCTCACCCAAGGACATTTTTTCATTACTTTTAGAAAGAGAAAGGGAGAAACACCAGTGCAAAAGAGAAGCACTGACTGGCTGCCTCCCTGATTCGCCTGGATTGGGGATCGTCTGGGGGTCACACCTGCCATGCCTAGATCAGGGATCAAACCAGCAACCTTTACCATAGAGGACTACACTCTAACCAACTAGGCCATACCCACCAGGGCTACTTTTTTATTTTAATTTAGTCTGTTAATGTCTTTCAATTGTGACCTTTCACAATTCTTCCAAATGTGACTTATTTACATTTTAATGGAATTACTGAGGCAAGGACAAACGAGGACCTTCTGGCTTCCGAATTTTTGTACATTAAATAAGAACAAAGCTACTAAAGATTGAATGAAGCACTCTAAAACTTCCCAGTGACACACTATCTCCTCTATTTGAATAAAAACTACATCAAATTGTTAGAGCACCCTTTAATGTGTAGCCTTTTATATTGTAATCTGATGTATTTTATTCTCCAGCCTTGGTTGCTAAAAAGATTTTGTCTTAAAAGAGCAAAGAATCAAAGATAAATATAAAACACTTGTAACACTTGTACAGTGGTTACTATGTGTCACTGTTATTAAGTTTTATAGTATACTAACCCACTAAATCCTCACAACTACCCCAATCAGGTACTGTTTTCAAAACGAGGAAACATTACAAAGCTAGCTATTGAATGCTGTTTGATTCAAACCTAGACCATGCACCATTTCATTATGCATACTCTTCTAGATCAAGGGTGTCAAACTCATTTTCACTGGGGACCACATCAGCCTCGCAATTGCCTTTAACGGGCTGAAAGTATTTAGGACTGTATAAATGTACCTACATACTCCTTAACTAGCGGCAAGGAGCTTGGCACTGCCACCGGATAAAACAAGGTGGAGGGCCGGATTCTGCCCAAGGGCCTTGTGTTTGCCACCCCTGTTCTAGATGGCCGATTACCCTTCCACAGTCTCTGGGGGTCCACACCACCCTTCTAGTGACCAGACTCCAGCGATTCCCTCTTGCCAGGTCATGGACTATAGGTGATTTATCTAACATGTAATATTTTGTCAGGTACTTTTTTAACCTTCTAGTAAAATAACCCCACTGGTTCACCCTTCCTTGACAGTTCACTTGATAGAATGTTCCCAGGAAGGTTACCAATGGACTTCTCAGTTAAATCGGATATATTAAATTTTTAGTTCTTAGTTACTCCACCTACAACAGCTGAAATGCACTGGAAGACTCTCAAATTCGTGGTTTTACCAATATTAAATGGCACTACATCATGAACTGCACAAAACGGAATATTCTGCCCTGAAGATTAAACTTTTGCTATCGTTTTAAGAGCCACATTCATGCAGCAAAATAATTGCTACTGATAAAAATACAAAGGAAAAGAAGTTCTCAAATATATAAAGAAAGCAAGCTGCCCTTTTATAAGCCTTTCTCTCCCTCCTGGATTCAGGGAACTTTCCACCACCAACCAACTAACCAATCAGCCAACCAACAAAAAGGCCCAAGCTTCAATTTTGGTGTCTCTACACAAGAACCCGGGGAGGAAAAACCCTCTTCCTTTTATTGTAAAGAACGTCCTTATGAAGAAAGCTTCAAAACATTTACTGAGCCACAGCAAAACAAGCTATTCATTTTATTGAATAAGACTTTCTAGATAATGCGACCACAACGTTTTACCAAACGCATATCACAAACACCAGGGAGGTTTCCCAATTGTGAAATGGAGGAAATACTAAGCTTCCCCATATTTGTGAAAAAAAGTAACTGCTTCCTGTAACATACACATATAAGAGTTCAGAACTGAGCCTGGCACATAGTAAATATTTTAAACGTCGCACAAAGCTTGAAAAATGAGACCTGTGACAGGATCTATCACGCAGCTTTTCTACCGGAGAATCAATCCCTCAAGACATAATGCCTTAAAGTTCCGGCAGCACGTGTCTTCCCGGAATCCCTTCTCCAGTTGCTTTTTGTCAGGGGCAGCGGTCAGCCCAGCCAACATTCCTGAAGCGCCGATTGGCTCACACCCTGGGGCCATGCTCTCGGTGGGCCCAGGAGCTCATTGGTCCTCCAAGCTCAATGAAGCGGCCACGCCGGTCCCTGCGCTGCACCGCCACAACTCGTGCGCGGAGGAGCCTAGAAAGGCAAGGGGTGTCTAGCGGGCTGGGTGCTGCGGTGAACAGGCCCAGGCACCTGCGGAACTGCCCCCGCTTGGATTACCCAAAGACCACTGGAAGATCTCTCGCTTTCTGCGCAGGCTGGCCAGCTCTCTCGCGCGACTGCCGGGGTGGGAGGCTGGGGCCGCAGATTCCTGTGCTGGCTTAGGCATTCAAGATACCATGTCCCGAGCTGGACGGGCCTGAAGCCCGTACATGTAGGTAAACCTCTCACCCCGCCAGAACCCCACTGGTTCGTAACAGATTACACAAACCAAGGTCGGCAGACTCTGAGCAAGCCCCGGCGGGCTCCGCGAGCGTCTCCGGGGACCGCCCCGAAAGGCTTTGGTGCAGAGCATGTTAGGGCGGCGGTGGGGCCCTGCCACTGCGACACCACCGCTCCCCTCGAATTCCCGCCGCCCGGGAGCCACAAGCTGTCAGATCGGACTGCTAGCGGGAGGTCAACACACCGGCTCCTCAGTCCCGGACCCATGGGGGCCCCCTCCTACCCGCTGCACACGGGGAGAACGAGTCCGGTTCAAACCCGCTCCCTCCCTCCTCCACTCCCCGAAGCGGGCACGCCCGAATTAGCGCCTGACTAAGCCCGCCAAGCCACACCTGCCGAGTGAGCTCGCGCAGCTCCCCTACACGCCCAGCCCTGGGGGCTCAGACCCTCAGCGCCAGAGGGTAAAGTCGGAGGCCCGGGCGCCAAACTGCCCCGAGCGCCGCCCGCTGCTCAGCCGGGGACGTTACCTGAGCACGCGGCGGCACCGGCCTCTCCCCTCGCCCCAGGCAGCACCCGGCCCGCAACGGCGGCAGCGGGAGAAACTAGCTCTGCCCCCGCGTGAATGCGGCCGCTCCCCCCAGCACCGAGGTCCTTCTCCACAGCGCCCAGACTCCCGAGGGCGGACCTACCTCCACCTGAAGGCTGCGGGAACCCGGCCCCCGACTTACGCCAGTGGTTAGTATTTTAGAGGCAGCGACAGCCCCAGAGCTCACTGTGGCCGAGAGCACGCTGCACCCACCTTGGGATGGTGCGAAGATCCCCAGATCCTTGATTTGCGTCAGGTTGCTGCCTGGAGAACCAAACCTCCAGTAGCTTCTCGGTCCCTTCGAAAAAATGTGCAGCTTCCATCACCGTGAGACTAGCGAACAACCAACAACCACAGAAAATCAACTAAATTAAATCTCTTCTCCCGCCGCTGCTGCGGATTGTTTTAGCTGTTACTAAAGTTCAGGTTCCTTTTTTTTTTTTTTGCTATAATTTTATATTAACTTTTTTTAAAAAAGGATTAATAAAATTTTCCCGGCTTTTTTGAGAGCTAAAGTTGAACGTGAGTCTGTTGGATATAGAGGCAGATACAGTTCAGTCTCTTGCAGTCCGCCGTTTCCCGTTAGAGCGAGCAGAGCGAGCGCTAGCTAATGTCGCCGGCCATACTGTGGAAGCGAGAGCACTGCGTGAGCAGCGAATTTATATACCTCATCTCCCTCGAAAGGCCAGGAAGTGACGCATGTCCCGCCCCTGAGGCTCATAGCTGCAGCCGCCTGTCAATCACCAGCCGCCAAGTTGCTGCTGGCTGGCTGCAGGCCTGCGGGGAGCACCAAGAGCTGCCCGCCTCGCTGCAGTTTGCGATTGCTCTGGTTCTTGGGCGGGAGACGGCTCTATGTTGTACGGCTGGGGATTAGGAACTAGGTGGCGAATGCAGGGGGGTGGGGGGGAGAGCGGGAATAGAGTGAAGAAAGGCTGTGCAGTTAGGCGTGAAACAATTGATTAGCAGATAACATGGGTGGGTCCTTAGGAGGGTTGGCGGGGTTCGGTGGGGGCGGTGGCCATTGCTCCGCTGGCGTGGTGGTTTTGATCCAGTGCATTTCGCCGCGTTTCTCGAGGTAGTTGGCCATTCCCTGAAGTGTGTTTCCTTAGGGCGAACGAAGCCAGGCATCAAAACTCAGCGTTTGTCTGTGACGTACATGTTGCCAAGGATCGGATTAGAAGGCGCTTTAATTCTGCTCACGCCTTAGCTAATTTGAGAACGAACCCAGGTCTCGACCTGTTTACACAATAGCCAGAAACGTTGTCTCCCTGTTTAAAAAAGGAAAAGCAACGTGGCTGCCAACCCTGGAGGACTCCAGTTCTACCTACCTCCCATCCTGTGGTTCGACAAAGCCTGGAGTTGGCTGAGCACAGCAGTTAACGTGAAGCACTGGCAACTCCCTGCTCCATTAGGTCAACGGGTGGAATTTATTCTGCAAAACTCTAGAAACTGATTTATTTAATATAAAATTGTTTGATAATATTTCCCTTCAATTGTCTGAAGTTTATGAACTAATTTAAACGGGTGTCCAGCACCTCCAAAATTTACAGTGCTACCGTCTTAGTGCATCAGAATATACATGGAAATTAATATAACAAGGATCCAAAGCTATTAGTGGTTGTTTAAAGAACCATGTATATAATAGTTCAGTAATCAAAGTGTGCAAACAGTTGTAAAGTGCTATTCAGTTTAACCTGAGGTAGCAAAATTGTAGCAAATTTATGACTTTTACTCAGAGGTATGGGGGGAAAAGCCAACCTCACACAAAAACCAGCATTGTGACAAGACGAAAGACTTCTCTATCCTTAAAGAAAGACTTTCCTCAAGTAAAAGTGAAATACGATAATGTTGTAAGCGTGAAAAACCTAATGAAAAAAAGACATGGCTTGAGTTTGCACTCTAGACTCCCTGCAGGGTAGAACTTGTCTTAGAAAAACGTTTATTTGTTCACATTTCTCCATAAAACCTGTTGAAAGAAGCTGTGCTGTGTGGTAGGTACATATACTGCTCTTGCCATGTTTTTAAAAGCATCCAACACAAATTGGGGATTGGGACAAAAGATAATAAATGTTGCTTATTTTATTGTAATAATAATAATTCTAAGAATGTGGTAGTTACACTTGGAATAAAGACGAAAGAAGTATTTGTGTGGTTTACAAGCTATTCCATTATTTGGATGTTGCTTATGGAAATGAAGAATGAGTTTACTAAACCACCTCAAACACTAATTGTGGTATAAACATAATTTGGCTTATAATTGCTTATAATTAGTTGCTTTTCAATTACTATTATGCTTTTTCCCAATGCTATTTAAGTTAATATAAAAGTGCCAAGAATCTTGGCAAGGTAAGTCCTTGTTAGTTTGATATAGGATAATTTTTAAAAGTGTCTACCAACTAGACTGATCCTTTGTAACATACATTATTTTTCCTAAGTGACGCCTTCAGATGATTTACTACAGAACAGCCAGGGTGAATTTTTAAATATAATTTCAATTTGACACTTTTAAATATTATTTTAAAATTCTCCAGTGGATTCCCATTACACTTAAAAGCAGAAATTTTTGCCTTATCCTTCAAACTCCTACATGACTGATCCCAGACTAAACAACTTCATTTCTAGCATTCACTCCCTGTGCCCCCATCATACTGACATTTCTCCTTATTGATCCTTCTCATTTGTCTGAAATGCTCTTTCTTCTCTTTGTATAGCTTGTTCATTCTTGTTACTTAGATCTTAGCTTAAATGTCACCTCTTCTGAGAGGTCACCGGTAGTAGTATGGCATAGGCTAAGCTACTATAACAAAGAGATCCCCAAATAGAAAAATTAAAAAAGGATTACAGTTTATTTCTCTCTCACATAACAGTTCAGAGGTAGGCAGGTGTTTGGTGAGTGGGCAGCTTGGCCCCATGAAATTATTCAGGGACCCAGGTTCCTTCTACTCTGTTGTTACCATAGAGTGTAAACTTCATTTACATGATTAAAGCTAGTCTACATCTGTCTATATTCCAGCCTGGAAAAAGGGGAAAAAGAGAGTGTGGAGAAAAACAATTTCGTTATGAAAACAAGACCAGGAAATTATAATATTAGCTCTGACCATTTAGTCACATGTTCACACCTAGCTGCAAAGGATGCTGGAAAATATGGTTGCTACCTGGGTAGCTAGTTGCCTGGTCAAAATTTGGGCAATTCTATTACTAAAGGGAAAGTGGGAAAGAATGGGTATGGAGGAAAATTTACAGGCCTGCCACACCTTTTGATACCACCTACTCTACAGGACCTAGCTAGTCACTCCTTAACACATCATTCTGCTTTAATTCTCTACATAATTCTTATTATTCTCTTGTATTAAATAGTTGATTGTAAGTTCCTTCTCACCTTCAGGTTATACTTTAAGCTACATAAAAGCTTTGCTTAATTCCTAATAACATTGTTACAGAACAGACTGGGAAGGGTGCTGAATGATATAAAAGACCTCCCCATTTCTCCGGGTGTCCCTCCCCCATACTAGGTTTGCCTTTCCTGCTGCCAGAGGAAAGATGTCTCTCAATGCCAGAGATTGGTGAAAAGGAAAGGAATTATTTAAAAGTTATACAGACTAAAGTTCTTTAGGATACCCACAAACGCACACAGTCCCTCCTTCTCTGCCCAGTCTGGGTACCGCATCTCAGGAAAGAAGTGGAAGTCTGTGATTCAGCCTCCTGGCAATGTCCATGTGGCAAAAGGGAGCATTTCCAAAGCCAAGTGGCCCCCCAAAAGATACCAAATGGTTGCCACACCTGGGTTTAAATCCCAGTGCCAATCTTCCTCTGCAGCCTCATTTCTGGCTCCTCCCACAATTGGCCACAGCTGCCAGGACTCCAGGCAGGTGTGGCTCTGTGGTGTGGAGCCAATCATCTCCAAGCTCTTCTGGACCCCATTACAAATCCCTATTTGGGGCCCCACTCTTGGCTGCACCCTGCTACAACATTGCCCCACAAAAGTACTTGGCATAAGGTGGTATTTAGTCAGTATTAGATGAATAAATGTCTTTAAGTGTCCTCCTGATAGACACTACCACTCTTTTAAACTAAACTTATCTCCCAACATTCTCTCAAAGTCCCCTCTATTCCCTGAAGTATCAAACTCTTATTCAATTTTCAATACTAGCTACAATTCCACATGACATTGTCTAGGACAGTGCTCCAGTACACCTTGCCTGTATTAGCTACCCATTGCTACATAACAAATCCCACTAACTAGGTGGGTTTAAACATTACATATTTATCTCATTATTTGTGTGGGTCAGGGTGTTTGCACATGGCTTACTTAGTTGGGTCCTCTTCAGGATCTCTTACAAAACTGCAATCAAGGTATTGGTATGTGCTGCAGCCTCAAGGTTCAACTAGGAAAGGATCTATTTCCAAGCTCACGTGGGTGTTCGCAGAATTCAGTTCCTTACAATCATTTGGATTGAGGGTCTCAGTTCCTTGCTATGTGGTCCTCTAGGTAAGGGTACAACATAACAGTTTGTTTTATCAGAGCCAGAAACAGAGTCTGCGAGTAAGACAGAAGTTACAATCGAATATAATTATGGAAGTGGCATTCCATCACTTTTGAAACTTTGCCATATGCTAAGAAGGTTAGAAGAAAGCCACAAGTTCTGCCCACATTAAAGGGGAGTGGATTCTACAATGGCATGAATACCAGGAATTGGGGATCACTGAGGACCCATTACACTTGCTACCCTCTGGGAACTCCAAAAGCATTTGTAATTAAGACCATACTACCACTTAATAGCTTCATTGTTGGTTTAATCTGCCAACAAACCCAGCACGTCCATATCTTTTATTTTGATATCACAATCTCAAACAAGGCACATGTTAGTTTCCATATACATTTGAATTAAATCAAAGTGACTGGTTGGTATGCTGGAGCTGGCTTCTTTCTGTTTGCAAAAGCCAGGTGTTAGGTTTTCAGAACTTTTAGGAGCCAGTTGACATCACATTGATAGTTTGAATTTGGCCATCGTGGGAGTATTTACTTCATGGAAACTGGTAAACTCTACCATCAAGGCTTTGCAAACCCTCTGAGAGGCAGGTGTTAACATTTAACAGTATACCACTGGTTGTCACAAGTCTGTCACTTGGCGATGTTGAAAACATGATTTTCTCTAATGTAATTGTGAGTTGAATACCCAAGGCTGTTGTAGGGCTTCATTGCTGTTATATTGATTAAAGTGATTTGGAAACTACAAAACAGCATACAAAGATAAGATATGGTATCATTACTACAAAATGCAGAATCAAAAGTACTCAAGAAGGAAGAACACTGCAATGCCTGAGATGTTTTACATTACATTATGAAACACAAATACCCAGATATAAAGTTCTAAAAAGCTGTTAACTTCTTTGGTGTGACTAATGTAAATAAGAGGAGATATGCCAAAGGTGAAAATGCAGTTTAATTTGGAATGACTCCTCTTAATATTCCCCATTGTATTTCTTTCTTTTAGATTTCATTTTTAGAGAGAGGAGAAGGGAGAGAGGGAGAAGAACATCAATGTGTGAGAGAAACATTGATCTGTTGCCTCTCACACGCGCCTTGACCAGGGAGGGACCAGCCCGAAAACAGGCATGTGCCCTGATGGGGAATCAATGGGCAACCCTTCACTCAAACACCTGAGTCATGCTGGCCAGGGGCCCCCATTGCATTTCCACTTACTAGACACAGGGGAAAGAAAAGTAATAGATAAAGTGAAACTGGTAAGAGAGAATGTGAAACTCAGAATACAACGGATTTAGTAATGGTATTTCCTAGGACAAATTAAATGTTTAACAACAGACATAAAGTTAAAAGTAAGAAAAGATAGGCAATGCACTTAATGGAAATGGCCAATGGCACATAACCAATGTGGTTGACCATTGTCCTGCCAAAATATGCTAGCTCAATTTTCTTACCCATTTTCATCAGTAATTAAATATTCAGTAAGCAAAGAATTTGTTATGTGCTGTTTGCAAATTTTATGTGGTTCATGAACACTTTTACTTTCGATTTTTAAATATTTAAGTAGATGATAGCCCCTTTGAAGATTTTTGTTTCTTTTTTCTTTTGAGGCTTTTTATTGGTGTTTTCGAGCTCTACTTTTGTATTCTTTTTCTATCATGACCTCAATTTGTAGTCTTTCTGTCAGCTAGAGAATTAAAAAAGTAATTGTTTTGAATGTGTATGAAATAGAAAGTAAGTGTAAAAACATCACAAATTAAATTTTTCTGGTATTTTCCTCTCAAATGTATATAATTATCTGTTAAAATTAAAGACAACAAATATGTGAATTATAATTAATAACTGAAGCTTACAATTATAAAGTTTTTAAATTTAATTTTTGAAAAGTTGAATGAAGTCTTAAATATTTTTATGAAAATTAACTATTTGCAATTCCAGTATAACATGTCCATTTTACTAATGTAAAGTGTCTGTGTCACACTTCATGCATGTTACATCTATACCTGCATATATACAAATTTAAGAATAATAAAAAAGTTGTAGTATTGCAAAATGTACCTCAGCCACTATGTTCAACTATTTGAAATTTCACCCTGATTTGCGAGTATCTCTGGTGTCCTGAGAGAAGAAAATGGATACTTGACCCTAGGAAAGATATTTCGTTAGGCCAAAAGCTATCGCATTCACAATGAGAAAAAGAATTTGACAAGTTAATTATTTTGTTTTTTTAAAAAAAATCTGTTTCTGATATTCAAATCTTACTGACATTCCCAAGCAAGGTCTTTCTCCTATGTCATCAGCACCCTAAACCATAAATCTTTATGGCACTTGTATTCAGTTGCCTCTTTTGTGGGCATAGAAGAGATGTGGAGAATTCCCCTGGGGTCTAACTGGTGTTATTTCCAGGAGTGGATGTTTATGAGTCACACATGTCAGCAATATGCACTGGATTTAGAGTGAAAGGAGTGCCCATGCATTATTTAATAAATATATTATGGACTATGTTTGTGACATGCAGGGTCCAGGGCAGGGCCTTACTGTGGTCTAAGGTACCAGACCTAGAGTTCATGTAATTGTTATTTGTGGACTGTGATCTCTTCTCCTTCTCCTCCTTCTTCCCCTCCTCCTCCTCCTTTTGCAATATTTTCATTTACTTATTTATTTATAATATTTCATTGATTATGCTATTACTGTTGACCCAATTTTTCCCCCGTACCCCTTGCACCTAGTACTCCTCAATCCCTCTGGTAATTCCCCACCATAGTTCTTGTCCATGGGTCATGCATATAAGTTCTTTGGCTACTCCATTTCCTATACTGATCTTAACATCCCCCTGTCTATTCTGTACTTACCAATTCATACTTTTTAATCCCTCCATCTTTTCCCCCATCTGCCCTCTTTTCTCTCCCAAATGGTGACACTCCAAATGATCTCCATATTTATGATTCTGTTGCTTTTCTACTTGTTTGCTTGGTTTGTTTTTTTAGATTCAATTCTTGATAGTTGTGGATTTATTGCCATTTTAATGTTCATAGCTTTGATCTTCTTTTTCTTAAGTCCCCTTAACATTTTATAGGATAATGGCTTGGTGATTACGAACTCCTTTAGCTTTGCCTTGTCTGGGAAGTATTTTATCTGCCCTTCAATTTTAAATGATAGCTTTGCTGGATAGAGTAATTTTGACTGTGGGTCCCTGCTTTTCATTACTTTGAATACTTCTTGTCACTCCCTTCTAGCCTGCAAAATTTCTTTCGAGAAATCAGCTGACAGTCTTATGGGAACTCCTTTGTAGGTAATTGCCTGCTTTTCTCTTCTGCTTTTAAGAATCTTGCTTATCTTTAACCTTTGGCATTTTAATTATGATGTGTCTTGGTGTGGAACTCGTTGCATCCATCTTGTTTGGAACTCTCTGTGCTTTCTGAACTTGCATGTCTAATTCCTTCACCAAATTAGGGAAGTTTTCTTACATTATTTTTTCAAATAAGTTTTCAATTACTTGCCTTTTCTCTTCTCCTTCCAGCACCCCTGATTCAAATGTTGGTATGTTTGATGTTTTCCCAGAGGCTACTTACCCTATCCTCAGTTTTTTGGATTCTTTTTTCTTCTTGCTGTTCTGATTGCATTTTTTTTCTTCCTTATGTTCCAAATCATTGATTTGGTTTTTGGCTTCATGCACTCCATTGTTGATTCCCTGTAAATTTTTCTTTATTTACACTAAGTGAAATAAACATTTATTTCTTTATTTCTGCCTGGGTCTTTTTTATGATGTTGAAGTACCCAGTAAGTTCCTTGAGCATTACAATAACCGGTCTTTGAACTCTGCATCTGATAGATTGCTTATTTCCATTTTGTTTAGTTCTTTTTCTGGAGTTTTTTTCTGTTCTTTTATTTGGCCATATTTCTCTGTCTCCTCATTTTGGCAGCCTCCCTGTGTTTTTTTCTATTTATTAGGTAGAGCTGCTTTGACTCCTTGTCTTAGAAGCATGACCTAATGTAGAAAAGTGCATTTGTAAGTTGGATGGTGCAGAGCCTTAGGTATTCACCAGGGAGGGGCACCCCATGTGAACCAGGTTGATGCAGTCTCAGATATTGTGTTGCCGCTCTGTGGCTTTGTGTGGGGAAGGGCTCAGAGAAGGGACAATGGCTGCTGCCTGGACTCTGGAGTTTTATTTGGGAGGAAGCTGTCCCCTGGCACTTTCCCTGATGTCAGACACTGCAGTTTGTTTCTGTGTGCCACTGGTTCCCTTCCAGGTGCTACTCCAGTGCTGGAGCCCAGAGAAAGTGAGTCTGCATAAGTCCTAAGACTGTTTTGTGGGTTCTTTAAGAGGAGATTCCTGAAAATCCCACAGTTTCTTCCACTGCCCCAACCCCCACTGGTTTACAGCCAGAAGTTATGGGGGCTTATCTTTTTGTCACTGGAACCCTGGACTGGGTGATCTGGGGTAGGCCTGGGATCCCTCACTCCTGAGGTATGCATCCCAATTTTTATCTACCACATGTGGGTGTGGTACTGCCCATTCTACATCTCTATGTCTTGTGTCTCTGTCCCTCCTACCCATCTGGATGAGGTGACTTCTTTAATTCCTTGGTTGTCAGACTTCGATACAGCTTGATTCTCTGATGATTCTGGGTGGTAGTTATTTTATAATTTAATTTGATTTTTGCTGTGGATGTGTAAGGAGGCAAATTGTGTTTACCTATACCTCTGCCTTGGCCAGAAGTCTGGTCTTTAACTTCTAATGTTACCAAACTGAAGAGGTCCATTTACCTGAATGCAACAAAGCTCAAGAAAACACAAACAGGAGTTTGCAGCCAAGAAAGTAAGGATTTATCAAGGAAATGGCACCATGCTTAGTGTCACAGGTAGCTCATACTCAAAGACATGGCTTCCAGGGATGGATTATATAGGGAAAAAACCCATTAATCATGGTATCTAAAGAGTTAGGATGGTAATCTCTACTAATTGGTTGGTGTTAAGGTGAGGTTGACCATCATTGCATTTGATCATAATGTCAGCCACCCAGTTGTTCTGTCCAATTTTGCAAGGATTTGTTCTGTGGGATCATTCTGCTTTTTTGGGTCCAGAGCTAAAACACAGCTGAGGCCAAGATGTTATGTTTAGTTCAATTGAAAACTCTGTCTCCATAGTCAATAATCCCAGGACCTTGTTTCTGAGTCCTGGATACTGACCAGAACCTTGTTGTCCTGAGGGTTTAATGATTAAGCAAGGGAGAGGGAGGTAGGTGAGTCTGGGTGCTTGGGTGAGGCCAGTTTGACTCAAAGGAAAAAATCAAAATAAAAGGCCAGATAAAAGAAAATAAGTTTTCTGTGTGATTATAGTTCTCCCCTTTCTTTTGATCATTCCTCAATCTTGAGGAATATAGGGTACGGGTTCAATAAAGAGAGAGGGTTAGTTTAGAAGATGGAGTCAGGTTTGTCTGCCCATCGAGACCTTCTTATGTGGCTCCTATAATCTCAAATGCCCACTGCTTCCATGATGGTTCCTAAGACTTAGAGTGGGCATTCTAGGTGTTCAATTTATAAGCAGCAAGGCAAGCAGTGATAGAAGAAGCAGGAGGCCAGGATACCTGTACTCTAAGTAATAATCAGAGAAAATCATAAATTAGTCTCTCGGTTTAAGACTGCCAGTTGAGAAAACCTCCAGATGAAAGGCTCAGAGCTTAATATTTGCTGGAATAAAGGCAGGCACTGACAATCTGACAGACTGCCCTGGTCCACAGTCCAGCTGTCCCTGATGAACGTCCTCACAACCCAAGCGAGTGCTCGAGCTCTGTGTGGCTTATGCAGTATCGGTTTTCAGAACCATCTAAGCATGAGCTGTTGTGGTGACTTCTCTGAAGTTTATATTATGTCATCTAGCTTGGGTCTACAATTGCAAGGCTCAGAAAAAAATAATTATAGTTCTAACTCCAAGAGTTCCAAGTCAAAGATGGGAGGAAAAAATGAAACACTAGTTTATCAGGCTGCAGACACACACTTCCATAAGAAAAACTCAGGATCCAGTATGGTCCACAGGTGAAAATAAGATTTTAAAGAAAGTTAACCTATCTAGAATCTAATATCTATATTGGGCATTATGTTTTCTATTGAAACAACTTTTTTCCCTCTCAAATCATCCTCATTTTATCAAATATAGCCAAATTAAGATTAATTTAATGTATGAATCCAATTTTAATAAATTTGGCCTATTATTTGCATAAGTTCAACAAGAATAGTCTTTGATCATACAGGCTCTTTTAAATGCTTTGCTGGAACTTCATAAAGACTCTCCAGACTGAACTTTAACCTCTCAGGGCTAAAAAGCTAAGCCATATATTTGCGAGCACTATTTGCCTGCAATACCTAGCGATCTGGGTGAATTCCTCAGTTTCCTGAGGTTCCTCAAACTCTCTTGACATTCTTCCTTTGCCATCTCCCAGAAAAGCAATTTTTTTTTCCTTCCCTGGAAAGGCTGCTGTAAACCATAGTAACAGGCCATTTCTCCAAGGGTCTCTGATTGACCTCCAAAGTCAATCTTAATTCCTTAAAGCTTTCTGGTGACATCCAGAGTCTATGCATCTCTCTCTCACTCATGACATTCCAGCCAAAGTTTTGGTAATAAACCAATTTCCAATTGTATCCTATTCTGAAAATAACATATTTCTACCAAATTTATGCAAATAACCATATTGCCATGAAAATAATACCCAGAGTCTCCAAACTTCCACAGGGATCAGGGGGGGAGAAAAATATAAATGTTTCAATATTGCTTATAAAGGTATAATTTACCAAATTGCTTTAAGTCATAGGTAGTTTTAGAGAAAACAAGTTTCCTTATATCTGGAGAAAAAACAGGTTAAAATTAACAATATTTTTAACAAAAAGGTATAAAAATTATCAACCTTATTTCATTCAGTCCCTCACATGTAATCCTTATTTATCTTGATCCTTAGCCAGCAGTCCTTGAATCCAGTTGTTCCGGAGAGCTTTATAAATCTTCATCCAGTTTAAAGGTATGATCTTAAAGTTTATTTTTAGAAAACTCTGTTTTAAAGTAAGTTGGAGTCCTTTTATGGATTTTTCTGAAGCTGAAACATACATGCAAAGGCATCAGAGTAAAACTGTGACTGTAAATGACAAAAAAATCAACACCTTAAAACGACAACCTTAAAACGACATGGTTATAGATCTGATTATAATGCAATCGACAAAGTACTTTGCCTTTCTCTAACATAACATTTTAAAATAACAGGGATTACACATGATTTCTTGTGTCAGGACTTTGTAGACTTCTGGAGATTTTAACATAATCCCCAATATATAATATCCATTGAATAGTAAGATTATATATGTACAAATACAACACAACTATTTCCTTAGTTCATAAAATTTCCCTGTGCAACTCAAACATATCAAAGGGACATAATTAGTTAAAAAATTCCTTTGAGGTTCTTAGGGGCCCATTGGAACAACCCAAAGCCATTTCTGGGTTAAGGAGAAGGTCTATGGCTGTAATCCCAACCCCAGAAGTTCATCAAACATTTGTGACCAGCCCTGGCTGGTGTAGCTTAGTGGATTAAGCGCGGGCCTGTGAACCAAGAAATCACGGTTCAATTCCCAGTCAGGGCACATGCCTGGGTTGCAGGCCAGTTCCCAGCAGGGAATGCACAGGAAGCAACCATACATTGATATTTCTCTCCCTCTCTTCTTCCCTTCCCCTCTAAAGATAAATAAATAAAATTAAAAAAAAAAAGTTAAAAAAAAACAAAACAAAAAATATTTGTGACCAAAAATACCATATATCATTATGAAACACTATTAAATTATTTATTTATCCAAAGTGACAATAAAAAGGTATCAAATAAAAAAGATTAGCAAAACTTTAGTTCTTAGGATTAAGGATAGCATTTTCTTAAGTAATAAAGGATCTAATCCAGTCAGTAGAAAACTATTTTAATAAAACAGAACCTTTGTTTTCTGGGCAGAAAACTTTCTATGTCTTATTTGGAGTAGAATAAATACAAAAAAAATTGTTTTAACAGAGTGAAAAAGAACCAAACTCATATTCTGCATTAGCTTACTTTCGATATTTATATTTATTTACTTAATGCCAAATTTATTCAGCTTAATCCCATACAAAATCTCCTCAAGATTTTTCTTCATAGACCTTCCACAACTTTCTTAGTCCCTCTTAGTTTGTCCCTTCTTAATCATTCTGACATAACCAACCTTGTTTTAGGACAAACCTCATTCTTCTAATTCTTTTAAAAATGTATTTCCATATTTTATATATTTTATTACTAAAAACATACAGTTTTCTTTCCATCTTAATTAGAAATCTTAACTCTTAGAAACCTCAATTTCTAGTTTTCTTTAAATACATTTATGAGTTCAATAATTTCTAAAATATATTTCCTCATAGCACAATTTTTAAAAACATGGCATAAGATATGTTTACTAATAGACCCAAGTATCTTTAGTTTCTCTATCATAAGCCGACAGAAGATAAACCTATATTCACTAATGGTCTAGACATTTAATGACTACCCATTATTTAAAATCTTAAGTTTCAAGTTACCAAAGGGATTTATAAAACCATTTAAGTACAATATGATTATTGCTGAAGAATAAACCTAAAAGAAACTTTTCATTTCATTTACATTTGTTTCATTTATTTGCTCCTAACAATTAAGTTTAGATTACTTATAATGATTTTATTATACTAAGTTATTTTTCTTGCTGACAATTTTGCAACAGAGATAACATAAACTTATTTAACTAAGAAACCAAGGCAGAATAAGTGTTATTTAATGCTCATGATTTTAAAGGTCTGCATATTTAACCAAACCAATCTCAAAGCAGCTTTAATATCAAATGCTTTCCCACATTACATCATGTGATTCTGAAAAGCACCTGGGTTTGTTTCTGTTATATTTTTGAGAATTTTCACTTAAGGGCTTGTTTATTTAAGCCAATTTAATACAACTCTCTCTTTTTTTGGAATTAACAATGCTCTCTGGGGGTAGAAAATACCACAATACATATGAACATACAGACAGACATAAAGATCTTTGAACCATGAGAAATACACCATAAAGGAAAATTCACTTATTTAGAAAGAAAATAATTTAAATTGATCTATTCAGATGGCTAAGGTTTTTATGTGTGTGTGTTTATTTGTTTTTTACTAATATTTGTGGAGAAAGCACTTCAGATCTGTATTTGTCCTTGGTAAGGATGGATGTCTTGGAGCCACAGAAGCAGTCTGTGCCTTAAAAAAACACCCCAATCTCCCCAGCTTTTTTTCTTCAGTCTTATAAATTAAGAATGATAAAGATAGGTGGGCTTGAATAGCTCCTAAAGCTGCATTTCTGGTTTCATAAAGATTTGTAGACTTCCGGCCATGATGGAGGCATAGGTAGACACACTGTGCCTCCTCGCACAACCAAGATAGGGACAACAACAATATAGAAACAAAATAACAAACAGAACTGACAGAAAATTGAACTCTATGGAAGTCGGACACCCAAGGATTTAAAAATAGACACTTTCATCCAGACTGGTAGGAGGGCGGAGTCGGGCAGCCAGGCGAGGGACATGGAGCGGAGAGCTGAGCACCCAGGGCGGCGCGCAGGCCCGCAGCAGGCAGACCCTGGGCGCACAAGCAGCAGTGGCTGGTGGGCCCTGGCCAGGGGGTGGTGACTGGCAGACCTAGCGAGGCGGACATTGTGAAGCAAGGCACTGAGCACAACTCAGGGTCCCAGCACCGGGAAATAGAGCTTTGGGTCACTGACTGAGAAGGAAGGTCCCACAGGGTGCACAGGCCCACCCACACCGGAATTGGTGCCAGAGGGGCCTGGTTGGCTCATGGAAAGTGGCAGAAGGGTCTGGGGTCCTATAGAGAGCAGAGCAAGCGCCATTGTTCCTCCTCGGACCCCGCCTCCACATACAACGTCACAACCCTGCGACTGGGGTGCCCTGCTCTGGTGAACTCCTAAGGCCCCGCCCCTCACTACAGGAGCTCGACAAGAACAAAAAACAAAATAAAACAAAACAAAAAACAGCAAGAGATGGCTCAAACAGAAGAAGAATTGAAAGCTCCAGAACCCATCCTTTTAAGCGACCAAGAGATAGCCAACCTATCAGATGCACAGTTCAAAGCACTGGCTATCAAGATACTCACAGAATTGGCTGATTTTGGTCACAAATTAGCTGAAAAAATGCAGGCTACAATAAGTTTAATGAAGAAAGATGCACAGGGAACCAATGGTGATGGAATGAAAGCTGGGTCTCACATCAATGGAGTGGAGCAGAAGGAAGAAGAAAACATACAACCAGAAAATAATGAAGAAACAAGAATTCAAAAAAATGAGGACAGGCTTAGGAATCTCCAGGACATCTTGAAATGTTCCAACATCCTAATTATAGGGGTACCAGAAGGAGAAGAGGAAGAACAACAAGTGGAAAA
>CM052541.1:152922779-152951386 GCA_028533065.1 Trachops cirrhosus | reverse complement strand
GGATTCTAACCCTCCTCTGTCTCCCCAGACTCTGCAGACAGCCCGCCCCTCCCCCGCCTTCGCGGCCAGGGATTGGGCCGCCTCTCTGAATCTGGAGACCAAAACACACTATTGAAAATGCTAGGTAGCCACTTGTCTCTTTGTCATAAACCCCGGTACTGGGTTTCGGCAGGGAGGGACGCCTCCAACCATCTCTCTGCGGGTTCAGTCTGCTCTTGGGGCCCAGGGATACCTGGCTGTGAGGCAGATCCTCGTGTTGAGTCTGCCCTTAGTCTGGAGGGCACTCAGCTCTGGACATAGCCCTCTAGGTCGTCTCAGTTGGGGACACGCTTCTCAAACCTTCCCCCTTTTGGGTAGACAAGGTGGCTAAGAAAGAACTGGGAGCCTAAAAGGTCCAATTAAGGGCTTTTATTTGAGGCTAGACACTGTGATGGGGCGCGGGGCGTGGCGTGGGGTGCTGGGCTGAGTCCGAGCAGACTGCAGCGTCAAGGGACGGGTAGAAGGGTTTTTAAGGGTGTGCAGCAGACCCCTGGGGAGGGTAGCAGACCCTGCTGATCTTCTCCAGGTATCCTGGGTGTAGGCGTTTCCAAGACAATGCCGACTGATCAGAGGTGGCTGATTTAGCCACAGAAAGTCTGGGATATTGATGGGCCTTGTTTCTGGAGAAAGCTTGAGTGAGTGGGGACAAGTAGTGAGGATTCAACTGGTTTCCAGCAGGATGCCGGCGGCTGTACCTCAGGTGCTTCTGATAATGGGGCATCTCGTAGTCACGTGTTGAGCCCCGTGACACATACATTCTTTGTTCCAGCAGAGGCGGTGGCTTAGGTCCTCCAGGTCCCAGTACATTCTAAAGCCCTCCATTTGTTCTGGTCCCTGAGATATCCTTCCCCTTTAAAATGGGCAATATTCAATCAAACCCCCAGAAGAACTCCCCATTGGGATGTAACTGGGAGGCTTTGAGACTGATGGACCTCAAGCCCGAGTGCTTGATTTTCTACTGCAACTGGGCTGGTCTCCGTGCAAACTGGGTGACCAGGAAGTCAGGCCCATGAGGATCTCTTCACTATAATGCTCTCCTCCAACTCGACCTTCATTCACTGTTGCCACCTTTATCCCCTACTTAGCTTCAGTTCTTGAGAGAAGACAAGATTTTAACCTTCAGCAGGGAGTCCAGGCATTCCAGGCCTCTTTCTTCTAAGTATGCCCTTTTGTTCAAATTTGCCTCACAATTGTTTTCCCTCCTTTGACTGACCAATCCATTTATATTTCTAACACCACCTCCCTCCCAAACTGTAAAACACTCTAAATTCTCCACCTGGAGACCTGGGGGCTGTTCAGTCCTGGGAACAATTGGGCCTACCTCTCAATGTAGAGAAAAAAAGGGGCATTTTAATCTCAAGCCACTTTTGTAAAATGTATTTTACTGATTATGTTATTACAGTTGTCCCATTACCCCCCTTTATTCCCCTCCACCCTGAACACCCTCTCCCACCCACATTCCCCCCTTTAGTTCATGTCCATGTGTTATAAGTTCTTTAGCTTCTACATTTCCCCTACTATTCTTGCCCTCCCCCTCTCTATTTTCTATCTACCTTCATTGCTACTTATTCTTCGTACCTTTCCCCCCTCTCTCCTCCTCCCACTCCCCTGTTGCTAACTCTCCATGTGATCTTCATTTCTGTGGTTCTGTTCCTATTCTAGCTGTTTGCTTAGTTTATTCTTGTTTTTATTTTAGGTGTGGTTGTTAATAATTGTGAGTTTGCTGTCATTTTACTATATATGTGTTTTATCTTCTTTTTCTTAGGTAAGTCCCTTTAACATTTCATAAAATAAGGGCTTGGAGATGATGAACTCCTTTAACTTGATCTTATCTGAGAAGCACTTTATCTGCCCTTCTATAATAAATGAAAGCTTTGCTGGATAGAGCAAATGGGATGTAGGGGTGTAGGTCCTTTCCTTTCATGACGTGGAATACATCTTTCTAGCCCCTTCTTGCCTGCAAGGTTTCTTTTGAGAAATCATCTAACAGCCTTATGGGCACTCCTTTGTAGGTAACTGTCTGCTTTCTCTTGCTGCTTTTAAGATTCTCCCCTTCTCTTTTTCTTGGCTAATGTGATTATGATGTGCCTTGGTGTGTTCCTCCTTGGGTCCAACTTCTTTGGGACTCTCTGAGCTTCCTGGACTTCCTGGAAGTCTATTTCCTTTGCCAGATTGGGGAAGTTCTCCTTCATTATTTGTTCAAATAAGTTTTCAATTTCTTGCTCTTCCTCTTCTCCTTCTGGCACCCCTATGATTTGGATGTTGGAATGTTTAAAGATGTCCTGGAAGTTCCTAAGCCTCTCCTCAGTTTTTTGAATTGTTTCTTCATTTTGTTCTGGTTGAATGTTTCTTTCTTCCTTCTGGTCCACACTATTGATTTGATTCCCGGTTTCTTTCCCGTCACTGTTGGTTCCCTATACATTTTCCTTTATTTCACTTAGCATAGCCTTCATTTTTTCATCTAATTTGCAGCCACATTCAACCAATTCTGTGAGCATCCTGATTACCAGTGTTTTGAACTGTGCACCTGATAGGTTGGCCATCAGTTCATCGCTTAGTTGTATTTTGTCTGGTGCTTTGATCTGTTCTTTCATTTGGGCCATTTTTTTTTTTGTCTTGGCATGCCTATTACATAGTAAGGGGTGGAGGCTTAGGTGTTCACTAGGGTGGGGCAACTCACAGTGTTGTGTTGTAGTGCTGTATGTGGGGGAGGGGTCTTAGAGGAAACAATGCCACTTGCTTGGCTCTCTGCTGGTTTTCAGTCACTTCCCCTGCTACCCACAAGCAAATTGGGCTCTTCTGAGGGTGATTCCCTTCTGTGGGTGGGCTTGTGTACATTCTAGGATCCTGTGGGTCTCTCAAATGAACTCTTCTGTGAAGTTGGGAGTTTATCCTGCTGCCGCCTCAACCCCCACAGTTGTTTTCAGTCAGAGGTTTGAGGCTTTATTTCCCTAAACTGAAACTCTAGGTTCCATGTCTTTCTTGCTCCCCAGTTGTTCTCCCCTGTTTATCTGCAACCAGTCCACAATCTGCCGCCTCTCCAGGTCTGCCAGCCCCCGCTTTGCTGGGAGTCCTCTCTGCCTGGCTGCCTGTCTCCACCCCTCCTACTGGTCTGGATGAATGTTTCTTCTTTAACTCCTTGGTTGTCGGACTGCCATACAGTTTAATTTTCTGGCAGTTTGGGTTGTTTTTTGTTTTTAAATTTGTTTTTGTCCTTCTTTTGGATGCGTGTGGAGGCACAGTGTGTCTACCTATGTCTCCATCTTGGCTGGCCCAACCTTGTTTATTCTTTTTAAACATTTCTAAAAGAGTTTTTGATTGTTATTCTATTATAGTTATCTCAGTTTTTCCCCCTTTCCTCCCCTCTGCCCAGCCCAGTCCTCACTCCCACATTCAATCCCCACACTGTTGTCCATGTCCATGGATCATTCATACATGTTCTTTGACTAGTCCATTCCCCTTCTTCCACCATTATCCCCCTCTCCCCTCCCCTCTTGTTGCTGTCAGTCTGTTCCATGTTTCCATGCCTCTCGTTCTATTTTGCTCATTAGTTTATTTTTGTTCTTTATGTTCCTCTTATAAGTGAGATCATATGATATTTGTCTTTTAGTGTCTGGTTTATTTCACTTAGCATAATATTCACTAGTTCCGTCCATGCTGTCACACAAGTTAGGAGTTCCTTCTTTCTTTCTGCTGTGTAGTATTCCATGGTACAAATATATCACTGTTTTTTGATCCACTCATTTACTGATGGGCACTTAAGCTGTTTCCAGCACTTGGCTATTGTAAATAGTGCTGCTGTGAACATAGAGGTGCATAGATTCTTTCAAATTGGTGATTTGGGATTCTTAGGGTATATTCCCAGCAGTGAAATTTCTCGGTCGAAATGCAGTTCCATTTTTAGTTTTCTGAGGAAATTCTATACTGTTTTCTACAGTGGCTACACCAGTCTGCATTCCTACCAGGGCTCCCCTTTCTCCACATCCTTGGCAGCACTTGTTTGTTGATTTATTAATGATGTCCATTCTGACCAGTGTGAGGTGGTATCTCATTGTGGTTTTAATTTGCATCTCTCTGATAGCTAGTGATGTTGAGTATCTTTTCATGTCTATGGGCCTTCTGTGTGTCCTTCTTGGAAAAGTGTCGATTCAAGTCCTTTGTCCATTTTTTAATTAGATTGTTTGTCTCCCTTGTGTTGAGTCAAATAAGTTCTTTATATATTTTGGAGATCAAACCCTTGTCCGATGTATCATTGGCAAATATGATCTCACATACAGTTGTTTCCCTTTTATTCTGATGATGGTTTCTTTAGCCATGCAGAAGCTTTTTAATTTGATGTAGTCCCATTTGTTTATTTTTTCCTTTCTTTCCCTTGCCCTAGGAGATATATTGGCAAAAATATTGTTACATGGGATATCTGAAATTTTACTCCCTGTGTTTTCCTCTAGGACTTTTATGGTGTAAAAACTTGTACTTAAATCTTTTGTGCATTTTGAGTTTATTCTGTTGTATGGTGTAAATTGGTAGTCTAGTTTCAATTTTTTTTGCAGGTACAAGTCCAGTTCTTCCAATACCATTTATTGAAGAGGCTATTTTTACTCCATTGTATGCTCATGACCCCTTTTTCAAACACTAATTGACAATAGAGACATGGGTTTATTTCTGGGCTCTCTATTCTGTTCCATTGATCTATGCCAGTACCACGCTGTTTTGATTAGTGGCCTTGAGTATAGTTTGATATCAGGTATTGTGATCCCTCCTACTTTGTTATTCTTTCTCAAGATTGCTGAGGTTATTCAGGGTCTTATTTGGTTCCATATAAGTTTTTGAAGTATTTGTTCAAAATCTGTGAAATATGCTATTGGTATTATAATAGGAATCACATTGAATCTGTAGATTATTTTGGGTAGTATGGACATTTTAATGATGTTAATTTTTCCAATCCTTGAACATGGTATGTGCTTCCATTTATTTGTATCTTCCTTAATTTCTTTCTTTGGTGTTCTATAGTTTTCTGAGTACAAGTCTTTTACCTCCTTGGTTAAGTGTATTCCTAGGTACTTTATTTTTCTTGTTGGTATAGGAAATGGGATTTTTTCCTAGTTCCTGCTTTTGATATTTCATTGTTGGTGTACAAAAATGCCCTCGATTTCTGAATATTGACTTTATATCCTGGCATTTTATCAAATTCACTTGTTAGGTCAATTAGTTTTTTTGTGGAGGCTATAGGGTTTTCTATGTACACTATCATGTCATCTGTGAATAATGACTGTTTTATTTCCTCCTTTCCAATTTGGATGTCTTTTATTTCTTTTTCTTGTCCAATCCCTGTGGCTAGAACTTCCAGTGATCTGTTGAATAAAAGTGGTGAAAACAGAGAGCCTTGTCTTGTTCCTGATCTTAAGGGGAAAGCTTTTAGTTTTTGCCCCTTGAGTATGATATTGGCTGTAGGTTTCTCATATGTAGCCTTTATTATGTTGAGCTATGCTCCCTCTATTCCCACTGTGCTAAGTGTTTTTTATCATAAATGATAAGAGCATTTAATCAAATGCTTTTTCAGCACCAATTAATATAATTGTGTGACTTTTACCCTTCATTTTGTTTATGTTGTGTATTAGTTTTTGGTGCGGACCCTGACTTGTGAGGGGGAGAGACATTCACATGGACTACCGAGTCCTGTGGAGGAAAAGGGACAGCATGGCTTTCCTCTCAAGGGGAGCAAAAGCCATGGCCCTTGCTGTGACCAGCCTTTATTGGGTTTCTCACACATTACATGATGGTCCTCATTTACTATGCACAGGTTTGCTTTAGGTGGTT
This sequence comes from Trachops cirrhosus, assembly GCA_028533065.1. Lineage (NCBI taxonomy): Eukaryota > Metazoa > Chordata > Mammalia > Chiroptera > Phyllostomidae > Trachops > Trachops cirrhosus. The sequence goes on along the minus strand of CM052541.1, from coordinate 152,945,530 downwards.
ATCTTTTACAGAAAACAAAGGAGCCAATGCTGCTAAACACATCACAGAAGAAGGATATTTGCAAATGAAAAGGGAAAAGTAGTTGAACCAGTTTCACTCATCCTTGGAAGGTTTAGAATGGATTTTAGGAAGTTACTTTGCAGTAAATGTCCTCAATTCAGGATGAGGGAGTTTTTTTAGCAAGAGCAAGACTCAAAGCAGCCTAGGCACATTGCAGGCCTGATTCCCTATGGGAGAAACTATCCGTGGGCGTGGGTACTGTGCATCTCTGAGTGGGAGCTGGGCCCATGCCATGCAGAATGGTCTCCTACAACTTTTATTGATTTGTGAGTATTGTACCATCCTTGCATCCCTGGGATGAATCCCACTTGATCATGGTGTGTGATCTTTTTAGTGTATTGCTGGGTTGCCAATATTTCATTGAGGATTTTAGCATCTGTGTTCATCAGAGATATTGGCCTGATAAACAGGCCAATATTTCTTTCTTTGTTATGTCTTCACCTGGTTTTGGAATGAGGATAATATTTGCATCGTAAAAAGAGTTTGGGAGTCTTCTTTCTTGAAATTTTTGGAATTTGAGAAGGATGGGAGTTAGTTCTTCTTTAAATCTTTGGTAAAATTTGCCTGTGAAGCCATTCAGTGTAGGCCTTTGTGTGCTGGGAGTTTTTTGATTATTGTTCAAATTTTACTAGCTGTAATTTGTCCATTTAGGCTTCCTGCTTCTTCTTAATTCAGCTTTGGGATATTGTATGTTTCTAGAAATTTGTGCAATTCACTCAGTTTGTCCAGTTTTTTGGCATATAGTTGTTCATAATAAATTCTTACAATCCTTTGTATTTCTGTGGTATCAGTTGTAACTTCTCTTTCATTTCTGATTTTATTTATGTGGGTTCTCTCTCTCTCCCCCTTTTGATGAGTCTTATTAAGGGTTTGTCAATTTTGCTTATCTATTCAAAGAGCCAGCTCCTGGATTCATTGATCCTTTGAATTGTTTTTTTTTTTTTTCAGTATTTATGTCATTTAATTCTGTTCTGATCTTGATTATAAACCTTGCCTATTCTTGATTTCAGACTCCTGGCCTCCAGAACTGTGATAGAATATATTTGGTGGTTTTAAACCAACCAGTTTGTGTCAATATTTTGTAAAAGCTCTAGGAAACTCACAGAGTCATCAAGCTGTTCCTATACCCTTTCAGAAGATGATGGGTATTCCTCCCTTAGTCTGGCCTTCATTTTCATCCCAGCAGGGAGAGGTCTAATTCTTCATCCCATTACCTCCCATTCTTCTTCCTAAGCTTTCCTGATATTGACTGTAATGAAGAGACCAGAATCTGTTTTCCCAATGGCCTTTGAGCTTAGACCATTCTTATTAAAAGGAGATTTGTTCTCAGACTTTTAATCACTGCTTAAGTAGTCTGAATATGCCTCCCAGAACAGTAACAGGACTTTATATGGCAGTTAATATTCTGAAATCTGATTGGTCAAAGAACTGCTGCTGGTTGAGTGAGAAGAGAGAGCAAAGGTAAGGAAGATCTATTACACACAGGGACAATGATCATTTCAATGGCAGTGACAAGTATACATTGTATTCCATGAGTGCTGTGACTCTTCCATGAACTGAGAAAGGGGAACGAATGACTGATATAAACAATTATGAAGGAACAGAAAGCAGTAAAACTTTAAGCATATACAAAGTAGAGTTTACCACAAAGGTGTAATGTCTCACTGGGATCATTTGATCTTGATTAATGGCACTATCCATTTTTGGGAGTCTAGTCATTGGCCTCTATTGTCTTAGAGACCTGATATTAACACTATGTAAATTATCCTCCTAAAGTCTCAATTCTCTTATTTGTAAAATGGAGATAATACATACTTTTCTTATAGCATGGTTGTAAGGATCATATTAGCTTACTCATACACAATACTTATGATTCAATAAAAGTTAGCTCTCATTATCACTCCACTTACTTGCCAAAAAAGCACGCCCAAACCATCATTCATTCCTTCTTCAACTCCTCTGTTCTTACTCTCACTGCTTTTCTTTTCTGCATTTGATTATGCTCCTCACATTATATATCAAAGTTATTTTATTATAATAAGGTTAGGAATCTCTTAGCATTTTAATCCCCTTTTCCTCATGTGGACTCAATCTTACTTTCCTCACTCACTCTTTGAAAAAGGTATTTGCCACTTTCTGTGTGACACTACCTGTATTTGGATCTTATCCTCTAAGAGCTCAATATTGTAGTCCCAATATTTCCTATAGTTTCACCATTTCTTTTTCCATAGTTTCCCCCTGCAATATAGAAAAAGTTCCTTTCTCCTATTAAAAAAAAGCAAAACTCTAAACCTCTCTTGATTATTTTTTAAAGCATATTTTATTGATTATGCTATTACAGCTGTCCACTTTTTTCCTCCCCTGTATTCTCCTCTGCCCTGCTCCTCCCCTCCCACCAGCATTCCCCCATCTTAGTTCATGTCTGTGAGTTGTATATACAAGTCTTTTGGCTTCTCCATCTCCTATACTAGTCTTAACCTCCCGCTTTTAATTTTGAATCTACCATTTATGCTTCTTATTCCATGTATCTTTTCCCTTAACCTCTCCTCTACCCATCCCCCTCCCTGATGATAAACCTCCATGTGATCTCCATTTCTGTGAATTTGTTCCTGTTCTAGTTGTTTAATTTGTTTTTGTTTTTATTTTAGGTTCAGTTGTTGATAGTTGTGAGTTTGTTGTCATTTGTTTTGATCATCTTGTTTTTCTTAGATAAGTCCCTTAACATTTCATATAATAAGGGCTTGGTGATGATGGACTCCTTAAACTTGACATTATCTGGGAAGCACTTTATCTGCACTTCCATTCTAAATGATAGCTTTGCTGGATAGAGTAATCTTGGGTGTAGGTCCTTGCCTTTCATGACTTGGAATACATCTTTCCAGCCCCCGCTTGCCTGCAAGGTTTCTTTTGAGAAATCAGCTGATAGCCTTATGGGAGCTCCTTTGTAGGTAACTGTCTCCTTTTCTTTTGCTACTTTTAAGATTCTCTCCTTCTCTTTAATATTGGCTAATGTGATTATGATGTGCCTTGGTGTGTACTTCCTTGAGTCCAATTTCTTTGGGACTCTCTAAGTTTCCTGGACCTCCTGGAAGTATATTTCCTTTGCCAGATTGGGGATGTTCTCCTTCATTATTTTTTTTCAAATAAGTTTTCAATTTCTTGCTCTACCTCTTCTCTTTCTGGTACCCCTATGATTTGGATTTTGGAATGCTTAAAGTTGTCCCAGAGGCTCCTAAGGCTCTCCTTATTTTTTTTTTGAATTCTTGTTTCTTTATTCTGTTCCAGTTGAATGTTTATTTCTTCCTTTTGCAACAAATCATTGATTTGAGTCCCAGTTTCCTTCCCTTCACTGTTGGTTCCCTGTGTATTTTTCTTTACTTCACTTTGCATAGCCTTCACTTTTCCCTCTGTTTTGTGACCATACTCAACCATTTCTGTGAACATCCTGATTACCAGTGTTTTGAACTGTGCATCTGATAGGTTAGCTATCTCTATATCACGTAGTTCTATTTTTGGAATTTTAATCTGTTCTTTCATTGGGGCCATATTTCTTTATTTCGACACAGTTATTTGTTGTAAGGGGTGGAGCCTTCAGTATTTGCCAGGGCAGGGCAAACCACATCTTTGCATTGTGGAGCTGTATGAGGGGGAGAGGTCAGAGAGGGAACAATGTCACTCTTGCTTGGCTCTCATCCTCCTTCAGTCAATTTCCCTGATTACCAAAAACAAAATGGGCACTTCGGGTGCTGATTCCTGATGGGTGGGTCTCTTCAATGAATTCTCCTGTGAGGCTGGGAGTTTCTCCCACTGCTGCAAACCACACAAGTTTTTATAGTCAGAGGTTTTGAGGTTTTCTTTTCCCATCCTGGAACCCTGGGTTGCAAGGTGTGTATTGGTCCCCAGTTGTTCTTCCCAGTTTATCTGCATGCAAATGTGAGACTGCCCAGTCCTCCAGCCACTGCTTTGCCATGTGTCCTCTCTGCCCCAGCTGCTCATCTCTGTCCCTCCTACCAGTCTGGATGAATGTTTCTTCTTTAACTCCTTGGTTGTCACTTCCATACAGTTTGATATTCTGGCAGTTCTGGTTATTTTTTTGTTTTTAAATTTGTTGTTGTCCTTGTTTTGGTTGTGTGACAAGGCAAAGCTTATCTACCTATGCCTCCATCTTGGCCAGAAGTCTAAACCTCTCTTGATTATGAAAACTACAACCCTATCTTTCTCTTTCTTTTCTTAGCCAAGCTGCTATGTTTTTTATTTAAATTTTATTTATTTACCTTTTAAAAATACAACATGTAATGAATCAAAATTCAAAGAGGTATACAGTACAAGTGTTCTCTCTTACCCTGATTTGCAAACACTATTTCTCTTCTCTGAGCAAACAGTTTCTTGTGCTGTTTTTAGAGATAAGTGTATATGCATATACAAACAAACACATATTTTTCCTTTCTATAAAAATGTTAGCATATTGTTTTGATTCTTCCTTTTTTTCACTTAAAACTATATCTTGGTTCTGGCCAGTGTGGCTCAGTTGGTTGGAACAACCTCCAATGGGGAAATATTGCAGTTTCCATTCCTGCTCATGGCACAGACCTAGGTTGCGGGTTCGATCCCCAGTCTGGGTACAGCCAATTGCTGGTCTGGGGGCTTGGACATCTGGGCATGAATGGTAGGCAACTGATTGATGTTTCTCTCTCTCTCTTCTCTCTCTAAAAGCAATGAAAAACAATGTCCTCAATTGAGCATAATATGCGTATCTTGGAAGTCTTTTCATATCAGCACTTAAACAATTTCCTCACTGAAAAGCAAATGCCAGGATGGGATTAGACATGAAGGAGACTTATTGGAGGAAATTCCTGTGAGGGAGAAAATGGAGGGAGCTGGAGGAGCCATCAGATCATGGTGCTGATCTGACCTCTCTGAAGGAGAGAAGGCAGGAAGGGGTCGGGTAGGTAATGACTCAGGCTGCAACATAGTTCTAAGAAAGTTTCAGGTCACCTTGAGCCTGGGGAGTCCTTAAGCCAAAGTCACCCATCAGAGGAATCCTACACTTGGCAGGAATGGATCTGCCTTAATATCCTGCCATGCTCAATCACAGGCTGGGAGCAGCCCATGGGGAGTGTGGCCTCACTGCAAATACAGTGATAGATCCAGAGCTTAGTAGCTGGAGCCTCCCTGAAGGAAGGAGATCTGAGAATCATATTTTACAGACTTCATATTATTTTTATGGCTGAATAATAACTCATTCATGGATGTGCCATAATATATGTATTGAGTCCCCCTGCAATGAACTTTTCTGTTGTTTCCAGTCCTTTCCTGTTAGAAACAATGCTCAGCGAATAACCTTCAATTATATCATCTTGCACATGTGGGGAATATTACACATTGGGCTTCTGGGGAAGCAGATCCTGAGATAGAGATTAACATGTAATCAGTTTATTACAGTGTTAATAAACTGAGATCGATATCTCTGGAGGGGAAAGGTAGAAAGTAGAATGGGGGAGATTACAATGCATACTTGGTGATGGCCTCAGTCAACCCAACAGGGAATTTGGAAGATAGGTTAACCCATTAGAGTTGTCCTGAAGTGAGACCTTTATATCCCTACATTAAGCAGTCACTGAATCTAGGACAGCAACTTTCAGCCAGTGTGCTGCAAGAATTTCTAAAACAAGCAAAACCTATTTAGTTAGGGGGCAATGGCCTCTTTTCCCTTAGATTTTCAAATAAAAAATGACAACAACCAACACAACAATAGCTGTCTGGTATGAATGAACCAAAATTATACCTCTTGTTGGTCAGATTGGCAAAAAATATATTTTCTTTGGTGTGCTGCAGAATTTTAGTAATCAGTTTATGTGTGCCATGAGATGATAAAGGTTGAAAATTGCTGCCATAGGAAAATGGCATGACCTAGGTGAAGTGGCTCTTTAACCAAAGCAATTCCTGAAGGCGGCTGACAGCTTGAGGTTGTATGTAGCAGCTATTGGGGGTATACATCCTTCAGTCCTGAAGGGGGTTCTGGGAGGCAACATAACAGCTTCCACCACAAGGAATATAATTGTAGGATAGTACCATGTAATTTTGATAGATTTTGCTAAGATCAAAATCTAATATGTACATTGGTACATGTTTTTCAAATATATACTTCCATGAGCAATGTAGGAGAGTGTCTGTTTCCCATATCCCTGATAACACAGGGTGTGGTCAAATTAATAAAAAATTTAAACTTTTCATAATCTATATTTGATCTTTTACTAATGTATTTGTCATTTTTTCATTTACTTCCAAGTACATATTCATTAAGACCTGGCTCTACAATTTACTGGTTGTTTCAGTTTGTTACAAGGTAAAATAGGAATAATACAGCAAACTTTATAGGGATATTTTGAGGATAAAAAGAATGCAAAGTCTCTATTTAAAAATAGCAACCAACCAAAAAATAATCTCCACACCCCACCATTATAAACTGATGATTTACAAATCTATACATTTAGGCTGTACTTTCTATTGACAGGTAAAAATATTCATCTGCTTAATTGTTATTTCTATATTAATGCTCCACAGGCATTTTAAATTCAACATTTCCCAAGCAAACTCATCATCTTTCATTCAAAAATTGCTCCTATTCCTTTGTTTCCTATATTTTATGTTAAAGTAAAAAACCCTTGAAGTCATCTTGGATTATTCTCTTCCCCTTAATCCCCCATATTTTATTAATCACCAGATCTTGTTGAATTTGATTCATAAATAATTCTGGTATCTGCCTTTTTCTCATAATCAGCACTGCCACTCCATGGTTCAGATTCTTGTATTTTACAAGCATTAATGCAATAGCTTTTCTAGTGTTCTCTTACCTTCTTCCAATCTATCCCTGACATTGTTGTCAGAAGGATTTTTTGAATACACAACACTTATTACTCCTTAGCTCAAAAGTCTTCAGTGGCTTCCTGTTGCCTACAGAATGATGAAATCTAAAACTTCCGCTTGATATCTATCTATCTATCTATCTATCTATCTTCATAATTTGATCTCTGGTTGTCTGTCCAGTCTCTTCTTAGCCATCCCCTTCCCCTGCCTTAATCTGCAATATTCAAGCCAGTTGTATTTCTCAGAATATATCCTGTTCTTTGATGGTATACATACGTGCCAGTTCGGCCTGAAATGATTCTTTGCTTCCGACTTCCCAACTTGGCCTCCAAATAAGGTTCTTTACATTTTGGCTCAAACCTACATTCTTTGTGAAGCCTACCCAGAGTCCTCAAGTAGTCCTCCTACATCTACTATTGTCATTGTACCCTCAGCTTATTTTTGTTGGCATATTTATTTCTTCAATAGGTTTTAGTTCCTTAACAGAAAAAGATAAATTTTCATCTCGTATCTCCAGCATTTATCATAGTGCCTGGAAATAAGAGAAACTCAGATATTTCTCGATTTACTTCAAGAACCGAGGAAGTTTCACAGGGAACCTACTGTTGTGGTAGATAAACCATCCTTCTCCCTCCCCGCTCTAGTTGTCCAGGTCTTTTTATAGAAGCTAGCAGGCAGGTCACTGTTTACTTTCCTTACCACTTCAAGTAGACTTGACCATTCCCTCCTTTGTGTTTTCACTGAATGTAGTATATAAATCCCATCCTAGCAACAATCATGTTTAAGACTGTATCCCAAGCACCTGACATGTTATGCACAAAATAATGAAATGAAAGAGCCTTTCTTAAACATTCTAGGAGAAAGTCACCATTATGCATACACTGTAGAAAAACTTTACAATCCAAGTTAAATGATTTTTTTAAACACTGCATCCTCCAAGCTCTTTAATTGTCCTCAGACAGATGACCCAAGCTTAGCTATGGAGACCTCAAATGTTGAGACCATGACTAGAAGGCCAGGGAAAGGATGATTGGCTGCTAGGGCTCAGAAGTTACATGTTCTTCTCAGACGGACGCTAGAACTAGGAAACAGCTGAATGTTCACTTTTTGAAATACGGTTTTTGCATCGTCAAGAAAAAAGATTAACCTATCAGGAAGAAGTCAGCACACTCAATTACCAATCAAGAGCGGGAAAGAAGCCAAAGCCTGGGGATACCCACGCACCAACGAGGACGTCATTCTCTAGTCTCCACCAATGAGCGGTTGGACAGGGGGCGGGGCAGCAGACAGACCAATTGCCACAAAAAACAATTTGCAGTACAACTGTCCTAGCCACAGTCCTCGCTTCTCAAACCATAGCCCTCGCCTCTCAAACTACTGGCACAAACTCCAGGACAAGGCGGTTGTTAAATCATCGCCCGGGGACGGTTATAGTGAAGTCCCTTCCTCATACTAAAACAAGGGCTTTCTTTTCACCAGCTCCCACGGACTCCCAGAAAGAACTGCAACTTCGCGCTTTCTACCTTCACAGGAACTGGCAGTCCAGCTTTACCTGAGGGGGCGGGACGGTCCCAGTGCGCAAGCGTGCATGCTTTGTTAGGGGCGAGGCTGTAGCAACTCAATGCAACCTGGGAGTTGTATTTCTTGTACTAGTGAAACTAAGGTGCTCCTGGGGCTGCTAGAACTACATTTACCAAGAACCTCCGCAACCTCTGGGCGGGAGAACTGGTTTGTTAATGAGCTCGAGGAAGCCTTGGTGCGGCCCACCAGGTTCCAAAACAAGGAAATGAAGGGGGGAGGCGGGACTGGGGTTGTCTGCGGGTGCTGCTGCCGTCCCCACCGCGGAGGAGAGGAGGAGGAGGTGGAGGAGGTGGCTGCCGCGACCGCCGAGGAGTCCCTTGCTGAAGGCAGACCGCGAGGCAGCGGGCGGCGCGCGCGCGTGCCCGACCAGCGGGTGTTGGAGAAGTGGAGCGACGGTCGCGGGGGGAGGAGGAGGAGGGACTGAGCGGCGGCCCCCGCGTCCCGGTGCCTCTATGGGGGAAGCAGACAATGGATTATGATTTCAAGGCGAAGCTGGCGGCGGAGCGGGAGCGGGTGGAGGATTTGTTTGAGTACGAAGGGTGCAAAGTGGGACGCGGCACCTACGGGCACGTCTACAAGGCGAGGCGGAAAGATGGGTAAGAGCAGGGGCGGGGGAGTAGGCTTGCTCGGGTCCTCGCCCTGCCCGCCACCGGGCGGGATGGGTGGGCCGGGCCGTGCCCGGGGGGTGAGGTGGAGATGGTCGCAGCGCCGCGTCCCGGAGCGGACTCTTAGGGATGCGGGTTCTGCCCGTCCCCCGTGCGGCCCCGTCGCGTTCCTGGAACTCCGCGGTGCAGCTTAGTCGGGGGGCGTTGGTCCAGTCCCGGAGGAAGCTCTCCGCCTGCATGAAGCTGGCGGTGGGACGCGACTTGGGACCTTGGTTGGAAGTGGAGTTGTGGGGTCTGGTCTCCTGGGGAGACACGGAGGGCTGGGAGAGCTCCGCTGAGGAGTTGTCGCTCTGGCCCTGGGTTTGTGACGGTCGTTGTGGAACTTCCAATCGGCTGAGCTCCTCCCGGGGGCGGCGGTTTGAAACCTCTCGGAGGAGCCCGTGGGACCACTGAGCGCCAGCGTCTCAAACAGCCTCACGGGTATGACCCTCTGGGAACCTCCGCCCTTGGGACCTGTCTGCCCGTTTGTCCCTCAGAGCAGTCTCATCTGTCCCTTTCCTGTACCGGCGATTTCTTGACTCCTCCCCTGATACCGCTTTCTCACATTCTAAGTTCCACATCTTCCTTCGAATATAGGACCGCCTGAGAGATTAACTGCATTTTACCCACAGAATGTAAGAGTTCGTCTAGTTCTCTGGTAACTCATTTTCCCCAATGTAGGGTATTCTTAAGTCCTCCACTCCATTCTCTGCCTAATGATTGTGTGCTGGGGTTTATCGAGCGCCTAGATTATCCAGAACGGAATGCGGAATGATGCAGCCCTGGGCCCGAACCTTTGTTTTCCTGGTTGTTCAGGGAGAACTGGAGGAACTCCTAGGAGGCCTGTTAGGAAGCCCTTACCGATTGTTCTGCTAGGAGAAGGCTAGCTGGATAATGTATTGAGAACACCGCTCCGTGGTCCCGGAAGGTTTACAGGCTTGCACTGCAGGACAGGTGGAACCAGCTCCCTGCCTGCGAGGGGTAGGTTTAAGCCAATAGTCTCATCACTGCCCATCCTGGCAGGAATTCCCCTCCCCCAGACAGAGGGCTCCTAGGAACGTCTACCTGTCCCCCTTATACTTTAAAGCTGGTCAAACTGTATAGCAGAGAGTTTTTAAGATCTTAGCGGAACCTTTGTGAATAAACTGAATGTCAGTCACAATGACATTAGTAAGTTTGAAGTGCTACTTATCGTTTTGAGCATCCTGTTGTAATTGATATGGTTGACTTACAAACTCTGGGACCGAAGTAGGTAGTGTGTATGTGTGCTGATTTCATACAGGAAATGAAAAAGCACACTTTATAGATTGCTTTATCATAAAACGTGAAAATTACAAGATACTGTACATTTGTGAATAAAATTTTGTTTTGTTATAGCTGAGCGGTTCCCATAGTATTCACTTCTTATTAAACCTTTTAGAAATTCTTTTAGTTAATTGTCAAGTGTCCCTGAATGAATATTTTGGAATGTGAGGTACTGTGATTAAGTTGTGTCAATATTTTGTTTTCGGATTATCCACTCGTTATACTGGGGTTCCTGTGGGACTCTTAATCAGATAAATTTGGGGAAAGCACATCTAATTTTCTTAATTGGACATTGATGTTACAAAATAAATCAGATGTGCTGTTTTTTTATACTCTTCATGCTAACTTTGTAATCATGCTAATATACGTACTTGATCTGAAATTTGAATGTATTTTGATTTTTTTTTGTAAAATAGGCAATTTTTGAGAAAAGTTAAAAATTCTGCTTCTGAATTATTTTTAAATAGCACGGGCTGCAACAAAAACCAGATAATTTAATTCCCACTTCTATTTGTTCTTTTAAAATATTTTCCCTTCTAATAAAGTTCCTGATCCAAATACACTTCCTTCTTGAGTAAAATTTGTTTGACTAGAATTAAGAAAAATTCTCTAGTTAAGTTTGTGTATATTCAAAATATTATGGTTTAAAGAAAACTTTTAGGATCTGAAAGCATTAGTTTTCAATCACTATATTACACGAAAAATCAAAGTAAAGGTTTATTTTTTAATTTTGTGCCAAGGGTCTAGTTGAGATTTAAGACTAAACACCCACATCTCTTGTGACTTGTAACAGGATTAGTTTGATGTTCATTGATAACAGCAATTTGAAAGAAAAAAAATGTTTAGAGATGGTGCTAAAACTTATATTGATTTGCATAATAAAGGATTTTACACTCTGATCATGGTAAATTACAGGTTAGCTTTTTCTGGAATTTATTTTGGTTAACCCAGAAAAATGTATAACTCTATTTTAAGGAGCAAGAAAAATCACAAGGGTACCTTGAAGGGAAATTGTTCCATTGTATGTATAGTGTAGTGTACCACATAACCAAGAAATTGTTCAGGTTTTTAGAAGAAATACTGGAAGAAGTAATGTAACATAAAATATCATTAGAAAACCCTCTATTTATAGTTTAATTTACAATTTATAAAACTTTAGACTTATTTCCTTTGAAATATATAACTGTAACTTAGGCTACATTAATTATGCTACATAAAACAAGAATAGACTGGAAAATGCAAGACTTACATCTGGTTCTTTTACCTTTAAATGTTATTTGTTTCATCTTTTTGTTATGAAGGAAGAGAGTCTTGATCCAACTATCCTTTAAAAAATCAGGCTCAAGTTATTCTTGAAGATAAATAAGTTTAGACTATTTCTAGACTTTTTAGTATGAGAAGAATTCGTAATACAGTTTTTCTTTTAACGTTAGTAAAAAGTCACACATACCAGTTTATGGTTACAAATCTCAAGACATTATTTCTCAAGTTTGAAACATTTTTTTGTTTTGATTAATAAAGGAATATTGTTAAAAAGTTCTTTGTCAGTACAAGATTCAGACAAACATGATTCCATAGGCTAGTGTTATGTCTGAAAACGTGTCCCCAACACTACTATTCAACTTTGCAGACATTTGTTTAGTCTTTTGAACGTTCCAATAAAAGAATGCTCCTTTCTGGAGATGATTTTGAAAGATACTTAGTAATTGAAAGTGAAATGGCTGACAGAGAAGTCAGAGTTTCAGTTTTGCCTTAGGGTTTCGGATGAGTAGGTGCCTATATGTCCTGATGTATATCATGAAATCTTTCACAAATGTAGTAGGTAAATAATAGATACAATAGTGTTTGTCAGTTTTTGATGGATTTTTCATATTTGATTGGTAGTTAAATAAAGAAATGGTTGTATTTGCATCTTTTTTGGAGACCTAAAGATTAAAATGTATCTGTATGATCATAGCTTTTTAGAACTTTTAAGGGTTTTAGGTCATATGGTCCTAATTCCTCTTTTTTACAAATGAGAAAACCAAAGCCTTTAGAACACAGGTGGCAAACCACAAGGCCGATGTGCCGAATCCGGCCCTCCACCTTGTTTTATCCAGCCTGGTACCTTGTTTCTACCTGGCAGCAGCACTGAGCTCCTTGTCCCTGGTTAAGGACTAGTTACATTTATACAGTCCTAAAATTACATTCGGCCCTTTGAAGGCAACTGTGAGGCTGATGTGGCCCCCTGTGAAAATGAGTTTGATGCCCTGCTTTAGAAGTTAATTGTCATGCCCACAGTCTCACAGAAAAGACAAGCCTGAAATCCAGATCTAATGCTGAGTTAATGCATTTCTAATGTCTTTTCCATGCTAATACCATGGAAGGAAAACTGAAAAGGCCCTCAGTTTTGACAGTCTTACTGTATAGGCTTTTTCCATTCAAAGAACAGATCTATACCAAAAAATATGGAAAAGGGAAGATAATCACATATGAAGGACATTTTTAATAAGTGGGCATGCAAGCCTATGGATTCTACCACATGTAGCTGCTCTCTTTACCTGGTTTCTCTTCATCTTCACTGCCATTACTTATAGCCATCTTCTGATCTACACAGTAGCTGATTGATTGGTCTCAGTCTTCCCTCCCTGCTGTCCCAGGGCAAAGTTGGTGCCAGTGTTATTTTCCTACAAAATAAAATCAATCATGTCATCTCTCTTAGTGAGAAAACTCCATTCTCTTTGGCTCATGTCACATCTGATCGTAATTCTTTGGTTTGGCACGTAGAAGTCATGGCATTCAGCTCCTCAAGTCGTTAGTCTTCACAGTCTTTTGCCACCAACTACCTTCTTTTTTTCCGTGTGTTCAAGCCATATGCTTCATAGCATTGACCTCACATTTTTTAGGACTTGCTAAGTCCTTTTCATGTCTAATTTTCTTTTTTCTGCCTTCAAATTAGAATGGTGTTGCTCTGCCATTTCTCTCCTTTTCCACCTCTCACCCCTATAGACCTGGCAAACTTCTGCATATACTTTGATACCCAATTCAAGCAGCTTTGCTTCTAGAAGTCTTCCCTTACTCACCCAGTATACTCATTAGCTGTGCTTCTGCCCCTTTTTGTTCTTTTGTGTTCTTTTTAATATCACTTACAGTGATACTAATCTGCCCCTTAAACTATTTGCTACGAATGTGTGATCATCATTCTATTTCTTATGCCTTGTACAGGGTTGGGCATATAATACACACTCAAAATTTTTACTTCATTAAAAAAATGTCCTAACTTGGTAAATGTACTTCACTGATATTTTTAGTAATTGTTTTTGAAAGCCTGAAATATAATGATGTTTCATAAGGTAAGTGGTTAAATGTAAATATTCCTATAGCACTAACTAGGTCTAGTGTAATTTTTTCTAACAAATGTGCTTTTCAAGACAGTCGAAACATTTCTTCTTGTAGATTGATGAAGAATATAGGTGAATTTTTTTGGATTGTGAAACATTTTTTTTGTCTTTCAGGCCAGCATTCAAACATTTAAGGACTTATTTTGATATCATGGGTATATGTTAAAAAATTAAGTATCTTCAGCACTTAGGAAATCAGGTAGACATTGGTTTATGTTTAATTGGTTCTTCATTTAGGCAGTGCAGGTCTTCAAAACTATTTTTCATGCCCAAGGGAAATGTTCTTTTCAATGAAATCAAGCAGTTGTTGACAAACTTTTTCTGTAAAGAGACAGATACTATGTATTTTAGGCTTCGAGGGCCATACTGCCTAGGTTGCAATTACTTGAATCTGCTGTTGCGGTGCTAAAGTATCCACAGATAATATATAAACAAATACATTAGAATGGCTGTGTTTTGTGAATAGTACTTTATTTACAAGAACAGGTGGTGGGCTGAAGTGTGCCAGCCCTTAGACTAGAGCAGCGATGTCCAGTAGAATTCCTGCAATGATGAAAAAGATTGTTCCGTCCAGGAGGGTAGCCTCTAGCCACACGTGCTTCAAGAAACTTGATTAGTGTGTGCCTGAGGAACTGGCTAGTGCTATAATACTGGACTGCACAGGTTTAGAGTTTTTGGAATGAGTGGCTAGCAGCACATAATTCTCAAATCCATGAGGTGGCCTTTTAATAAAAATGTATAAATGACAGTGTGGACAAATAGGAAGGATGCTCATGTCATTTCATTCAAGTTATAGGTGAAATTTTGAGGATGAAATAGTTTGCTAAAGCAAACCAATATTAGAACTGAAAAACTCAATTTGTGAATGGAAGCAAGGGTATACAAAGTGTAAAAAAAAAAGGACTGTGTTTTTATTAAGTAATAAGTATATGTGCATAAAAAGATATATAACACAATGTCAGCCTTCCCTTTGCCACCTTTTTCCCTTTCTAGAAGCAACTATTCTTGGTTTCCTTTTTGGAGAAATTTTCTTGGGGGTTGTGTGTTTAATGATAAATGGTAGTACACTTTTTTTCTATATTGTTAACCTTAAATATAACTTGAAGATTGTTATATACCTTATGTACTGAGATGCCTAGTTCCTTTTAATCTTTTCATTGTATGCCATTGAATTTATTTATCCCTCTTGATGGAAATTTAGGCCATCTCCAGTCTTGCTAGTACTGACACTGCAGTGAATATCCTAGTAGGTATAATATAGCTGTAAGTTAAATTCCTAGAAGCTGCTAATCTTTGGAAGTAATGGCTGAAATGATTTGTTAATATGGAGCTGTATGAAATATAAATTTCTAAAGACTAGAGAGGGAGCTGAGAATAAGGAAGAGAAATATTACATCTTTAAAAATAATTGTTAGTACTTAAGAATGAGCTATAATCATTAGTTTGCAATAGGAAGTGCACATTACTGATTTAGCAGCATGAGAAAGGCATGTCTCCGAGTTTTATGTAGGAAAAAAGGAGACAGACTTATGGGAAGGTTTTTGATGAATTAAGAATTTTTACTTTAATGTAGTATATTTTTGAACTAGACATGTTAGATTAAAAAATTAATATGTGATGTTAAATTGTGTTTTAGTTTTGAAAAATGCTCCAGTAGTGCAGTGGAGATTAAGTATCAATGTAGAAGATTTAGGCAATCCGTTAGAATTTGAAATTTTCTTGGTGGTTAAACAATTAGAGTCAGAATATTTGGCTAAGGTGTTTTTAAAGATCAACTTGTTCCTTATCTTGTAATGTTGTGACTGTAATGTTAGTGTTGCTTTTGGATTCCAACACAAAGGAGCAAGACACTTGTTTTTCAAAGAGCATTTGAATATTTTGAAAATAACATGACTATGTCCTTAAAAACAGGTAGATTTTTCGAACTAGAACCATAAAGAGGTAGCCGACAAAGCTGTTGAAAGATTTTTGACCACTTATAAATAGCTGATAGTCCAACAGTTCCTGTAATAGCTGTTTTGAGCACGCATTGTGCAGGATAAAAGAGAGTCTCAAGAGAGACGACAGGATGTAATTCAGGATACAAGTGTGCAGCAGTAGTTTTTATTGACGGTTTGAGTTCTTATCCAGAAGTCAGCAATGGACCGAAGAGAAGTAAAAACCTGCGAAAATCATTAATCAAATAATTGCTGTTATTTAAAAATGTTTTTAATTTCTAATATAGGAAGTCTTTCTAAAGGAAAAACATATCTTCTTTATAGAGGCTTTAAACCTGTTCTGTATTTTCTATTTAAAAATATTATTTTGATGAGACTTTGTGGTTGATGATCTCAATTACTAAGCTGAATGTGATTAGGAGGTGGATTTTATTACTAAGCAGGGCAGCTACCCTTGTTTTGTCTGTGCCCATAGACCAAAACCTTGCCATGGCAAACTGTTTAGCAGACATTTCTAGATATTTACATTTGGACAGAAAGGTAAGTCCATGGCTGTTGGAAAAATGAGGCAAACTTTTGGCTTCATAGGGTGGGCTAATTGCCTGTTATTTTCGTTATGATTGTTGAATAAGGTCACCCATAACAGTACTAAGCAATTTGAGGCACAAAGTATGTTACTTTTTATAAAAGTTACTTTTCTCTTCCTCTTTCTGTTTTGCAATGTAATTATTATAGTTTCATTTTAACAGTGACTTAAACACTGAGCTAATCCTATTGATTTGGATTTAGGTGGAAATTAAAAAATATATTGACCTTTCTTTTGAAAAGTTATACAGAGTGGGGCAAAAATAGGTTTACAGTTGTGAGTATGTGAAACACAGTTTATTCTTATATTATTTATTAATTATTGTATTATTTTCCATATGAACAAATGTAAACCTCCTTTTGCCGCATCTTGAATATAATGTGAGCTTGTGTAACTTAGAAAATCAGACTTCTATTAACTAATTTCACAGCAGTTTTTAAATTCTTAGAGTATATTTGTATCAAAGTGGAAATATTTTTATGCCATTAAATTTTGTCAACTAAATAACAGTTGGCACATGATTAAGAAAAACTCCAACAATACAATTGTACATGAAAGGACAAGTAAAAGCCTTCTTACTGTCCACTCATAAGCGCCCTTCACTTCTCAGAGGAAACTAATGTTAACTGTTTCTGTTTTAAGTTTTGCTGATATTTAGCATTAAAACTTTAAGTGACGTATATATAGTTCTGTTTCTTGATTTATCAATTCTAGGCAGTTTCTGTTGACTTTCCATTGGAAAAGCTGAGCAATTTTGTGAAATCTCACTACCTTTTATTTTCTCTTTTCCCATCTCATCTTTGATATTTATTACCTCTGTTATTTTTAACTGTTTATAGTGAATACTTTTATGACTTTAAATAATAAAGTTAAATTTATTTTTCTTGATTTATCAAGATACTGTACGTGGTTTTCCTCATACGAATGTTCAGGAAACATTGTTTTGCTCTTTTTTTCTCTATCTCCTTATTTTTAAAGTGTAATTTTTATAGCATCTGGGATTATTCATTGCTTTTTTCTATGGATTGATTCTAAAAAGTGAACTTTGGAAACCATTCAAAAACCTTAAACTATTATGCTTATGAAATTTATTTATTGCTGAATGAATTAGTGTATTGAGACCCATAGAGAAGGAAGTGTAATCTTGCTTATTAAATAAGTGCTTCTTGAAATAATCTAGGTATTCAGGCCTAATGGACCTCCTTCATTTATTTTGCTGTTTCTTCGAGTCTTTGGGTCATACTCAACTAATAGTATTTCTTAATATCCCATGTGTGCTTTTTGTTGGATTCCTCTTTTGTTTTTTTTGTTTAGTCGAGGACATCTTTTTGAGAGCTTTTTCATGTAGGATGTGTAGATTTTCGGAGTTCTTGTGTCTGATAATGTATTTTGTACTCATACTTGATTAATAGTTTGGTGAAATATAGAATTCTATATTAAGAATTTTTTTTCTCAGAACCCAATACTATTTTCATGTCTTCTGGTATTTTTTTTGTTGTTGTTTATGCAAATTTTTTAGTGGGGAGGGGAGGGAAGCTTGTTTTCTTCTCTGCAATCTCAGGATTTTTCACTATATACATGCATTCTAAAATTTCACCAATCTGTCTAGCAAATTTCTAAAAAATACATTTTTAAAAGAAATTAGTTTTGTTTCCTGACTTTTACAGATTATTTATTTTTTTGCATAGATAACCTATGCACACAATTTGAACTTTAAAAGTTAAAAAGTGGTATTTAGGAACTTTAGTTGCACTCCTCCTATTTCATCCTCCACTGCTTCATGCCTCTTTTCCAGTCCTGCCAGTTTCTTAGGATCCTTTAGTAGGCCCTTCCTTTTGTCTTTGGTTTAGGGCAATTTTTATTTCCTGTTCTTTATTTGGTTATTTCCTCTTCTCCCTCTCTTGTTCTCTTCTTCAGGTATGCTTATTAAGAAATTTTGATCTTTTAGGCTCTATCTTCCATATCTCTTAAATTCATTCTCAAAATTTATCCTTTTTTTTCTCATTTACATTCTGGAAGATTTCCTTTATTTAATCTTCTAGATTACCAGTTTGGTCTTTGGTGGGAGTCACTATTCTTTTATTAAGCATGACCTGAAATCAGGAGTCTGACTACCTCAGTTCAATAGGGCATTGGTTTAATAAAATTAATTCCCTATGAAGATTTAGGTTGTTTCTAGTGTTTCACCATTATAAACAATTATTCAGTAACTTATTTTATGTAACATGTGCTTTGTTTCTTAATATTTTTCTTATGATCTGAGTACTAGACCAAGATCATAGAAACATTTTTCTGTTTTCACTTACAGAGAAATTATATTTGTTTTACATCTGTGTAGGGAAGTTAAATCAATATAATAACTTACTGATTTTAACTTTGTGTCTGGCACTGTGGTACCTGCAAATTTGGGACCCATGTTTATAATATACAGTTGACCCTTGAACAACGTAGCTTTGGGCTTCACGCGTCCACTTATATGTGGATTTTTCTTTCTTTTTTTTAAAGAACGGTTTCTTTTAAGAAATTTTTATTTTTCAATTATAGTTTATATTTAATATTATTTTGTTAGTTTCAAGCACAGCATAGTTAGGCAGTTATATAAATTACAAAGCGATTTCTTGATAATTCAAGTACCCACCAGACACCATACATAGTTATTACAATATTATTACTATATTCTCTGTGCTGAACTTCACATCCTTGTGACTGTTTCGTAACTACCAATTTGTACTTCTTTGCCTTAATCCCTTTGCCTTTTTCACCTAGTCCTCCAATCTCCCTTCCCTCTGACAACCATCAATTTGTTCTATGTGACTGAGTCTGTTTCTGTCTTATTTATTTTGTTCTTTAGATTCCACATACAAGTGAAATATGATCTTTATCTTTGTCTGACTTGTTTCACTTAGCATAATACTCTGTAGGTCCAACCACAAGTGGTAAGATTTCATTCTTTTTTATGGCTGAGGGATTTTATTCAACAAATGCTGTAAATGTATTTTCTCTTCATTATTATTATTATTATTATTATTTAAGATTTTATTTATTTATCTTCAGAGGGGAAGGGAAGGAGAGACGGAGAGAAATATCAATGTATGGTTGCTTCCTGTGCATTCCCTGCTGGGAACTGGCCTGCAACCCAGGCATGTGCCCTGACTGGGAATCGAACCGTGATCTCTTGGTTCACAGGCCCGCGCTTAATCCACTAAGCTACACCAGCCAGGGCTCATTATTATTTTCTTAATAACATTTTCTTTTCCTCTAACTTTATTATAAGAATATAATATAAAATACATATACAGAATACAGGGTCTGGCAGAAGTAATGCCTGCTTGAGTGTTGTTGGTAAGGTAATATGGGTGTATTAATTTATAGTTCTGATTTGAACATTTTACCTAAAATGTCAAATGGTGTGCTTGAGCATGATATTGTTATGTTACAGAATTACATGTTTATGTTTTTGTAATAAAAAGGGGTGTTATTTCTGCTGTATGTGTTAATTGACTATTTATGCTTTGGAGATTCAAAAATTATATGTAGGTTAATGGCTGTGTGGTGGGGGATGCCCCTAACCTTGTGTTGTTTAAGGGTCAACTATAGTTGAAAGGATTGAAACAAAATCTCTGGTTCACATTTCCTTTAAATATGGAAAAACTGGTTAATTTATATCTACTTACAATTGTTTTTTCAAGAAGAATTTTTTCCAACAATCTCTCAATAATATTCACCTAGCCACATATTCATCCAACAATCTATTCTCGATTCAAATATCTGTCCATCCGTCTGCTATCCATCTGCCAATCTTCTATCATTTGTCCATTATCTCTCTTCATCCATCCTCCATTTTTATGGCTATCCACTATTTATCCATCCTTTACTATTTATCATTTGATTCCTTTCCATGAGCTAAGTAGTGTGCATAGGCAGTGTGGTTACGAGATGAATGAGATTTAAGCTCTGACTGCAAAAACAGACCAAAAATGTTTACAATGAATTGCTAATAGTGATTGTCTATAGGAAGGAAAGTTGGATGGGGAGGAAAACCTCTATACTCTTGTATTATTTGAAAAAATGTATCTGTATTTTACTACCTGTAAATGAGTATACCTAGAAGTGGAATTGTAGGATCATGTAGTAGCTGTTTTTAACTTTTGAGGAATTTTCATACTGGAATCATAGGTATCTCTTTTGATCTAGATGTGCTGTGAACAAATTACAAAGTTACTAAGAGCACTGTGGATGAGTTTGGGTTCCTCTGACTTAAGGATAGATGAATATTTACCTGTATTAAATTACCTTCAAAAACTGGAATTTTAATGGATGTCTATATTCTTCTCTCATGTGAATTATATATATATATAATGCTTTCTAATTATTGAACATTTAAGGTTTTTTCTGGTAATTAATAACATAAATAACACTGATAGGTGTTCTCGTATATAAATCTTGGTCCATATATCTGATTTTTTTCCTTACAACAGAGTATTATGTATAAACTTATTGCATCAAAGGGTATTAGTTGTTTTAAGTCTCTTAGTATGTATTTTCTAATTGCTTTTTATATATAGTTTTATTCACCACCACCAACAATATCTGTGTGCCCCTCTTAAACTCAGTAGCTTTAAATGTTCTTTATAACAATTGGATAGGTGAAATGGTTTCTGTCTTAGCTGGATAGGAATTAGAGCTATTTTTTTCTGTACTTTCCCTGAAGCTTAAATAAAGGTCTGGCCAGCTTTACAATTTACATCTCTTTTTAGCTTTTTTAGGGATTGTAGTTCATGGCTGAGATATCTATTCTTCTACCTCTTTCATCAGTGTTCACCCAATTTATAGTTGGTAAATATTTTTGGCTTATTAAAAACACTTTTTTTTTAAAACTACATGTTTATGTAATATCGGCATCCACATTTTTCTTACTTTTGAATATAGAATCATAAACATAATTTGGTAGTATATAATTTGCTAGGAAATTATCTAGTCATCTTAATACTATATTCTTAATTTTTATTACAAGAAAGTGATTTTTTTCAAAGATACATATTTTGTCATTCTAATGAATGGTAAAAAGAATAAAGAAAGTTTCATATTGTATTTTAGTTGAAGAAATTGTTAAAAGCATTGAGAAAAATTCAAACTGCTAGAGAAGGGAGAGAGCAGATGTAGCTATCCTTAAACCCTGGAAGGAACACATGCTAAGGTGTTTCTGTGTCATTTTGGGTTTATGAAACACAGAATCAATCAAAAAACAGCTTTAACAAGTAAGGGGTTTATTTTCCTTTCCTATCAAAAAGTCCAAGGATGGGATGCACGGGACTGGTGCAGCTGCTTAAGGATGTTATTATCAAAGATGTACCCCTTTCCCTCTCTTCTGTGGTTTTTATACATATGTTTCCAGACGATTGTTGTTGCACCTCCCCAGTCAGGGGAAGAGGCTAAGGCTGGAAGGCAAAAGGGGGTCCAGCCAAAAGGTGAGCAAGTGACTTGGGTAGAGGGGAAAGGAAAGTAAATTGCAAATGGCTTTTGGGTGTGCCACGCTGTGGAACAGAGTTCAGTTTGAGGTGGTTAAGGAGAAGGAAACCTTTGTGTTAATTTTAAGCTGTTAAAAAACAAAATTCAACAGAATAAAATGTAAAGACCTCACTGACTTTTATCAAGAATTCATGAATCAGTCAACATCCAATCTAGAAGATAGAAAGGGCTCTGAGGGGCTGTATAAAGTGGAAGACTTTTATAGACAGCAGGGAGCAGAAACAAGGAAGTTATACTAGACACAAAAGTGGATTGGTTATAGCAAGGTCACGTTCCTTTAGGGAATTGCAGGGATCGATCAGGCAGATTACCCAAATAGTGCTTATAAGGTGATTCCTGATTGACTGGTTTAAGAATCCATTTCTGGGAGAGCTGAAACTGTAATTAAGTTTCAGTTGGTGATGTGAGGCTTAGCATAAATGACTCTGTTTTGGGCCCGTTGCCTTGTTTTTAACAAAAACAAGGCCATTATCCAAGTGCTCAATGATAAGTACAATTTATGAACTGTCAGTTTCCTACACTAGGTAAAGACTTTGTGTAATTAACCAAAACAAATTTTATAGACTTTCAAGTTTGTATAAATATAAAGGTTTAAAATTTAGATGGATAAAGATGGGTTTTTAAGTAAATCCACTGACATGGGAGTCTTTTATCTTTTTATACAAATGGTAGGACAACGTAATAGTAATTCACTACTTAGAACTTGGTCATATTAAATTTTACATGTAATTTTACTGTAGGCCAACTAACTAAGCTTTTTTATTTAGTTTATTGAGGTTGTAAATTCAGTGCTTTTATCTGAAAGATATTTTTCATCACAAAGGCATTTGAATAAACCAAGTACTTATTCATTTTTTTTTTT
>CM052541.1:152900833-152922279 GCA_028533065.1 Trachops cirrhosus | reverse complement strand
GAAGGAACAATGGCGCTTGCTCTGCTCTCTATAGGACCCCAGGCCCCTCCACCACTCTCTGCAAGCTAACTGGGCCCCTCTGGCACCAATTCCGGTGTGGGTGGGCCTGTGCACCCTGTGGGACCTTCCTTCTCAGTCAGTGACCCAAAGCTCTATTTCCCGGTGCTGGGACCCAGAGTTGCGTGCAGTGCCTTGCTTCACAATGGCCACCTCGCTGGGTCTGCCAGTTGTCACCCCCTTGGCTGGGGCCCACCAGCCACCACTGCTTGTGTGCCCAGGGTCTGCCTGCTGCGGACTTGCGCGCCGCCCTGGTTGCTTAGCTGTCCACTCCCCGTCCCTAGCCCGGCCCGACTCCACCCCTCCTACTGGTCTGGATGAAAGTGTCTATTTTTAAATCCTTGGGTGTCTGACTTCCATACACTTCAATTTTTTGTTAGTTCTGGTTGTTATTTTGTTTCTATATTGTTGTTGTCCCTATCTTGGTTGTGCGAGGAGGCACCGTGCGTCCACCTTTGCCTCCATCTTGGCCGGAAGTCAATCCGACACCTTTATAGTCAATTTATATTTGACAAAATAGGCAAAAACATACAATGGGGTAAAGATAGTCTATTTAATATATGTTGTTGGGCAAATTGGACAGATACTTGTAAAAAAATGAAACTAGGTCACCTTGTTACACCATACACAAGAATATAGTAAAAACGGTTTAAAAACTTAAAATATGGACTCCAAACTGTGAAAATCCAAGAAGAAAACATAGTAAAATCTAGGATATTTCTTACAGCAAAATTTTTCTGGTATATCTACGCAGGCAAGGGAAACAATAGGAAAAAATAAACAAGTGTGATTACATTAAACTAAAAATTTTCTGCACATCAAAGGAAACTCAGTGAAATGACAGGCAGCCTACTGAATGGGAGAACATAATTGTCAATGATATATGTGATAAGGGGTTACTCAAAATTTATAAAGAACTCATAAAGATGAACACCAAAAAAACAACCTAATTAAAAAATGGGCAAAGGACCTAAATAGACAATTCTCCAAAGTGGACATACAGATGGCCCTATCAACCATCTGTGAATAGACATGTGAAAAGATGCTGAATGTCACTAATCAGAAAAATGCAAATTAAAATCACAAGGAGATATCACCTCACACTTGTAGAATGGCTATTATCAATACATCAACAAACACCAAGTGTTGGTGAGGATGTGGGGAAAGGGGAACCCTTTTACAATGTTGGTGGGAATGCAGATTAGTGCAGCCACTTTGGAAAGCAGTATGGAGTTATTTTAAAAAATTAAAAATGGAATTGCCTTATGACCCAGTGATTCCACTTCTGAGACGTTATCTGAAGAAACCCAAAACTTGAAAGGATAGATGCACCCCTATCTTTGTTGCAGCATTATTGACAATGGCCAAGATTTGGAAGTAGGCATATGCCCATTAGTAGGTGAGTGTATAAAAAAGCCATGGTATATTTACACAATGGAATACCACTCAGCTGTAAGAACGAAGGGAATCTTACCCCTTGCAAAAGAATGGATGGACCTGCAGAGCATTATGCTAAATGAAATAAGCCAGTCAGAGAAAGACAAGTGCTAAATGATTTCACTCCTATGTGGAATCTAATGAACAAAATGAACTAACATGCAAAATAGAGACAGACTCATAGATAGAGAGCAGGCTGACTGCTGTCAGGGAGGGAGGCTTTTTGAGGGGTGGGGTGTTGGAGGGATTCAGCAAAAAAGAAAATACTCATGGACAAGGACAACAGTATTGTAATTGATGGTGAGGTGGAGGAGGGTATAGGGGGGCTGAATGGTGATGGACAGAGACTTGGGGTGGTGAATACAAAATAGAGTGTACAAATAATGTGTAATTGTGTGCTTGAAATCTATAATTTTGTTAACCAGTATCTCCCCAATACATTTAATAAAAAGAAAAAACAATTATTTTACAAAACTTTTATGTGGCTTGAGGTAATGTACATAAAAAGTGTCATACAGTGCTATATAGTGGGCATTAAAAGACTTCTATCTTACTTAAAAACAAACTTGAATTCATAAAAAATGAAAAATTAAAACCTGTCTTTATTAAAAGTTCTATTTTTTTCTTTAAAAATTAAAAAAAGTCTAAATGCCATCTCTTCTAAGCTCTCATCTCATAGAGATGGAAATAGATATACTCATAATACCTTGGGGCTTGAAGAGCTTGTTACTCTGTATTTTAACTTCCTAGTAAAATGCTTGACATGTTAGTGATCCTCAGTAAATATTTGTTGTAGGGATGTTGTGCAAAGAGAGAAAATGTTGTCTATTGCCTTCTCTTGAACATTTGAAAAGTTGTACTGCATAAATAAATTTATCCACTTAGGAAACTTGGTTTGTTTTGGAAAAGAAAGGATATTTTATAGTTAAGGAAATTAAGCATTGCTATCTGGCTTGAAATCCTAATGTCTCCTGATATATTCCTTGATACTAGAATTTTTGTGATTTGAATTGAAGCAACTGTTTGGTTTTAAGTATTTCTGAGAATATGAAACTTTTGAAGTACTTACGAATAACCATTTCTCTAAACTTCATTAATTCAGCCAACATTTATTGAGTTCTTCTGTGAGCTGTAGACCATGTGCTGATATTTCTATCCTTAGGGACTTCCACTTTAGTGACAAAGGCTGACAAAACCAAAGTTACATTATAATTGAAAAGTACTGTAGTACCTGGATAGAAAAGGTAAACACACAGGAAGATCGTCTGTTTATATTTGATACATGAATGTGTGTCTGTGCCTGTGTACTTGGTAGGGACAGCAGAAAAGCTTTTTGTAGGAGCTGAGACTTGCAGGATGGATGGAGAGAGGGTCAGGAGAAGAGCATTCTGAGATGCTTGGGCAAAGGCAGAGTGGGGTGGAAGCCTACAAGTGGTTCTTGTTTTTATTTTTATAGTAAGAGAAAAGTTTTAATACACCTTTCCTAGTAAATGATACAATACACTCAAGAGATTTTGACATTTTGACCATTTGGATGACACTATTAGTAAAATTGACCTAATGCCATTTGGACCACCATATCCTGAGTGCAGAATGTACGATAGTCTCTCTTTTCTCTCCTTTTTGCAAACAACTGTCACCATACTTACAGTTTTTTTTCTTGTGATGAGAAGTTGTAAAATCTACTCTCTGAGCAATGTATTATTAACTAGTCACCGTGCTATAAGTGTTTCTTTATGTCTGGAGCTTAGAGCTAGGGTAAGGCTGCAGAGATAAGCAGAGGCCAAAGAAGTTATGAAAGGACCTGTGTGACAAGATAAGGGTTTTGACTATTTTAATTTACATTCTAGAGAGATCACTGATAGCAGCATCAAGGTCAGTCTATTAATAATTAAATTTAGGTTTACCTGGAATACAAAACAAGATAGATGTACATTTGACCCTTGAACAACATGGGGATTAGAATTGTTGACCCCAGCACAGTCAAAAATCCATGTATAACTTTTGACTCCTCCAGAACTTAACTACCAGTAGCCTACTGTTGACTGAAAGCCTTACTGATAACATAAAGTCAGTTAACACGTTTTGTATGTTATGTATGTTATACTGTATTCTTACAATAAAGGCAGCGAAAAGAAAATGTTAAGAAAATCATAAAGAAGAGAAAATACATTGACAGTATTTATTGAAAAAAATCTATGTGTGAGTGGACCTTCACAATTCAAACCCATGTTTTTCAAGAGTCAACTGTATATTATCACATTGAATCTAGGCGTTGTATGATGACTCTAGGATTGTTACGGACCTGATTGCTTCACTGTCTTTTGGCATAGCTTCTATTAGCCTGTGGTTCCAAGCGAGTGCTGGAGTTCTATCCTTCATTTCTAAGTTATAGACACACTCCCTGCTATGTCAGTTCCCTTTCAAGTAGCTTTGATGGAAGTCCCATCCAATGATTTCTACTTCTAACTTATTGACCAGTCTTAGCAGCAAGGGAGGCTGGGTACATGCTTTTATCCCAGAATAAAACCAGGGTCTGTTACCAAAGGAGAAGGGGAGAATTGGATATATGATAAGCAGCCGGTAGTGTCTGGAGGACACTCAAGAGGACTGAGAATGGAGGTAGGGAGACCAATAGTCATCTCTCACAAAAGAGATTTGGATCATAGTTTTGAAATGTAAGAAAATAATTCTGGTAACTCTGAATAGAGAAGATGTTTTCTGGGAAACTTAGGATTCATAGCATTTTGATGATATTTGCATACAATGCCGTTTTAAGTTTCTGGAGCACAAATTATGCTTTACAAAAATCTTTTTGCCCTGGCTGGCTAGCTTGGTTGGCTAAAGCATTGTCCTGACACACCAAGGATGTGGGTTTGATCCCCGGTTAGGGCACATATAAGAAATAACCAATGAATACATGGGTAAGTGGAACAATAAAGCTATGCCTGTCTGTCTCTCTCTCAAATCAATAAAAATTAGAAAAACCTTTTCAATTAAATTTTTAGTAAAAAAATATTTAACTACTAAAGATGATTAACGTTGGTAAAAATGACATTGATAGGAATTTCTTTTTTAAAAAGTATATAGTGTGATTTTTTTCCAATCATGTAACTCTACATTAAAAAAGGATTTATAGTGGTTTTTCTGGAAGGTGAAATTATGAATGATTTTTATTTTTCTCTGTACGTCCATTTTTAGATTTATACACTGAGCACATTTTACTTTAAAAAATTGTGATAAAATACACATAAAATAGAATATGCCATCTAATAACTTTAAGTATACAGTTCAGGGGCATTAAGTACATTCATACTTTTTGTACTACTATTACCATCATCTATCTACAGAATTCTTCATTTTATAAGCTTGAAACCCATACCTAATAAAGGGTAACTCCCCATTTCTCCCCTTCTCTCAACCCCTTTCAACCACCATCCTGCTTCGTAGTTCTATGAATATGACTACTCTCAGTGCCTCATATAAATAGGATTATACAGTATTTGTCCTTTTGTGATTGTCTTATTTGATCTAACGTAATATCCTCAAGGTTAATCCATGTTGTAGTATGTGCCAGAATATCTTTCCTTTTTAAGGCTGAATAATATTCCATTGTATATACCACATTTTGTTAATTCGATTCATTGATGGAGACTTGGTGGCTTTCACCCTTTGGCTGGTATGAATAATACTGTTATGGGCACGGGTATACAAATACCTCTTTGAGAATCCCTGCTTTCAACTCTTTTGTCTATATACCCACAAGTGGAATTGCTGGATAATATGGTAAAATTCTATTTTTAATTTTTTGAGGAATTACCGTACTGTTTTTTATAGTGACTACACCATTTTAATCATTCTCACCAGCAGCACAGAGCTTCCAGTTTCTCTATATCCTTGCCAACCCTTGTTATTTTCTTCTTCAAAAAATTTTTTTGATAGTAGCCATCCTAATGGGTGTGTGGTAGTATCTCATTGTGTTGATTTTTTAAATGTTTATAAAATGTTTAAGAATTAGTTATATAATGACATAATAACGAGTTTTTTAAATGGAAACAAACTGAATTTTGATACTCTAATACCAGTATTATTTGAATGTTATTTATATATGTTCTTTAGTCTTTCTAAGGCCTTTTTTGTTTTAAAAATTTCAGTTTTTTAGTTTTATATTGTCAGCATTTCCTATTAAATAATTTTTTTCTTTTTATTGATTCTAGAGATAGGGGAAAGGAGGGAGAAAGAGAGGGAGAGAATCGTCTGTGAGAGATAAACATTGATTGGTTCCCTTTTCACGTACTCCAACCAGGGACGAACTGGCAACCCAGGCATGTGCCCTGACTGGGAATCAAACCTGTAACCTTTCCGTTTGTGGGAGGAGGCCCAACCAACTTAGCCACACTGGCCAGGGCACATTTTCTATTTTTAAAAACATATTTTATGCAACAAGCATTTGAATTTGAATTTTCCCAGATGATATTGCAAATGCTAAAGGAAAAAAATAGTGTGATTGAACACCTGTACAGTTGTTTGGCTTCTACAGATAGATAACTGCCTGGTTTGTGTGATTTTAATTCCATAGGCTAGATGATATAGTGACTAAAAGTGTGGCTGTAGAATTAGACAGTCCGAGTTTGAATTGCAGATCTGCCACCTCTGGCTGTGTACATTTTGGGCAAGTTTCTTAAGCTCCCTGTGTCTCAGTTCCTTTATTTGTAAAATGAAGATAATAATAGTACCTATCTCGGAGTTGTGAAGACCAAATGAGTTAATACCAGTAGAGCTGTTAAAACTGGCACATCATACATCCTATATGCCTTTGCTTGTTATTAATTTATTGGGTGGGATCTTACTTCTTTGGTTTTTAGAAATATATGCAATATACAAATAGTTACTGTGTCTCAGGTCTCAGCTTAGACCGTCGCAGGCACCACCTTAGAGGAGGGTGCAGCCTAAAAGGTTGTTTTCGGAATTAAGAGGAGATGCTTTCAAGGAAGATAGTGCTGGGAAAATTGATAAATTAGTATTATGGTAAAACCATCTCTTGGGGACTGTCACCTTCTGGGTGTCATTTAGCCCTGCTGACAACTCTAGGCATTTTTGGTAAGCTCTGGCTTTTTTTTTGTTTTTTTTTACTTTTTGGGTTTCCTTCCTCACACATCAACCAAAAATTTCTTAGCTTGGCACTCTATATTTCCACTATTTCTCAGTTAATTTTGAAGTTGTTAATTTAAGTCAAATGCACTGATTTACATTTTTTGCAAGCTATGACATTCTGTGATTTTTAACACCTTAATTTCATTTGATATTCAGTATAAATCTGAGAGATGGTAAAGTCTCACAGAACAACTCTGGTTGTACTGAGAGATTGAGATGTGCCTCATGTCACAAAGCTATTAACTGACTTAGCTGGAACTGGAACTCAAGCCACCTGACTTTGGGGCCCGTGTTTAATAATACTATGTTTCTTTCTTGACGTACCATCATGTTTTAAGACAGTACTTTGTTCCTTCTTTCCTAATTATTTGATGATATTTTTAAGGACATCTAAATATTTCATAAAGATAACCTGCCCTCCTCTTTTAAATTTAAGAGCTAGTAAAATTTATGATTTATTTTCTTATATACCAGCTGCATTTTTTAATCTTTTATTCCTATCACCAGAAAAGAATGAGATGAAATCCGAGATTTAAATGTTTTACCAGGTTAAATCCTTAATTTTTTTATATGAAGTGTTCTAAAAAACTTTTCAAGTTTCATGCTTATCTTTATTTTGTAATATTGGAACAAGGTGGATTTCCCCGATACTGCTCAGCATCTGTAGTACCTTGCTCATTTCAACATTACTGTCAGTCTTAAGTGAAATCTTGACATTAGAATATCTCTACAGTTCTACTTTCCCCTTTTTCCCTCTGCCTTTGTCTGCTTCCAGGTCTGTTTCTAATTGTTTTTCTCTTATATACCTAACACTCTCTGGTCCTAAGAAAGTATGTACCTTGAGCTGAAGGTACCTTTCATTTTGTGAAGTACATATTTTTTTACGTAATTTCTTATATATTTTTTATACATGTATTGCCTGTCATATAATTAAAAAATTAAATTGTTACTCTCAGTGTATATGAATTCCTACTTAGTTGCTCTGTCAGCATTTCTCGTAGTATATATCACTTCTGTTGGTGAGAATATAAATTAGTTAAAGGCTCAACTTTATATATATACGTAATTAGCCATATAATATATAATGAAAGTTATCAATATATTGTTGATTCGCTCATTGTCAAAGCTAAAAATCTGATTTCCTTGGCAGATATGTAGACTTGTGTAGGCATTTGGCATTATATGTTTTGGGCAGTGTAACTTTAAATCTACATAAACTTCTCTGCCTTTTGCCTCTGCTGTGTTCATAGATTCCAGGAGGGCTTCGTGTATGGACCTCAAGCGTTGGAGGTTGCAGACTTTTCAGCAGAAGGTAAAGCAGAGTGTTTGCCTTCTGGTGTCATTGTGTGTGTGTGCTGGGGTGGCTATGTGACAGGTGAGAACTTTTCACAAATGTCATCATAAAATTATTTATTTACTTTTATCCTCACCTGAGGACATTTTAAAATTTCTTTTAGAGAGAGAGGAAGAAAGAGAGAAAGAAACATCAATGTAAGAGATAAACATTGATCAGTAGCCTTCTCATACGCACCTCACTAGGTATCAAATTCACAACCTGGGTACGTGCTCTGGCCAGGAATCGAACCTGTGACCTTTTGGTCTACGGGATGATGCTCCAGCCAACTGAGTCATATCAGCCAGGGCAAATCATAAAATAATTTTGACTGATGCATAAAGTAATTCACTTTCACAAAAATTAAAACCTAGTTACTACTTACATATTTTTATTCTGTATTATAAATTCTATTGAAAAAAGAAAACTTCAGGTAAAACGAAATACTCTAAATTTCATTCTCTTCTGTTAACAAAAGAGTTACAGTAATTAAAAAAAGAGAATATTAGTGTAATTTGTAGTATGTGCTATCTAACTTTTTCAGACCTAGCTTCACTATGAGTTCTTTCTGGGAAGTTGTCCAAGTTATTATTCATATGTTGTATTCTTCTCTGCTGCTCCTTTTACTGAAAGATTGCTTTACAATAAATAGGCAGCCTGGAGTATGACTCATGACTGGAGGATAGACATTCTTGGTATAGGTCCCATGTGCCAAAAATGTTAGTTTCCAATATGCTAATTACCTCTTTTCAGAACTTGTTAATATGCTTTTCTTTCAAGTTAGTTCTTGTTTCAGTAGAGAAACAAACACATCCCACATACTTGTAAAATATGTTTTTATAGAAGCTTTTTTAATGAGTTACTTTTTAAGAAAATAATGTAACATAATGCTTCTTTGATTTTTATAAAAAATAGCAATATTTTGCCATTTATATGCCAAATGATATAGATACTACTTTCTGTGAATTTATGAAACCATTTATGAACTTTCTTCAGATGATAACCTAAATAGAGTTTTTTTGAGAGATCTATATCTGCTAACAAAGTTGTAATTTTAGGCATAAAGTTAATAATGTGGCTAGTTTTTAGATAGATTCTGAATGGGAATTACAGGAATGCTTTCTTATGTCTTCTGGAAATTACATTTGTTTTCAGATCTAGTGGCTGCCTATTATACCTTCTGTTCAAGTTGTGCACCTTACACGAGGTTAGGATAGGACAAATTTATTAAATTTCTGTGTACCCCAAAAAGGATTACTCCATTTTGTAGTCAGCCCTGTTTCACTATTTCTTTTCCTTTCCCTCTATTAAAAGGGAGCTGCTTTTTTAACTAGAGAAAATAGATGGGTTTCAGGCTATTTCTCGAGGTTAGCTATAATTTTACCTCTTAAGCCCTTTATCCTTTCTTTTACTTTTTTCAGTGGCTATTTTGAGGATATTTACCAATAATAGACAGGAAGTAATTTCTGGAAGGCCTTTTTATACTGCATTTATAGGCTAGCTGGCTGTTTTCACCACTGTTGAATTATGCAGTCTTACATTTGTTTAGCTAATGTGACTGTGGTGTATTTTGTTGCCAATCGAGAATCTCAATAGATAATCCAGATCACTAGTGTAAGATATGTAAAATACTGCCCATATCACGGCACCTCATCCAGGTCCTCATCTCCCAACTTCTATGAGAAAGATTGATAAACTGGATGGTTGAAAAGTGTTTAAAAAATAATGGAACTTACTTTTTAGAGCAGTTTTAAGTTTACAGGAAAATTGAGTGGAAAGTACAGAAGAGTTCTCATATATACCCCTTACTGTCCTGTCCCCCTACTCCATCTCCTTATGATTAACATCTTGCTTTAGTGTCGTATACACTTAGTGTGGTATACATTTGCTACAATTGATAAGCTAATATTGGTACATTATTATTAACTAAGAGCCATAGTTTACCTTAAGGTTTACTCTGTGTTGTGTATTCTGTGGGTTTGACAAATGTACAATGACATGTATGCACTGTTACAATATTACACAGAATTAAACATACCCTGTGCTCTACCCATTCATTCCAGGCTCCCTCCTTCAGAGCCTCTGGCAAACATTGATCTTTTTCTGTTTTCTGTAGTTTATTTTTTAAACCTTTTCCAGAATGTCATAGTTGTAATCATATAGTATACAGCCTTTTCAGACTAGCTTCTTTCACTTAGTAATAAGCATTTAAGGTTTCTCCATGTCTTTTCATGGTTTGATAGCTCATTTCTTTTTAGCGCTGAATAACATTTCATTGGTTGGATGTACCACAGTTTATTTATCCATTCACCTCCTAAAGAATATCTTGGTTGTTCTGAGTTTTGGCAATTATGAATAAAAGGTGCTATAAACATTTGTGTGCATGTTTTTCGTGGATATAAGTTTTCAGTTCATTTGGGTAAATACCAAGGAGTGCAGTTGCTGGATTGTATGATAAGAGTGTGTTTAGTTTTATAAGAAACTGCCAAACTGTCTTCCAAAGTGACTTACCTTTTTGCTTTCCTACCAGCAATGAGTGAGTTTTCTTTTTGCTCCACATCCTTGTCAGCATTTGGCATCGTCCTGGATTTTAGCTGTTCCAGTAGGTGTGTAGTGGTATCTCATTGTTGTTTTAATTTGTAGCCCTCTAAGGACATATGATGTTGAGTATCTTTTCATATGCTTGTCATCTGCTTATCTTCTTTAGTGAGATCTTTTGCCCATTTTTAAAGAGGCTCTTTTGTCTTATTGTTGAGTTTTAACAATATTAAATGAAGTATTTTGGATACCAGTCCTTAGACAGATACATGTTTTGCAAATATTTTCTCCAAATTTGTGGCTTGTCATTTTAGTCTCTTAAAAAACTGGCTTTTGCCCTGACTGGGTAGCTCAGTTGGTTGGAGTATCATCCTAGTACATCACGATTGCAGGTTTGATCCCTGGTCAGGGCACATGCAAGTATTAGCCATGAATGCATAATTAAGTGGAACGACAAAACAATGTCTCTCTTTCTCTCCCCCTGTGTCCTTCCTCCCTCTAAATTAAAAAATTAAAAAGTCAATTTAAAAAGTGTCTTTGCAGAGCATGTTTTTTTAAAATTTTATTTTTCAGTTACAGTTTACATTCAGTTTTGTTTTGCATTAGTTTCAGGCACAAGGCACAGTAGCCAGACAGTCAGAGTCTACAAAGTGTTCGCCCTCCGATACTTCCAGCACCCGCCTGGCGCCCCACACAGTCACTGCAGCACCTTTGCCTGTGTTCCCTATGCTGTACCTTACATCCCCGTGACTGTTCTGTAACGACCAATCTGTACGTCTCAATCCTTCCACCTTCTACGCCCATTTTCCCAACCCCCCTTCCCTCTGGCAACCATCGGTCTGTTCTCTCTGTCTATGAATTTGTTTAAATTTTGTTTGGAGTGAAATGCTCTGAAAATTTCAATTAAATCCATCTGGTCCTGTGTGTCATTTAAGGCTGCTGTGTCCTTTTCAATTTTCTGTCTGGAAGATCTGTCCGTTGATATGAGTGGCTGTTAAAATCCCCTACTGTGACCATATTACTGTCGCTGTCTCCCTTTATGTCCACCAGGATTTGTGTTATATATTTATTTAAGTGCTCCTATTTTGGGTGCATTATATTTACAAAGGTTATATCCTCTTGTTGGATTGATCCCTTTATCGTTATGTAATGTTCTTCTTTGTCTCATCGTATACTTTGTTTTAAAGTCTATTTTGTCTGTCTGTCCCTTTCCTTTCAGTGTCTTTCATTCCTAGGTGGGTCTCCTGTAGACAGCGTATGTATGGGCCTTGTTTCTTTTCCACTCAGCCACCCTATGTCTTTTGATTGGAGCATTTAATCCATTCACCTTTGAAGTGAATATTGATAGGTATATGTTTATTGCTATTTTATTCTTTATAATTATGTTCTTTTTATTTTTCTTCTTAAAGAAGTTTCTTTAACATTTCTT
This sequence comes from Trachops cirrhosus, assembly GCA_028533065.1. NCBI lineage: Eukaryota > Metazoa > Chordata > Mammalia > Chiroptera > Phyllostomidae > Trachops > Trachops cirrhosus. Next base: position 152,910,331 of record CM052541.1, on the reverse strand, counting down.
GTAATACTGGTTTGGTGGTAATGAACTCCTTTAGCTTTTTCTTGTCTGGGAAGCTCTTTACTTCTTCAATTTTAAATGATTGCCTTGCTGGGTAGTCTAGTCTTGATTGTAGGTCCTTACTTTTTAGCTCTTTGAATATTTTGTGCCAGTCCCTACGGGCCTGAAATGTTTCTGTTGAGACATCTGACAGTCTTAAGAGAGCTTGTAGATAACTAACTAGTTTCTGCTCTCTGCTTTTAAGATTCACTCTTTGTCTTTAACTTTTGCCATTTAATTGTGATGTTTCTAGGAGTGGGCCTCTTTGGGTTCATCTTGTTTGGGACTCTGTACTGCTTCATGGACTTGTGTGTCCTTTTCTTTCACCAGGTCAGAGAAGGTTTTGGTCATTATTTCTTCAAATAGTTTCTCGATCCCTTGCTCCCTCGGCTACCCTTATGGTGCAGATGTTGTTACGCTTCATATTCTCCCAAAGGTCCCTTAACCTATGCTCATTTTTAAAAAGTTCATTTTTCTTTTTTCTGCTCTGATTGGGTGTTTCTGCTGCTGTCTTCCAAATTGCTGTTTTGATAGTCTGCTTCATCTAACCTGCTGTTGATTCCTTCTAGTGTGTTCTTTATTTCAGATGTTGTGTTCTTCATTTCTGACTAGTTTTTTCATGGTTTCTGTGTCCTCTTTTCTGCTTAATATCTCTTTGTTGTGGTTCTCACTGAGTTCATCTATTCTTTCCCGAAGTTCCTTGAACATCCTTATAGCTGTCTTTTGAACTCTGTATCTGGCAGACTGGTTGCCTCCATTTCTTTTAGTTCTTTTTCTGGGGATTTTTCCTGTTGTTTCACTTGGGACATGTTTCTTTGTCTCCCAGTTGTAGCTGCCTCTCCATATTTGTTTCTGTGTATTAGGTCGATCTGCTGTGCCTCTCAGTCTTGGTAGGATGACCTCATGTAGTATATGTTGTGGAGCTCAGTGGTGCAGTCTTCCTGATCTAGGTGCTCTAGATCTAGGCGATCTTCCTTGTGCTAGGTGCTCTAGGAATGTCCCTTACGTGGTGTGAGCTCTTCTGTTGAAGTTGAGTTTTGATTGCTGTGGGCCTGTTCCTGGGTGGGGTTGACCCTCAGGCTGGCTGACTATGAGGACACAGTGTCTTGAGTGGTTGTGTGGGGCTGAATGAAATGGAATTTGACCCAGAAGGGTTGAGTGCCTGCTGAGATTTCTCGTTGGGAGTGCCACTTGTGGCACCAATTGGGTTGTACTCTGATGTGGTCTTAAACCTGCCATTGGGTGTTTTGGTCCTGGGGCCTCTTGGGAGGTTCTTTGGTGCATGTTAACATCAGATGACTGGTTCTGGGTTGCCTTTTTGGAGGTACAAAGCAATCCACAGTTTGTGGCTGCCTCTGCTAGGCCTGGGTACACATGAGGGGCTAAGGTGCACACCAAGGCTGGCTTCCACCACGCTGAGCCTGATTCAGGTCAGCAAAAGGCTCAGGGCACCTGGAGGTCTGTCCTGCATGTTGGCTGCCTATTAGGCTCAGTCACTGAAAGAATCTCTGAAAGTATCTGAGTTGCATGAGGTAATTTTTCAGTGAGTTATCAAGCAGGGGCCAGTGGTGTTTACCAGTATGATACAGATTTAAACTAGATGCCAGTGCAAGGGTGAGGTCACTCTGCAAAGTTTCAGTATACACCAATGCTAGCCACCACCTGCCTGGGTCCTGCGTACTGACCTTTGTGGTGGTGTGGGGTCTCAGGATGTCAGAGTGAGGCCAGCAGAATTCATCAGGCTAAAATAGACCAAGATTTGGCTGAGAGGACTGGGGACTCTGCACAGGAATGCTAGAGCTGGTTGGGTATGCAAGGGAACAATGGCCCTAGCCCTAGAACCATACAACTTAGTCCCTCTCTGTGTGTCTCTGACACCTCTTGAGTCTCCTCACACCTCCTCATAGCCTTCCAAGAAAGACTGTACCAGGCCTAGGCAGGCCACATCCAGCCAACTACTCCACATGGTGCGTGCTTGGCAGAGCAGGGCCACAAGTATTTGGGAGGGTCGGGGCTTGTGTATTCTCCCAGGCTGATGGCCTAGGGAAGTTAGTGCTTGACCCAGGAAGATGGCGTCTGTGGGTGGTTTTGGGAAAGTCACTTAACACAGGGACCTTGGTGGCTGTTTGTTCAGCCATCTCCCCAAAGCCACACAACCCAGTCTCTTCCTGAAAGGCTCCAGTTTACCCTGAGCTGCTTGCTTTATGCCAGAGCCTAAGTGAGTGACCATGAATGAGATTTTATGTGTTGACCCTTTAAGAGGGCACCTGGGTTTCTAGCAGATTCCCATCTTTTCATGGCTGACAGAATCCCTGCTGATTTTCATAGTTAGGTATTATGTGAGCTCCTCTTCCCTCTCTGGTACCCTGCCTGTGCTGGGGAACCTGGCTTGGGGTTGAGAGTCCTTGCTCCTTAGGGTGGACCTTTGCAGTTCAGCTATTCCTCTGGATTCTTATTCACTGTACCTGGGTTCAGGGACAGCCCCTTTCTCATTTCCACCCTTCCTATAAGTCTTGGTGTGGCTTCTTTTGTAAATCTTTGGTTATAAGACTTCTGTTAAGCTAGTCTTCTGTTGTCTATTCAGTTTGATTATTTTATAATTTAGTTATGATTTGGTTTGGTCCCAGGACGTGGTGGGTGTAATGTCCACCTACTTAAGTTTTGAATTTTAGTCAAATCCAACTTACCGTTTTTTTTTTTAAAGATTTTTATTTATTTATCTTCAGAGGGGAAGGGAAGGAGAGAGGGAGAGAAATATCAATGTATGGTTGCTTCCTGTGCATTCCCTGCCGGGAACTGGCCTGCAACCCAGGCATGTGCCCTGACTGGGAATCGAACCGTGATCTCTTGGTTCACAGGCCCGTGCTTAATCCACTAAGCTACACCAGCCAGGGCCCAACTTACCGTTTTTTAAAATGGATTTAAAAAAAAATCCTCATCCAAGGGTATATATTTATTAATTTTAGAGAGAGAGTGAGGAAGGGAGAGAGACTGAAAGAGACAAACATTGATCAGTTGCCTCCTGTAGACTCCCCAACCAGGTATTGAACCTACATCCTAGGTATGTGTCCTGACTGGAGATTGAACCTTCAACCTTTTGGTGTATAGGATGATGCTCCAACCAACTGAGCCACCTGGCAAGGGCTGGATTGTGTTTTAATAGTGTAACTAAAAGTTATCTCTAAACCCAGTGTCATCTAGATTTTCTCCTGTGTTATCCTCTAGGAGTTTTATAGATTTACGTTTTACATTTACATCTGTGTTCCATTTTGATTTAATTTTGGGAAGAGTGTGAAGTCTGAGTCTAAATTAAAATTTTTTGCATGTGGATGTATATTTGTTCCAGCACCACTTGTTCAAAAAGTATATTTTTCTTTAATGCTGTTTTTAGCTTCTTTGACAAAGAGCAGTTAATTATATTTATGTTCCATTGATATATTTGGCTGTTCTTTTGCCAATACCACCTTGTCTCGATTACTGTAGCTTTATAATAAACCTTGAAGTAGGGTAATGTCAGTCTTTGGCTCTTTTTTCCTCTTTCAACATTGTGTTGGCTATTCTGGGTCTTTTGCTTTTGCATATCAACTTGAGAGTCAGTTTGTCAATGTCCACAAACTAAGTCTCGGGGATTTTTATTGGGATTGTGCTAAATCTATAGATCAAAATTGTGAAGTACTGACATCTTGACAATATTGGGTCGTCTTAGCTATGGACATGGAATATCTCTCTGTTTATATAGCTCTTTTTAAGTTTCTTTCCTCAGTTTTATAGTTTTTCTTATATAGATTTTGTACATGTTTTATTAGATTTCTAAATTTTTTTGTGCTAATATTAATGTTATTGTTTTTAATTTCCAATTCTAACTTTTCATTACTGGTATATAAGAAAACAACTGACTTTTGTATATTAACCTTGCATTCTGCAACCTTACTATAATCATTTTTTGTTCCAGGAGTTTGTTGTTAATTATTTGGGATTTTCTCCAAAGACGATCATATCATCTGTGGACAAAAACAGTTTTTTTCCCTTTTCAATTTATGTACTTTTTCTTTTCTTGTTTTATTGTATTAGCTAGGACTTCCAGTATGATATTGAATAGGAGTGGTGACAACAGACATTCTTGCCTTGTTCCTGATCTTGGTGGGGAAACCGTCTAGTTCCCGTTGGTGCAGGATGGTAATCTCAACAGAGTATCCTAATCAGTAGTATAGAAGATGTAGAGTAGTGCTCGAATCAGGTCAGAGGAGGACTCCTTCTCCCTATCCCCAGACCCTTCCCCTCACCTAAACTTGTGCGAGAAAGATAGGATTAAATTGATGGTAATAAAAATATTTTAAATGATGGGATTCAGGCAGTTTTTCATATAATGCCTTATATTTAGCAACTGTGTATGTGACTTAGTTCCTCTACTCTCTCGTGAATTCCTTCAGGGCAAAAACTATATGCATACCTCAGTATAGCATCGCAACCCTTGTACTGTCCAAGATGCACCACAGTAGGCATAAGTGTTTGTTGAATGAAAAACTTAACTGTAAACTCTCATTGTCAACCTCCATTTTATTAGAAAAGGGAGATAACCAATAAAATCAGTCCTCTATTCACAGACTTCTTTCATATTCCCTTAAGAAAAGTTCACAATTTTGATGCAGGAACTGATATTGGGGACTGAACGCGGTGCTAGGTACTTTACATATGTGATCTCATTTATCATCAAAATGATTGTGCTGTGCTAGTATTATTATTCCCAATTTCCAGGTGCAAGAACTGGGAACATGTGTGTAATAAATAACTTATTAACTGTGTGACTTAGTATAAAAGTGTGTGATTCCACACCCTAAGCTCTTGAAATCAGACACTGTGGAAAAGTTACCATACACAGTGGTGTAGGGTGAATGTCATGTGTATAGTATCAAGATGTCTTGGCGAATGCAGAGAAGAGTGGTTTGGCCTCAGGTTAGAGTGCTCACAAAATTTTTGGAAAGCTTAATCTTGTCTGATGCATAGGAAGGAAGGAAAGAAAGGATAGGAAAAGGGGGGACGTTTTGAGAGATCAGGGAGATCAGTCAATGTGAAAAAGACTGAGGGCCAGAACGGCAAGTATTTTGTGATTTGACCGTATAACATACAACTATAATAAAAATTTATACTGTTGTAATGGCAGTAGAACACATTTTGTCTTAATTTTAAACAAGAACTCCGCCATTTCCTATTAAACTAATTCCGCCTGGGTTTGTTATTAGGTGTGAGTATGAGAGCACTCACTGAACTGTTACACAGCTCCCACGTTATCGTCGGCACTGGATTAGCACAGTCAGCGCACCAAGTGCAGAGGGAGTGAAAGTCCAGGGGAAAGTGGAAGATAAAAGGAAACCTAATAAAAGGATTTTTTATCAAGTATATTTTATCTATTTTTTCTGTGTATCTCAGTTGGTTAAGTACCCCACAAACAACCATTAGTATTTTAAAAGGTGTGGAATTGCAAAGGTCTATAGGAGGTATAACTGCTTTCAGAGAACTTGGTGTTTAGTTGGGAACACCAGAGTGAAATAATTACAAGCCACTTAGCAGTATCAGCACCAAATAATGTAGTATACATTATTAATACTGTGGTATCCTTTTTCTTAAATAATATTCTTGTGTTGTAATCTTTCTGCTATTCCCATGATTTTAATTTCTAAGTACCTTTACACCTCGCTCTTTAGTCCATATCACCCTTGTAAGCTATAGGTTCATCAAAATGCTTTTTTTGAAAATGATATTTAGAGAGAGAGAGGAAGGGGGAGAGAGAAAGAGAAAGAGGGAGAGAGAGAGAGTGTGTAACACCGATTTGTTCTACTTATTTATGCAGTTGGTTGACTCCTGTATGTGCCTTGAGGATCAAACCTGCAACCTTGGTGTATCGGGATGACACTCTGACCAAGTGAGGTGCTCAGCCAGGGCCTCAAAAATGCCCTTTGGATACCTCTGTTTAGACAACACCACACTACTCTCAGCTTCAGCTTTTCAAAACATCCCCAGTCTTTTTCTTTTTTTGACTCAGTGGTTGGCATCATTGTCACCCAGAATCATTCTTGCTTTTCTTTCGGTTATTTCTTACTTGATACTGTTAACTATTTATGTTTCAGATCCATCCACTTTTTATTCCTTCTGCTGCCATTATAATTTAGATGGTAGTTATCTTTTAAATTACTGCAGAGGCCTCTTAACTAGTCTTCTGTGCTCTCTTCACCTCTGAACTATTCACAAAAGCAGACTGTTTAAAATCCTTTTTTCCTTGAGGTAAGGTCCAGTTTCCTTACTGTGGCTTGCTTACTTGTTCTCCTTGATTTGGCCCTACCTCCTTCTTCAGCTTTAGCTTGCTTTCCTGTATTCTAAACCAGCCTTACTGAACTTTGTATGCATTGTGCTGTTTTGCATCTGAGCCTTGATGCATGCTGTTCCTTTTTTCCAGAAGTGGAATATGAAGAAATGAACCTGCGGTTATTAAAAGTACATGAGCTCTGGAGCCAGACTTCTTAGATCCAGATGAATCCTGGATCTTCTACTTAACTAGCTGGGTGATCTAGAGTGAGTTACTTAACCTCTCTGCTTTCGGTGGCCTCATCTGTACAGTGGGGATGGTAAAAGTACCTGCTTCACGGCATGTTATGAGGACTAAAAGAGTTAATGTAGTTAAGGCTCTTGGAATGGTGCTTGCTTCATACTAAGTACCACATAAATGTAGTTATTATTTTAACTCTTATCATATGTTTGTGATACTAGATAGTATTAATTTTTATGTTTAAAGATAATTCAGTGATAAAAGAGAAATACTATTTTTCCCTGTAAGTTATGAACTTATTGGCTCATCATTACTAGTATTTTGTTCTTGGATGGTCAGCAGCTTTATTTTCCTCTTGTTTTTCAGTTTTCTAGTGACTAGAATATGATTTTAGGTTGACATTTAACAATATTAGGTTTACCTGAATTTTTATACAGACTAATTCAGGTCAACCTATGTGGAAACTTTTAAAAGAAAATTAATTTTTAATAGTTATTAGCTGATTTTTCACTTTATGATTTATGTGCCATGTTGAGTAAAGTTTAAAGTAATCTTTTAAAGAATTTACTTTTTTCTTTCAAATTTATTTCAGAAATGTATATTATAATGGTTTAAATGGTGTGGGTTCTGGTAAGGTTACTTACTATAGTATTAGGAAATAGACTTTCTGAAAGGAAAACCCTGTTTTTCTATTCACAACTCTGCTTACACCAAACACTTCCCAGGACACATGTGATGCCAGATATGTGGACTTTTTTCCCATACTGACCAATTCCTGACACCAGCTGGGTATCCTACAGTTTAAGTCAATTTTGACACTAGCTGCCTGGAGTTGGCATAAACTCCATAGGTTAACAGCTCAGTTCCACAAATTGCCACCTAACTCTAGTTCAGATGCCAGTCACAAGTGTGGGGCCCCCAGGTTAGTTACTCCCAACTTCTGTCCACCTTGGCTTCAAATCAGAGGTTCCCAGGGCCACCTCCTCAGATTCAGTCATTTGTTGGAATGGTTCACAGAACTCAGGAAAACAGTTTACTTACTAGATTACTGGTTTATTACAAAGTCTGTACGAAGGATACAAATGAACAGCCAGATGAAGAATACATAGGTCCGTGTTTGGAAGGGTCTGAGCACAGGAATTTCTGTCTCTGTGGAGTTTTAGGGTGTGCCATCCTCCCAGCAAGTGGATGTCTTCTGGTTCACCAACTTAGAAACTCTCTGAACTCCGTACACTAGGAATTTTTATGATGGTTTCATTAAGTGGATATTATTCAGTAAATTGTGATCATAGGTAATTAATTCAACTTCCAGTCCCCAACTTAGGAGTAGGAGTGGGGTGTGTTGGGGTGGGGCCGAAAGTTCTAATCACCTGGTCTGTTTCCTTGACCATGAGCCCCCCCCATCCAGTGGTTGTCTAGAGACTTTTCAAAACTCAGATGTAGTTGAAAGGGCTTGTTACGAATAAAAGAGTTTCTTTCATTTATTCTTCTGGAGCTAATCCTGGAGCAAAAACCAAATATTATGATAAAAGATGCTCCTGTGCTGTGAGCCAGGAGCCCTGGAGGAAGACTGCAATATATATTTCTTATAATACCACAATATCACTGCCCTATTTTTACAGTAGTTAAAATCAGCTAGGAAAAATGTACACAACTTGAATTTTATTGAAAGATTCCTCAGTGGTCTAGGTTTGGCAGAATGTTAAATGATATGGTAAAAATTTAAATTTTAAGTGTTGATGTTGACATCTTGAGTATTTAAAAATTTTTTAAATTATGTTTTATTAATTATGCTAATAGAGTTGTCTCAAGTTTTCCTCCTTTGTCACCCTCCACCCAGCACTCCCCACTCCTTAAGGCCATCTGCACACCATTACTCACGTCCATGGATCACGCGTATAGGTTCTTTGGCTACTCCATTTCCTATACTATACATCCCCATGGCTATTCTTTTTTTTTTTTTTAGTATTTATTTATTTTTAGACAGAGAGGAAGGGAGGAAGAAGGAGAGGGAGAGAAACATCAATGTGTGGTTGCCTCTCATGCGTCCCATGCCCGGGAACCTGGCCCACAACCCAGGCATGTGCCCTGACTGGGAATCGAATCAGCAACTCTTTGGTTCACAGGCCAGCGCTCAATCCACTGAGCCACACCAGCCAGGGCCCTATGGCTATTTTGTAACTACCTATTTGTACTTCTTAATCTTTTCACCTCTTCACTCATTCACTGACCTGCCCCCCCCACACCTGGCAACCATCAAAATAGCTCTCCATATCCATGATTCTGTCTCTGTCTTTGCTTAGTTTGTTTGTTAGATCTAGTTGTTGATAGATACGTATTTGTTGCCATTTTATTGCTTATAGTTTTGATCTTCATTTTCTTAAATAAGTTCCCTTAACATTTCATAGAATAATGGCTTGGAGATGATGAACTCCTTTAGCTTTTTCTTGTCTGGGAAGCACTTTATCTGCCCTTTGATTCTAAATGGTATCTTTGCTGGGTAGAGCAGTCTTGGCTGTAGGTCCTTGCTTTTCATGACTTTGAATATTTTTTGCCAATCCCTTCTAACCTGCAAAGTTTCTTTTGAGAAATCAGCTGACCTTTGTAGGGGATGCCCCTGTAGGTAGGTAACTAACTGCTCTTCTTTTGCTGCATTTAAGATTCTCTCTTTATCTTTAATCTTTGGTATTTTAATTATGATGTGCCTTGGAGTGGGCCTCTTTGCATCCATCTTATTTGGGACAGTCTGTGCTTCCTGGACTTGCATGTCTATTTCCTTCACCAAATTAGACAAGTTTTCATGCACTATTTTTTTTTCAAGTAGATTTCCAGCATCTTGCTCTTTCTCTTCTCCTTTTGGCACCACTATGATGTGAATGTTGGACCTCTTGAAGTTGTCCCAGGGGCTACTTACTCCCTTG
>CM052541.1:152869715-152900333 GCA_028533065.1 Trachops cirrhosus | reverse complement strand
CATTATTTTTTCAACTACAATTCCAATTTCTTGCTCTTTCTCTTTTCCTTCTGGCACCCCTATGATGCAAATGATGGACCTATTAAAGTTGTCCCAGAGGCTGCTTATACTATTCTCATTATTTTGGTTTCTTTTTGTTGTTCTGATTGGTTGTTTTTTGCTTCCTTATGTTTCAAATCATTGATTTGATTCTTGGCTTATCCACTCTACTGTTGTTTCCCTGTAAATTGTTCTTTATTTTAATTACTGTGTCCTTCATTTCTGACTGGATCTTTTTTTATACTGTTGAGATCCTCACTGAGTTCCTTGAGCATCCTTATAAACAGTGTTTTGAAGTCTGTATCTGATAGATTGCTTATTTCCATTTCGTTTAGCTCTTTTTCTGGAGTTTTGATCTGTTCTTTCATTTGGGCCATGTTTCTTTGTCTCCTCATTTTGGCAGCTTCCCTGTGTTTGTTTCTATGTACTAGGTCGAGCTGCTATGACTCCCTGTCTTGGTAGTGTGGCCTAATGTAGTAGGTGTCCTGTAGGGTCCAGTGGCATAGCCTTCTGTATCACGCAAGCACCCATCATGTGGGCTGAATACACCCATCTCTTGTAGTTGAGCCTTAATTGCTGTTGGCAGGTCAATGGAAGGGATTTACTCAGGCCAGTCAGCTGCAAGGACTAGCTGTGACCACTGATCACCAACCTCCACCATCTGTGGAGGATCAGCTGTGCAGGAGCAGGGTAGTGGGGCTCTGATGTGGTCTCTGGTTGTCCATTGGGTGTTCAGGCTTCGGGGTTTCCCGGGTGGTGCAGGCTAAGGTGAGCCCCAACCTGTGTTCTGGCTGAGGCCACCCAGAATGAAGCAGTTTGAGGTGTCTGCTCCATGTGCTGGGCTTGGAGATTCCCAGGTAAACCCAAATTCTCAGTCTAGGCTGGCTGCTGCCAGTGCCGGGACTGGGACCACTAGCAAGAGGTACAGCTGCTGGGGACTTCCTGAGTCTGGGTGTTGCTTGTTTAATGGGATTTAGGAAGTTGTAAGCATGAGCCAAGACCGGCCATTCATATGGAAAAGTTATGGTTAACAGTTTGGGTGGCCTTATAAGTTGGGTGGGCTGGAGTCATAGGGGATTTCCAGGACGGGGCAAACAGTGTTAGCCTGGTTGACTGAGTCTCAGATATGACACTCACCTACTGGCTCTGTGGCTCTGTGCGGGGTGGGGGGAGATCTCAGAAAGGGACAGGGCCTCTGCCTGTCTTTTTGTGTGAGAGAAAACTGTCCCCCAGCTCTCACCATGGTGCCGGACACTTCATTTCCTCCTCGTATGCCGCTGGTGCCTTTCAAGGTGCTACCCCCGTGCTAGAGCTCAGAGAAAGCGAATATGAGTAAGTCCGTGTGTTAGTTTTTTAAGGGGAACTGCTTGGAACTCCAGCAGTTTCTTTTACTGACTCAATCCCCGTTGCTTTTTGCCCCCAGAAGTTATGGGGACTTATCTGAGATATCCCTCCTGAATTGTTATCCACCACATGTGGGTGTGGGACCAGCCTGTTTCTGCATATATGTCCCTTCTACCAGTCTGGATGAATGTGGTTTCTTTAATTCCGTAGTTGTAAGACTTCATTCAACTCAATTTCTGATGGTTCTGAGTGATGGTGGTTCTATATTTTAGTTGTAGTTTTGATGTGGTTGTGCGAGGAGGCAAACTGTATTTATCTATGCCACCATATTGCCTGGAAGAACCAGCATCTTGGCTATTAATGTCTCTTTTGAGTACTTCTTTTTCATTGGTACTTATGATTTGAGATGATTTTACCAAGACTGGAATCTGATAATGTACTTAAAGTAGTATGTTGTTGGTCTAGTTGTATTTATCTGACTGTGCTAGATTTGAGAATGACAAAATATTTATTTTTTCCTCCTTCCCCCCTCAGAGAAGATTGTTGCTTTCCATTGAATTTTTTTTTCTTTAAATCCTCACCCGGGGACATTCTTATTGATTTTAGAAGGAGGGGAAGGGAGGGAAGGGGAGAGAGAGGGAGAGAACCATTGGTGTGAGAAAGAAAGAGAAACTTTGATCGGTTGCTTCTTGTATGTGCCTCAACTGGGAATGAACCCACAGCCTAGGTATGTGCCCTGACCAGGAATTGAACCTGTGACCTTTCAGTTTACAGGACAATATTCCAACCAACTGAGTCCTGCATCTGTTAGGGCCAGTGACTTTTTAGATATGATTACTTTTCCAATATAATTATTATATTGTATTGCTACTTTAATGTTATTTTTCCAGGATATTTTATTTTATTATTATTTTTTATTTAACAAAAATTTTTTATTGTATATTTTTTCATTACCATTTATCCCTCCTTCACCTACCTTCTTCCACCTTCCACCCGCCCCCTTCCCCCCACAATGACCACACTGTTGTCCATGTCCATGAATTTTTTCTTTTTGTTTTTTTGCTCAATCCCTCTAGAATATTTTATTTTTATCTTTAAAATATATGTATTTTAAAGGAAGGTTTTTCCAGATTTTCTGTTAAGCCGAAATATTTTTAAGTTGTTCAAGACTAAAAAACAAGTTTATTTATATGCAAGAAATGTTTAGTTTCTACTATTTGCAGGGTACTTTATTAGCTCCTAAAGAATACAGAAATGAGTAAGATAGTCAGTCTCCTTCCTCATTTGGGGATGGGGGGAAAACACAAGTCAATTATAAGTAATTATAATAACAGAATAGAGTAGGTACAGTCCCTGAAAGAATTTTGAACAAGGTGATTGGTCTACTATCACAAAATAGTTCTTGCAAAATATCAACAGCTGTCAAATATGATAAGCTCCTCTTCATTCTCTCCTGTTTGTCTTGCTTTTACATTTTTGCCCAACTTGACTTTTAATACTTTTTTGACTTTTGTATACAAGTTCCTTGTATTTTTAACTCTCTAACTGCTTCTTATAGTTACTTTCCTTTTCATTTTTTTTTTTATTGAGAAAGGTTTTGTAGAAACAGGAAAGTTCAAACTCTAGAATAATGAGTACCCACATACCCACCACCTAGATTCAACTATCATCATTTTTCCCTATTGCTTTACCTTTTACTCTTGCAAAAACATGTTTTTTTATTGTCTTTGAACTACCTGAAATTAAGTTGCCAGTGTTATGACACAGCACCCCAAAGTACTTGAATGTGCACCTCCTAAGAATAAGGGTATTCTCCTTTATAACCATAATACCATTATCTTACATTTAAGACAATATAAATTAAAAAAAAAATAAAATTAACCATGATAAAATAATGCCATATAATAACTAGTCAATATTCAAAATGTCTTGTGTCCTACACATAAACTTTTGTAGCTGTTTTTATTTGAACCACAATCTAGTCAAGCTTTTCATGCATAGTATTGTTTTTAAGGCTAAAATATACTCTGTGACATTTTATTATATTTCTTAGCTGTGGTTTCTTCCTTCTTACACCAGTTTGTTATGAAATTAGTCTTTCATTTATACATTGTAATTTAAATGTTCATGAAGCCTGAAACTATAGGTTACAAATGCATATGAGTTTTGACAATAAAATGACATGACCTGGCTGGGTGGCTCAGTTGGGTAGAGTGTCCTCCCGTACGCCAAAATGTTGTGACATTGTGGGTTTGATTCCTGGTCACATTGATGCCTCTCTCTCTCTCTCTCTCTCTCTCTCTCTCTCTCTCTCTCTCCAACAATCAGTAAACATATCCTTGGGTGAGATTAAAAAAATAATAATAAAATGATGTATTTTAACACAGCCTATTTTGTACAGTAAAAACTATTGTACTTATTTTGCCTTTAAAAGTTGCCTTGTTTAAGAAATTTTCTACATGTTAAGTAAAAAACATTGTCAATTAGTATATCAATACTTCCAATGTTGAGTTAATTGGCTTTTACCTATATTGAATTTTTTGCAACTACTTACCTTATAAATTCAAATTGCGACTCAAACCCATGTGCTAAAATCTGCAGTTTGGAAATACTTTTTTTTTATGATGGTGCCAACATAAAGTGATGAAAACAACATGAAATGATGGAAAGAATGTTATCAATCATGGTATAAAAATATAGCTATATGAGTATGGAAATAGTCCTTTCCCTTGACTTTATATGTAGATTTCTGCCATTCTTAAATTTTGTCAAAAATCAAAAAGAACATGTAGGTAACTGGAACATACAGAAAGACTCTGAAAAAAAATTATTTGGAACTAGGGCTTATCACTGACCGTGATCAATTTATTGAAATGCCCATTAAGTAGAAAGCATTTCTTTCATTCAGATTCTCTCTCTCTCTCTTCCTCTCTCTCCCTCCCTCTCCTCCCACCCTCATCCATCCATCCATCTATACTGTCACAAGGGGTAAAATTTTCTTCTCTTTTATGGCCAAGTAGTATTCCACTGTATAAATGTCTTGTAGTTGTTTTATGCCTAAAGTCTTAAAGCATTACTGTGGATATATTTGTTATAATCACTTCTGAGCAAGAAGAATTTGACATAATACAGGTTTCTGAAATTTTGCTATTTTAGAGCCTTTAAAATAGTAAATGTTTACCTGACTTGAAATTCTGAGTGACAGAAATAGTATAAAATGAAGACTTTTTATAGAGTGAGAGATATTAATTGATAAATTGATTTTTAAGTAAAGTGACTGAATAAAGGAAGTCTTATTAAAGAATGAAGGCAAAAAGGTAAAGTTGTTAGAATCCTGTGTTGCAAGAGAATTACGAACTCAAATTAGGGAAACTTACTATATTTTGGTGATATTTAGTGAATGAATAGATGAAATACTTGACATATGAAAGCATAAGGAAGGTTCTGGTATTACTTGACATCATTTATTGATAAGGGGAATACAAAATAACAGCAGTACCTTGTGTTACAAGATTTTAAATATTTCAGAATGATTTCAAAGGACTATTATTCTTTAACCAAAAAATTCCTGTTAATTAAAAATGTTATGGCATTGAATTATGTATGAATGAAGTGATATCATGTCTGGGTTTTATTTCAGAATTAAAAAAAGGGCCCTGGTTGGTGTGGCTCAATGGATTGAGTGCTGGCCTGTGAATCAAAGGCTTGCTGGTTTGATTCCCAGTCAGGGCACATGCCTCGGCTGTGGGCCAGGTCCCAGTCAGGGGCGCGCGAGAGGCAATCACAGGTTTATGTTTCTCTCCCTTTCTTTTCCCCATCCTCTCTCTCTCTTTAAAAATTAAGTAAATAAAGCCTTTTTTAAAAAAGGGGGAGGCAGTGGAAAGAAGACTGGCCATGTGTTGATAATTGTTGAAGCTCTGTCATATATAAAGTAGTACTGTCATTTGTTTTTTTACTTGTTCATGTTTCAAAAATTTCATGATAAAAAATTGTATAATATTATAGTATTACATAGTGAAGGAAAGTTCCCAAATAAGGAAGGAATCATTACTAGTAGGCTGTCTGAATATTGAGTTCATGATATTGATTAACGATACAAATATAAAACAAAATTATCTCTTTTGATTTTTGTTTTTCCAAATGTTTATTCTACTTTTCTTATTTTTCTGTGTGATATGGAAGTCTCTTCATCAGCCAACCCAAATTGTCACATATTAAAGGAAAGTGATATAACATTAATTAATGCCCGCATTCTTCTTGAAGAAAAAAATTGTTGAGAAGAATCAGGTGTCATATTGTTTGAAGAATGCCTTATTGGAAACACATATTATAAAAACTAGTAATACTGTACCATCTTGGACTCTGTTATACTGTTGATTTCAGTATTTGAATTTTATTCTTAAGGTTTTGAAAAGAAAACCCAAAAGACGAATTTATAGAATTGTTTGTCTTCTTAAGGGATGTGAGAAAGAAGTGCTCAGAAATTGTTCTTTTGTCTTTTTCTCCCTCTCCCTTTGTCTCTCTTCCTCCTTGCCTCAGGTTTTTTCCTGTGTAGCAAAAAACTCATCTGTGTGCTACTTCCTCTGATCTAGTGTCATGTGTAGGCCCAAGGCCTTTCAATCTAACCTACTACTATGAGAGGCCCTCAGTAAACATCTTTAGGACATCTCCTTTTTGAACTTTTCAGATATTTTCTTTTTTGGTTGGAGTTTCTTTCTATTTAAAAGAATCATTTATGAGTTGAAAAACCTTCTGAGCTCTGACCAACTCTTGTTCTCAATAATATCATTCTCCCCATCAACCAAGCTAAGATCCTTAGACTTATTCTGATTCAGCCTTCTTAATCTTCATGATCTGTTCATTTGGTTCTGCCAATTCGTCCTTTAAAATGACTGTCACTAGTGTTCCTTCTTTCTTCCAGTCTTACCGTTACCACTTCCTTATGGAGAATGTTGAACTTGGAATTTGAAGATTCGTCTCAGCTCTGTTTTTAGCTGCTGGCCTAGCTTTCTCATCTTTAAAAATGAGGAGGTTGTAACAGGGTTGCCTTAAACCTTTTTTTGAATTTTGTATTTCACTAATCTAGGTTCTTAACTTGTCGTACTTACAGTAACCTCCTAATTCTTTTTAATACTCCTAATCTTAGTTCTTCTTAATGAGATTAATCTTTTTACGTAACTTTCATTGCCTTTAGAATAAAATCTTATATTTTCTGGTCTTCATTTATTCATTCATGTCATTGGTTCTCTTGTTAATGGTTAGCAAATCTGTCAGTTCTGACTCAAATGACTTTTGAATCCATATTTGTTCTCCTCTGCCACTATTCTAATCTTTTCTTATCTGGACATTTGATGCAACCTAACAAAGGTTTGTTCTACTACCACAGGTATCTTTCTGAGTAAAGATATGTTAATGTACCTTTTCTGTTCTAAAAATCTTTTGTTCCACACTGTTTACATAAAAGCATACACTTCTTTGCAGAGCTCACATGGTCCTTTCCCTTTACTTTTCTAATCTGAGCTCTTCCCCCTGTCATCTTGCCTTTAGCTTCCAGCCATACTAAATAGCAGCCGTTTTCTGAATATGCCTTTGATTTTTCTCATGCTGTACCTCTCTCTGGGATTTTGTATCCCCCTCATCCTTCCTCTGACTGGGAAACTCTTCTTTTAAAGGCATTACTCACGTAGTTACCTATCTTAAAGCTCTGAAAAATTAGTTTCATTCTTTCTGTGCCTCTTATGCATACCTTTGGGCACAGAGGGATTTATACCATTTACTTACTTATATTTCCCACCCAACCAGAATCTTTGTCCACCTAGATTTTGAGCTCTGTGATATCTAGGGTCATCTAATTTTGTTTGTTCTCAGAGTTTGGCAAAGTGTTGGGGCATATAATATTTATTCACTAATTGTTGGTCGATATAAAATAAATTAGTAAGATTCTTCTGTTTTTCTTAGAAATGAATTTAGATTTTAACCCTGTTTGAAAACTAAAAATTTCCCCTCAGCCTTACTTGGGCTTGAATTCCCTCCTGTTTCCTTAAAAGATGCTTTTAAAGTTTTGTCTGTCGTGGGGTCAAAGATGGCCCAGTGCCGATCTGGACACTTGATAGTATCATTGATGGGAGCCAAAAAAGCCTTGTGTCTGTTTAGTTATGATAATGACAAATGGAGTTTGGCTAGACCTTAACTATCCATGTGCATACAGGCTGCTGCATGGCACTTTGGTTTGCTAAAGGTGACTGGACACCAAGTTTGTACATTATTGAAAATGTAAGATACCTTTTTCATTAAGCCAGTTCCTAATATTTCATTCAAGACATGTTCCTACTAAACTTGTTTCTTTAGCCTGAGCAAGTCTTCTCAGAATTATATTTAAAAGCTACCACTGAGTCTAGTAGAGGTTTTATTTTAAGGCAACAATTTCTGCAATTTGCACAACTATGTGCTTTTTATTTTTCTAGTGTCTATAGAATTGCTTGCATCAAGAGTTTTTCAGAACATAGTGTCTCAGATGGAAAAAGTAATAGGATCACTGTCTCTGCCAAATTAATTTTTCTATTTTGTTGTTACATAATGTTTGTTTTCTTTGTGATTGTTGAAAATGAAGCCTGCATGGTTTTGATACACATTACTAACATATAGGAGAAATGTCATTAAATTAAAAAAAAATTCTACATTAAATATGTCCCTGTTTATAGTACAAATTTATGTATTTTTAATTCTCCTACATTTCTTTAGTAAACTCCTTTGATTATTTTTAATATGTAGCACTCTAACCATAGTTTCTAATATGCACTAAAATGTAGAGAGCAGTTTCACCGAAGGCTTTGAAATTGCTTTGTCTGTCTTTATTATAGTAAACAATAAACTGCTTTTATTTAGAAATAAAATGGTTTTAAGAAAGAACTAAACTGCCTCCGAAAGCCAGACTATCATAGCAGTGTAGGCTAGGTTCACCTGTTTTTCAGACTTGTCAGGTAAGAGAACAAATTATACCTATGTATTTAATATTATATGTGCCTGAGACATATGAGTTGGGGGGTATGAATTGTCACTGCCATTTAGAGGACCTTTTGGAGTGGGTCCCTCACATGGGTCGAGAGCAATAAAGCTTCCCTGCACCACGTGCTAGTTATTGAAATATTTGTGGGCCTTGTGATACCTGACCAAAGACTGACATTGACATAGTACCGTGGTGAAAGTGAGTTTCATATGCCTTCTTGGATTCTGCCACTTCTTTATATGGTCAACTGCAGAAGTGCTATATCATCACTTACCACCTGACAGTTAATATAGAAGAGAAATGGTAAAGCTGTATGAACTTGGATTCTCAATGTAATAGTTGCAAATAATTCTTAAGTTTGCAGATCCTGGAGTATTTTATTAATTTAACAGATGGAAGTTATATTTAAACTTATTAAGTGAAATAATTACTGGGTTTGTTTCTAGATCCTATCCATCTAATTCAGAGTAAGAAGATTATGCTTCATTCTGTTCTGCTGAAGCTTTCAGATTCCTTTGACATCCTAAATGTGAAATTCAAAAGTCATTAATGTGATGTGTTAATTTTGTACTTTTTGATTTATTGCAAAAAATCTTATAGTTTCCATAGCAATGATAACCTATCCAGATTGTGTAATATTCTTTACAGTATTAAAAATAAAACTATGCAATTACATGAGCTTCTGGAGCACTTCATTTAGGGGAACTGCAGACTGAAATATTTCTGTTTTAAAAAATTATGATTTCATATTAAAATTTGTCAGAAAGCTTGTATAATTTTATTTTAATAAGTAATTAAATTTTAAAATTCTGTAATAGATTCCTTATAGTTAATTTAATTATTAAATTATGAAATGTACATTGTAAACACCATGTTAAGTTCTCAGGCACAAGTGCTCTCACACACATATCTAAGGTGGGGGGGACATTTGGCTTTAATTACATTCAGTCGCCTGCTGTTTATACTTCTCAGTAGCTTCTGAGTAGCCTGAAAAAGTCTAGTTTTAAGTTTGGAGGAGACGGGATAGAGAAAAAGGAAAAAAACGATCACTTAATCTTTCCATGTTTTTGATTTTGCTCATGAAAACATGCCTAAGCTATCATTTTGAAAATACTAAAGATTTTTGTAGTAGGTGAAAATTTTCAGAGTGTCAAATTACTTTGGCTTTTTTCTTTAATTGTAATTTAATAGATAATATAATATTAGTACTAAAGCTAGTTAACACAACTTCCTGCATCTTAACACAACTGTTTTTCATTTGTTATATTACCTCAGCATACATCTAGATATATGTATATTTTTATATGGTATAAGTTGTATATTTTCGCAGTAGTATATGGTAAAAATACTGTTTCTAATAAACTTCATTATCTTCCTTTTATTAATTGATAACAGTCCATCCTGTTGCTATATCTGGTGTATTTTTTGTTTATCAAAATACTGCTTAATTATCTTGAATGCCATGTACTGGAAGAAAAATGGATATAATTTTCAAACTGATTGTGGGGGAAAGTAGCTATAACTCAATTATTTGCCCAAATCATAGTTATTTATGAAAATTTTCAAAAATTTAAAATGATGTTGTAAAATGCATTATTATGAACAACCTCTTAAAGTGATTTATCTGCTCATAAACACAGAATGGGGAAAATGAGAAACAGGTAGGTAGGAAAGATGTGGCACCACTTAAGTATTATCATTTGACAAAACCATCATGACATGGTGATGCCTTGCTGAGGCTCTAATATAATCAAAGAACAAAATTTGGAGGGCATGGGTTATACTCAGCTGAACAACCCTCGATACGAACCACATTTCTGACATTCAGCTGGGGCCTTCGTGTGGCTGCTCCTGGGGTCAGCACCCTGAGGACGCTGTGTGGCCCTAGCCTCTCATCTGATACTGTTGCTATTGTTAGGGGCTGCATGACCATTATTGACCTGTCTTCACTTGGCTAAGTACCCTGGTAACTTCTGTGGTTTCCCAGGAACCCTAATCCTATCTCCATTATTTGGAAAATTCACTGTAAGTACTGAGTTATTCTTCGAGTTCTTGAGAATGAGATCTTGGTGCCTGAAGTTTCTAAGTTTTTCCAAGGCTTTTGGTTGAGTTTGTGGGGTTTTTTAATGTCCCCTATCCTAGGTGAGACCCAGGTCAACATTCTTCTGTAGCACCTCCCTCCTGTTAAATAGTTCTAATACTATGAAATTACTTTAAATGAATATAGTAGTTTACGCCTGGCATTTATTTTTGTAGTTAATATTTACAACGGAATGCTTTCATAGACTCCAGATAGTTAAGAGTAGAATTATCTCACAGTATACTTGAGTTTATATTTATGCTTGTTTACTTTTTGAAATTAGTGCCTTGTTTTGTTTCAATATTGAATTTTATGTGTTGGCTTTGTTGGTATTTTCATTGTGACATGAATTTCTTTTGGCATTTCATATTTCTGTAGTTGAAATATTAGAAATTGTAAGCAGTGCATGTATACAAGAATGTTTATATATCACTAAGAGACTAGGGCATTTTCATTGTTTTTGTAATCATAATTTTGAATCTGAAAATATGTAGAAAAAATAATTTTTTTTGTTTGTATGCAGAAAAGATGAAAAGGAATATGCACTGAAGCAAATTGAAGGCACAGGGATATCCATGTCGGCTTGTAGAGAGATTGCAGTAAGTGGATATAAATATATTATTCATTTTGTTATTGATATTGGAGGATGATTGGTACTAATATAAAATAGTTTCATTAATGTATACACTGCATGGTTATTTCAGAGTTGTTAATGATATTTTATATTAGATGAGAAAAGCTGCATAAACTTGTTGATTACTTGAAAATCATCTTTCAACATTCTTTTGATGATATTTAGGACTTATAATCTTAAGAATATTGAGCTAAGTTATGACTTAATTTAAATTGCAATCCAGTGTAATTAATAATTTAATTAATGTCTTTTTTCTGTAAGTTTAGAATTGATATATATCTTTATAGGAAAAGGGGTGATATGAAATAGTTTTTCTGAAATACATGTTTTAGTGCTGGATTTTACTAGCTGGAAGAAAAATAAGACCATCATAGTATTAGGATAGAAAGCAAGATCATTTTTATGTTGCACCCAATGCAAATTTTTCCTTAAATATGTGTCTAACTTTATAAAAGTATAGATTTGTAGAAATTAGGTGTCTAATTTTCAGGTATTTTATCCTTTATAAAATAGACAAAAAATAAAAGTATAGTATTAAGATTTTTGTGAAAAACACTAAAGGTAAAAAAAGTTTTGTTTCTCTCAATAGAATTTTAATTGGTCTTCTGTAAAAATTATTTTCTTAAAAAGTTTGGCTTGATTTTAGGAGACTAAGACTAAATAAATTATGTATGAAATTGCCTTTGAGCAAAATGTGTTCTTTGGTGTGATCCTGTGTTCTTAGAAACAAACAGAAGTTTACTTTTATGATTGAAGATTCACCATAGATTTTTTTAAAAGATTTTATTTATTTATTTTTTAGAGAGAAGGAAAGGGAGGGAGAAAGAGAGGGAAAGAAACATCAATGTGTGGTTGCCTCTTGTACACCCTCTATTGGGGACCTGGCTGCAACACAGGCATGTGCCCTGACTGGGAATTGAACCAACGACCCTTTAGTTCTCAGGTCGGCACTCAATCCAATGAGCCACATCAGCCAGGGTGATTTTTTTCCCTCTTTACAAATACGTTTTTTTTTTTTTCTTGCATTGCTAGTGATAGTTATTATTGTATTTTTCTCGTGTATATAATATATTTAGCTGTCTTGGAAAAATAAGTATATTCTTGCTGCCTGTTATAATGAGAAATTAAATGTATTAATTGGGGATGGGATTTAGGATTATTTTTGGATGAATCTGGGAGATGGATAGAGGGTCTGTGAACAGGGAAGGAACCATTCTATCACACTTTTTGTTTTTAAGAGTTCAAACAGTACAGGGGGCCAGGTAAAAGGAGTATTCCACAGATAGATTATTGAGTCCTGTGGTGTATCTGTGTGCCTTCCATATATGTTAGGTCATGAGTCTCTTAAAAGTTATTATTTGTGTGTGTGTGTGCATGTATGTAGACATATGCATGTACCTTTTGTATTATATTTCAAGCTACTTTATATTTCCTGGGAAAACTAAGTGGTGAGTCTTTATATTTCAGAAGCAGATTTAAATACGTATTGACAGTGGTAGAAAAGAGGTGGGCCATATGGGTTTCTGGGTGTTGTACAAAGGTGACAACAGTAAAAAGGAACAGTTTAGAAAGAGATACTACTGCTTTTATGAACCAGTTTTTTATGTGTTTATATGTGTATATCTTGTGGTGAGGGAAGATGGGTGGGTGTGGTAACACAAGTCATAGATATAACTGACAGCTTCCCAGTTTCTCCAGACTCTTCCCCATTCCAAGGAAATAGACTCATGGATTGGAAGTAGTGCCTTTAGTCATCTGTGGTTGCTATAGTGTAACCCCTTTCTCTCTGTGAAGAATTGGTGGGTAAATTAATGAATCAGCTTTCAGCTTGGCAGTATCCCTCCCTGCAAACAAAGTCAGTGGAATTATTTCAGTTCTCTTAAAAATATAAAAATGATCACTTTCATATTCCTGCTCTAATTAGATTTAATTGGCTATAATTCCTTATTTTTAGTGTTTATTTTTCTACTGAATAATATTGAAGCAAAATTATGCTAGTGATATAATGCAGGATAAAGGACTAAAAATCTGATAATGGTATACAAAGGCTTGCCTCAGAGCCTGAAAATTAGCACGGTACATGGTTGTTTTTATTCTCATAGTAATAATTTTCCCGTATTTAAAATCTAATCAAAGAAAATAAAATTTTTAGTTGAAATTGTTTTCACTGTTGTCAAAGTAGATAATTTTTGAGAATCTATGCATTTAATTTTTAGTGTATTATTACAGAAGATACCAAATTATAACAGCCAACATAAACTTGGTAATTCTAGATTCAAAATAAGAAATGGAAGTAGAGAAAAAGTATTTATTAAAAAAAAACATGCCTTTGGTTTCGAATTGTAAAGTGGGAGGGAATATGGACTACGGAATCAGATAGACTTGTTGTTGTATCTGGACTTCACCAGTATTCCTGTATGTCTTGGCTGAATTGCTGTCAGTCCCAGGACCCATTTTCTAGGTCCTGTAGAAATGAAGCTGTCCTAAAGGGGAATGAGGCTAAGCAGGCCAAGCAGCAGCCCACAGCTGCCACGATTCTCAGAACCCCCGAGCCTCTTAACTTGCTAATGTTCCAGGCCATTCTCATCTCCACTCTGTAGTCAGAGTATCAGCTAAATCTCACTAAATGTTTTCACAAAATACCCCTTTCCGTATGTACTCAAGAATCTTACACGTTTTAGAAAGGAGGAGTTGCCCATGAGACCAGAGAGTCTGGTCCTTGCCTGAGCTTCAGTGGTACATACTACATCTGAATAGGGCTAATTACCGCTCTTATGTCTCTTCATCCTTCAGACTTCCTACTGCTGATTTATTTGGATTTGGAATTAAACATCTTTTACCGTCTGTATATTCTCTTTTTTCACCTAATAAAATTATTCATCTTAAAAACCAACTATCAATGTATCTGATTTTGTGAACTGTAGTTTCTTCATGTCTAAATTTCTTCATTTATGTCCTAATTGCACAGAATTGTAGTAAAGATAAGTTAAAGTGTGTAAGCTTTTTGGCTAATAATTTTAGTGAAGATAAAGTGTATACGCTTTTTGGTTAAAAATCAGGTGTCAGTGAAGTTTAGCTTTCTTCATTTCTCTTAAGTCAAACTCGTTAGTGTGATGGAAAGAAGCTGTGAGTGAGTGGTCTTAACTTAGATCAGTAATAATAAACATGGGGCCAGTAAATACTCTTTTAAACAACTCAATTTGTTGTGGTTTTTGAATGCTATATTGTATTTAAAATATACTATAGCAGCAGATGCAGTTGTAACAGCCCCCCCAGTATATCAGTCAGTTAACAGATATTGATCACTATTCTTTATAACACACTGCTGCTTGCTGAGAGAATACAGAGCAGTATTCACAGGAAAGTGGAAGTCACTTAAGTCAGTTATTGGAAACGTTGACATAAATGATGCCCAGGTTACCAATCTATTCTATCAAAACCTGTTTGACCCATAGGTAACTGAGTTATGGTACTCTAGTACTGTAGAAACTGAAGACTACTTATAATATTGTTTATATGTAGAAACACATTCAGAATTAAAATCATATATGCCAGCATACACCTTGCTTTTTCATAGTTTTCTAAATGGGAATAGCCTCTTCATTCAGGTCCAGGTTATTGGTGAGAGGTCTGAGGCATTAGAAACCAGAGTATGGATTAGGGGAGATTGGCCTTAATGTCAGACGTTAAGGGGTTTTTGGCAACCAGAGGCAGTAATAGAGATTGTATTGTCCAAGCAGTGAGGATTGGGAGTTAGGACTCTATCTTGTATAAAAAAGAGGAGGGAGGGGATAATGAGGAGCTAAGGCAGGATGGGGACCTGGGAGGCAGCTGGGGGGTTTCAGGAGGAACCAGGTAAATGAGGAATGGAGACATTTGGCTAGTCAATAGCTGTCTTGAGTCCGTGGAAAGACCTAGTGGATAGGGTAATCTAAAGTGATAGCTATCAGAAACAGGGAAAGCACATAACTAGGGTTTTGATATGACAGAACATTAAAGCAAATAATTTAGCAAAATTAGGTAAAGGAGTTTAGTTACTTCAAGTACCAGGGGATTATCATAATGACATAGTCTCACATATTATTTGTTATGCTGTTGCTTTGGCTTTATATCTCTTTTTATATCAGTGACATAAGCTGTTCATATTTTTAATATAGATTTTGACTTATATAACAAAAACCAATCAGAAAAGTGCAATATTAACATGAAGTAAAACTTTAATAGACACAAACTGGAGTTTAAAAGACTGCATTTTGAAAGAGTGAAAACTATTTTTCAAAAACAGATAATTCTGTTTTCCTACAATAGACAGCATATAATAGGAATAATATAAACTGATAAAATATTGATTTACAAGCAATGGGAATGATATAAACTGGTAAAGTAAATTTTTATAAGCTTCGTAACATACTTAATAGCTCAGTAATTTTCAAAGTTCAAATGGGCTTTTTTTTCTTAGAGGAATGAAAATTCTGTGGTTTGTAGACTTTGGAAATGTGATTAGCTAATATAGCATTCAAATAGTTGAAGGTAAATTAACGTTTAAAACAAAATGACTGTAAATTATTAAACTTGCCCAAGATAATGCTGAGTATTCTTGACAGTAAAATAATATTAGAAAGGAAAAACATACTTGAAAATCTTATTTGCAGAGTAGTAAATAACTGAAGTTTGGGTACACGCTGTTTTGTTACCTTTTTAAAAATCTTTTGGATTATCTGTCTTTTGATAATGTGCTATATCACCTTACATTAAAAAATAATTTGATTAATAAGCAAACCTATCTTTATTTGTGGTTTTGATCTTTGAATATTGCTGGCATGGTGTTTATTTTAATCTATTCTTCCTCAGAAAGAATTCTTAAAGTTAGGTATTTTTTAATCCAACAGAAAAAATATGCTGAAGGGTTAAATAGGAACTTTATAAATAAGTGAAACATTAATGGCCAAGTAAATAAAAAAGATGCTCAATTATATTAATGGTCAGAGAAAAATAAAATAAAACCACAATAAGATACACATTTTTGCCCACCAGATTGGTAATAGTATCAAATATTTGTAATGATGTAGAATACTGAAGCTGTCATATAGTACTAGTGGAATTGTAAATTACTGTAGTATAACACTAAGGAAAACAGTGTATCTAGTGAAGTTAAGATACACATACTTTGTTACCTAATAACTGTACTCCTTTACTATCCTGAACTGAAATTGATAGATATGATCTACATACATGAATTTTAAAAATCATTATAACCCCTTACTTATTAAAAATAGAAATTAATTTATGATGAAATAACATTTATATATAAGAACAGGGCATTTTTATTATCTAAATTATTTTATTAATATTTTATTAATATCTTAAGTGCTGATCTGTCATAGATTATACTTGATTGTGCAATGTGTAACTGAGTTGATGCTCATTGTGTGGCTTTGGGTAGCCTTGCATTACCATTGTTTTTTTTTTTTAATTTTATTGATTATGCTATTACAGTTGTCTCATTCCCTTCCACCCTGAACACCCTCTCCCAC
Source organism: Trachops cirrhosus (assembly GCA_028533065.1). Lineage (NCBI taxonomy): Eukaryota > Metazoa > Chordata > Mammalia > Chiroptera > Phyllostomidae > Trachops > Trachops cirrhosus. The sequence goes on along the minus strand of CM052541.1, from coordinate 152,883,696 downwards.
CCACATTCCCCCCCTTTAGTTCATGTCCATGTGTTATAAGTTCTTTAGCTTCTACATTTCCCCTACTATTCTTGCCCTCCCCCTCTCTATTTTCTACCTACCATCCATGCTACTTATTCTCTGTACCTTTTCCTCCTCTCTCCTCCTCCCACTCCCCTGTTGCTAACCCTCCATGTGATCTCCATTTCTGTGGTTCGGCTTCTGTTCTAATTGTTTGCTTAGTTTTTGGTTTTGCTTTAGGTATGGTTGTTAATTATTGTGAGTTTGCTATCATTTTACTATACATGTTTTTTTATCTACTTTTTCCTAGATAAGTCCCTTTAACATTTCATACAATAAGGGCTTGGTGATGATGAACTCCTTGAACTTGACCTTATCTGAGAAGCACTTGATCTGCCCTTCCATTCTAAATGAAAGCTTTGCTGGATAGAGCAATCTGGGATGTAGGTCCTTGCCATTCATGACTTGGAATACTTCTTTCCAGTCCCTTCTTGCCTGCAAGGTCTCTTTTGAGAAACCAGCTGACAGTCTGATGGGAAATCCTTTGTAGATTACTGTCTCCTTATCTCTTGCTGCTTCTAGGATTCTCTCCTTCATTTTTACCTTGGCTAATGTAATTATGATGTGCCTTGGTGTGTTCCGCCTTGGGTCCAGCTCCTTTGGGACTCTCTGAGCTTCCTGGTCTTCCTGGAAGTCTATTTCCTTTGCCAGATTGGGGAAGTTCTCCTTTATTATTTGTTCAAATAAGTTTTTCACTTGTTGTTTTTCCTCTTCTCCTTCTGGCACCCCTATAATTCGGATGTTGGAATGTTTAAAGATGTCCTAAGGAACCTAGGAGGTTCCTAAGCCTCTCTTCATTTTTTTTGAATTCTTATTTCTTCATTCTTTTCTGATTGTATAATTTTTTCTTCCTCTGGTCCACTCCATTGGTGTGAGACCCAGCTTTCTTTCCATCACTATTGGTTCCCTGTGCATTTTTCTTCATTTCACTTATTGTAGCCTTCATTTTTTCATCTAATTTGCAACCAAAATCAACCAATTCTGTGAGCAACCTAATCACCAGTGTTTTGAACTGTGCATTTGATAGGTTGGCTATCTCTTGGTTGCTTAAAAGGATTGGTTCTGAGGCTTTCATTTGTTCTGTTTGAGCCATCTTTTTTTTTTTTACTTTGGTCTGGTTGCACCTGTTATGCATGAGGGGCGGAGCCTTAGGTGTTCACCAGGGCGGGGCACCCCAGTGGCTGGGTTGTGACGCTGTATGTAGGGGCAGGGCCCGAAAGAGAACAATGGCGCTTGCTCCACTCTTGGTCAGACTTCAGTCCCTTCCACCACTTCCCCCAAGCAAAATGGGCCCCTCTGGTGCCAATTCCAGTGTGGGTGGGCTTGTGCACCCCTTGGGACTTTACTTTTCAATCGTTGCCCCAAGGCTCTATTTCCCAGCGCTGGGATTTTGGGTCGTGCACAGTGCCTTTCTTCACAATAGCCACCTCGCTGGGTCTGCCCGTTGTCACCCGTCAGCCAGTGTCAGCCAGCCACCGCTTGTGCACCCCGGTTGCCTTACGCGCGTCTGGTCCCAACACTCTGCTCTGGGACCCCGCGCCCAGCTACCCGACTTGGTCCCTCCTACTGGTCTGGATGAAAGTGTCTATTTTAACTCCTTGGGTGCCAGGCTTCCATACGGTTCAGTTTTCTGTCAGTTCTGGTTATTATTCTGTTTCTAAATTGTTGTTGTTTCTATCTTGATTGTGCGAGGAGGCACAGTGTGTCTACCTACACCTCCATCTTGGCTGGAAGTCCAAACTGGGCCTTTCTGATGCTGATTCCCAGGTGGATGGGTTTGTGTATGTTCTAGAACCTCGTGGGTCTCTCCAACGCACTCTCCTGTGAGGCTGGGAGTCTCTCCCTGCGCCTCAACCCCCACAGGTGTTTTCAATTGGTTTTATTTCCCCAAGCTGGGGCCCTGGCTTTACAGTCTATTTCGTTCCCCAACTTCACCTGGTTTGCCTGTGCGTGAATGTGGGACTGGTCAGTCAGCCAGCCGCCCTGCACGCCTCACTGGGTCTGCCCGCTGCCACCCTGCGCCCGGGGTCCATCATCCACCACCTTGTGCGCGGGGGTCCGAATGCCTTTGCTGCGACCCCTCTCTGCCTGGCACCCGACTTCTCCCAGCTGCCCAACTCTGCCCCTCCTACCGGACTGGATGAATGTGTCTCAGTCCTTGCTTGTTGGACTTCCATACAGTTCAGTTTTCTGTCATTTCTGGTTTTTTTTTTTTGTTCCTAAATTTTTGTTGTCCTTAATTTGGTTGTGCGAGGAGGCACAGTGTGTCTCCCTACACCTCCATCTTGGCGCACGTTACCATTGTTTTTGTGTTGTGTTAAATCTGTACTGTTACATACACAGATATACACTGTGGTGTATGTGAATTGATTAATTTGTGGGCTTACAACTCAATAGGAGATTCTGAAAAATTCTAATTGTTCCCCAAATTCTCACCTTGAATTCAAAACATTTGTGAAAACATTAGTATGCCAAGTAGAATTTTTATCTTGTCATATGATTTTTTCATGTCACTTCTCATTGCTTATTCTATTTGTTGATTTTGTTCTTATTTCTTTCTGTCATGTATTTTATGTCGTTTTTTTTTTTTTTAACATTTGCCCAAAGTAGGTCTGTTCCACAACTGTAGCTATTTGTGATACCACAAAGACTGTACTCATTTTATCTGTTTTTCTTCTTATAAGGAACTGTCTTCCTATCTGTTCAGTTATGCGTGGTATGTAGATTCATTCTCAGAATTTTCTTAGAAGCATAGAGAAATTTTTATTACATAAAGGGTTACTTTTAAATTATTAATAATTTGTAATACTCTTGTTTTTCTCTAGCACAAAAATGAACAATGCAGTGGCTTTATGGAATTGAGATTCCCGTTGTTGTGGGGGTTTTTTATTGTTGTTCATATATTAGCATTTTAAAAGTGTTTTTAGTATAGAGTTACTCTGCTTCCATAAAATTTCAGCGATTGAGTCTGATATATTCATTCTTAAATCTTTGAAATCTATCTGGTGCAGTGCTTAGAACAAAGTGGGCTCTTAATAAATTATTGAATAAATGTAACAGTTTATTTGAATTTGTTATTTTGACGATATTAACAACAACTAATGGCTGTGGTGTTTGTTCTGATAAAGTTTTCTCAGTAGTACTAGAAGGTTTTAAACTTTCTACTTATACAAATTATTAGAAAAATTAAACATTGTACAGTATGAGTTTTTATTTAAAATTCTGGATTCATTCTGATTCTCCTTCCCATAATCATGTATTATTTAATGAATAAATAGTAGAAATAATATTTATATGAATAATTATTCAAATAAGTTGATATTTTAAATGAAATATTTGATTATTATTATCCAGACATTGTGCTAACTACTGAGGATGTATTAGTGAGCAAAATTTTTCACTTTCCCTCAAGAAATTTATAGTTTTGGAGGAGTCAGGTCAGAAAACACCAACTTCAAAACTATGTAATGAGTGCTAGAGTGCTGTAGGAGAGTCTAGCCCATACTTGGGAGCCTGAGAGGGTTGCTTGGGTGTTTTGTGGTAGTATAAGTCTGAAAGACCATATGAGGTGGCTGGATGAAGGACAAGGGAGTTAGAAAGGCATTTGGCCTGAGGAAGCAACATGTAGGAAGTCCCAGAGGTTTTTTTTCTTTTTTTTTTTCATCTTTAAACAAGGACGTGTTTTCATTGATTTTGAGAGAGAGAGGGAGAGAGACAGAGAGAAATGAGAGAGGAGAGAGAAACATTGATGGGAGAGAGAAACATTGATTGGTGGCCTCCAGTATGCACCCCAGCCAGGGATTGAACCCATAACCTAGGTATGTGCCCTGACTGGGAATCAAACCTGCAGCCCTTCAGTGCATGGAACAATGCTCCAAACAAATGAGCCACGCAGCCAAAACAAGGCCCAGAAGTTTTATGGGCAACTATGCAGGAATGCATTATTTTAACTCCCTTTAAGCCTACCAAGTTAATTAGTTATTACAACAGTAAGATGTAAATTTATGTTGTGTTAAGCAACTGAAATTTTGGGGTTTATTTATTGCAGCAGCTAGGGTTATCCTCACTAATATATGAATAGTAGAGGTACTGTCCAGAGTTGAGACAAAAATTTGGTACTAAGAATAATTTTAAGAGGTTGCGGGGCTGGGTGAAAAGGATGAAGGGATTAAGTAAAAAAAAAAAAATCCCCCAAAACCTTATAGACACAGACAACAGTATTGTGATTACCAGAGAGAAAGTGGGGTAGGGGGAAGTAGAAGAGAGTATAGGAAGCATAAATGGTGATGGAAGGAGACTTGGGGTGATGAACACACAATATAATATACGGATGATATAGTATAGAATTGTACACTTGAAATTTATATAATTTTATTAACCAATGTAACCTCAATAAATTAAATAAAAATGAAGGAAAAAGAATAATTTTAAAAGTAAACAACAGATGAGCCAAAAATGATCATCTGTGTAAAGAAGATGGCGAGGGTTGATGGAGATGGGGGCATGGGTAAATGACCATAGTTTCATCTAATAACAGAAAATCAGTAATGTTTAAAGTTGGGTGAAGGAGAAAGGAGTTGGTAAATCAAGAACATTGATATAAACACTTAGAGATACGAAAGAATCAAACCAAAGAACCAAAAGCAGAGAAAATTAAAAGTAGTTTTATATAGGGAAGAGGATGGAATGATCAGAGGGTTGTTTGATTATAGTCCCTGCTATGTTATTTTGTTTTTTAATAATATAAATAGATTATTTTGATAAAAATTAAACTAGGTTAAAAAATCCTGTACATCCACTAGGATGTCTAAAATTAACACTGATTATACCATTGCTTTTTTATGGAGGGTTTGGTGAGGATATGGAACCATAAAATGGACAGCCATTTGGTAAAAATAATTTGACAGTTTCTGATGAATTTATACATATACCTATAGTATGACCCTATAATTCAATTTCTAGGTATATAATATCCAAGAAAAATTAATGCATATGACCACAGAAAACTTGTTAAGAATATTCATAGCAACTTTATTTATAATAGCCCTGAACAGGAAACAATCCAATAGGAGAATGGATAAACAATTATGGTATATCTGTACAAAAGGTTACCACTCAACGCTTAAAGAAAGGAAGCTTATGCACACAGTAACATGGATGTATCTTAGAAATGTTGAGTAAAAAAAGCCAGTCTCAAAATAATACATAGGGGTATGATCTCATTTATATGAAATTCAAGAACAGTGTAAATATCTGCTGTGATAGAAATCGGAATAGTGGTTATCTGGAGTGGAGGGAAGGGTTGAGTGGAAAGGGACACATGGCAACTTTGATGTGTGGTGGAAAAGTTCTATGTCTTAATGTGGTTGACGGTTATGTAGTTGTATATGTTTGTCGAATTTCAAGCTGATCACTTAAGACTTGTGTATTTTACTGTATGTACAAGCTGATCACTTAAGACTTGTGCATTTTACCTTAATAAAGCATGAGTCATATAAAAAATACAAAATAAAGACTAGAGATCTTGGAGCATTAAAGGCAGAAAGAAGTCTAATATGCTTGGGTTGAAAAGGAAGAATTGTGGGTAGAAACATTAAAGTGTTAGGCTGGATTCATCCTGAATGAATTTGTAAATTACTAAAGATTATCCTAAGAACATCAAGAAGCCATTGAAGGTTTTTAAGAGAGAATTTAAGTTTGAATTGTAAAACCATTTTTGCCTTCTAAGTGGATTGGAGAGGGGCAAGAATGAATGTAGGAAGACCTGTTAAGAAGCTTTAATGAAGTCAAAATGTAAGATGGTAGTGGTTTGTATTAGAGTGTATCAGAGGGGTTGGAGGAAGCAGACATTTAGTGATGGACAAAGAGAAGACGCAGTAGACCACAATGTTTCTCTCTTGATCAGCTAGGTGAATGGCAGCACAATTTACTGAGCAAAAGGGCACAGAAGCGCAGGGGTGGGGGGTTAGGTGAAGATGGTGACCTAAGTTTTACAGATTTGATTGCTTAGTTTGGGAAAGATACAGAAGATAATGTAATATTAATATAATTAGAAATATAATAATACTGTAAAATTTCAAGGAATTATTACAGTCTAGATTATAATATATTCCTTTTGGCTCAAGATGTTCATTATTCTCTTTTCTCTTTATGAAGAGAGAGATGATTTTCCTTTCATAGCATATACAGAATACAACTACTAAACACTGAATAGCTATTACAAATAGGAAAGAAAGTCAGATGGTTTTATTGAAAAGAATGACTTTCAGTGTAACTCTGCATTTAATTTTAATAGCCAACAATTAATATTGAAATCAGCCAGCCATACATAGTATTGAAATACATAGTATATATACATAGTATTGAAATAACCAGTTAGACATCTTCATGGGAGAAACTGCAAAGGGCCCAGTGCTGTTAATATTCATCTTTTCTAAAAATTGACATAGAATCACATACCATAAAATTCATCCTTTTGAAGTGTACAATTCATTGATTTTAAGTATATTCATTCACATGGTTGTGCAGTCATCACTACTCTTGATTCCAGAACACTTTTCGTCACCCCAGGAAGAAACACTGTGCCCAGTAGTAATTTTCCTTTCTCCCTGCCCTGCAGTCCCTGGAAACCACTCATCTGCTTTTTGTCTTTGTGGATTTGCCTGTATTTTTTGTCTATTAGCCTGTTTCCAACATCATCACAGCCAGTCATTCCATAATCCAGAGATTCTCAAACTTAACGGGCTTACACATCACCTGGGGCGCTTGATAAAATACAGATTCTTACTGAGCTGGTATGGGGTGGTGCCTGATATCCTGAATTTCTAACAAGGTCTCAAGTAATGCCGATGCCCCTGGTATGAAGATGTCACTTTGAGTAGTAAGGCTCAAAGATGTCTCAGAATCAGAAGAAATTTAACTATTAGTGTAAATTAACTGTTAAACAACAGTTGGCACTAATCTAGGTAAAATTGTTCCAATCTATTGGGTTTACTTGGTAGTGTTTCTTTGTTACTTACCTATGAAAGCAATTTCTCCCCTACATCTAGACTATATGTATGAGAGCTTATTATGGGCTTATTTGTACGCTTCATTAGGTTAATGAAATCAAATAGTTAAGAGAGCTGAGTCAGAACTTGTTTTATAAATATGACTTTGTTGTTCAAACATCTTCTGATACTCTACTTTTAAAAGAAGCTGTCCCACAAACTTCACATTAGTAGATCTTTGGCAAACTCAAATCAGTTCTCTATCCACCCATTTTCGGATAGACATTGGCTTCCTCCCACTGTCTTTGGCTGATTAGGCTTTCCAGGAAGTAAAACACAATTGTTAATTCCTTTTGGTAAGTCAGGTTAAACCAAACACAGAAAAACACTTTGAGAATTCATTAACATTCTTTCCTAACCCACAGTTAATTTGAGGGTAATAAGTCCCATCAAGAGACCCTGGCTTTTGATGTTGACTCCTAAAGAAGTCAGAAATAGGGACATAGTTACCTATAGAGCGAGGCTTCTGTTATGTTAGGACGGAGCCCTGCTCACACCAGTGGAGGCCTGTTTCCCTAGCTACTTAGTCCCAGGACAGCCACCTTTCTCTTTCTAGGACCCTCTGTGGAACTCGATGGATTAATATTTCCAAATGAAGAGAAACTCTGTTTAAATAGTTTTTTGCCCTTACTCAAAAGTATCTTAATATCTGTTTAGTATGAGTAAACATTTCAAGTAATCAACAAATGTTTATTTAGTTCTATAGGCAATGGGTTGAGGGAGGCAAATTCAACTACTGATAAAAAGGATAAGTTTTTGTGTCTGACAGATTTAGGTTCCTGTTCCAGCTCTTACACTTAATGACTCTGTGACTTTGCATAACTTATTAATCTCTCTTTCTTTGTAAAAACAGGGATGATAATAATGTTATTATTTACCTAATATGAGATTTAGAAGATCAAGTAAATTACAATATGGAAAGATTTAACATAGTGTGTCTGGTATATATGGGTTCATTAAATATTAGATTCTACTATTATTCATGCAGTAAGTATATTGGCTATTCTGTGTCCTAGGCACTGGAAGTCTGTTGGGGAAAATAGTTAATAAGGAAATACACAAACAGATATTTGCACAATGTGGTAAGAACTAAGGGAAGCATGTGGCAGAATAACAAGAGAATGTATCAAGAGGATTTCCTCAAGGAAGTAATGCTGTGCAGGAATTTGAAGGAGAAATCTTTTTTTTTTTTGACATGTTGAGTTTGAGATGCCTTTTAGACAAGTGAGAAGAGGGAAAGGACGGAGACAGTACTGGTCTGGATGATGATGATTGTACAACAGCGACAGATGGTACCATCCTGTCCCTCAGAGCTGACGTGCTGGTCAGGGAGATAAGACACATTTCTTAGTATAATTAGTACTACGAAGTTATGAATGAATACATTCTGAAAGAATTGTACCATAAATGGATTGAGGCCACTTTGGACGTGGTGTTCTCAGTTTTCTAGATAAGAAAATAGTTAAGATGGATTTTAAAGGATGAGTCATGTGGGGGGGAGAGTAAAGTATTCTAATGGTAAGGGGGGAAAAGGTGGTTCAAGGAGAGGGGGGGATGGCAAGGGTCTGGGGTTACTAATTACAGAATAATTTAGTGTTTATTACAGTTCAACCAAGAATCTTTTGTACCTAAGTTGTCTTTTATAATCTGTTTTGATATCCCTCATGAGAAACTGTAAATAACAATTCTATTTTATATGGTTCTGTCTTTCTATGTGTTGAAAAGTTCTCAGTATTATAATGCTAACCTACAGTATGATTATTAATATTGTTCAGATGTCCCTACTTAATGGTTATTCTTTCCAGCTTGATGTTTTAGGGGGGGAAGTGGCATCTGATTTAATTTATATGAGAGTGCCTTCTAGACTTTCTTGAATTATGCAAATATAAAGTATTATTATTAATGCCTCCATATACTCCATGTCACTCTTCAAAACCTAGAAGTAAATATTCTGTGGACTATAAAAGGACCACAATCAGTGGACTTTTTTGCTCCTAAGTCTTTGTCTGACTCAGGGGTCTGAAGAGCCTAGTTCTCATTTGTTAGTACTCTTTCTGTCTCACTCAATTATGGTGTATTTGCTATAAACAAAATATTTACTTCTTTATTCACACAGATAAAAATAAACTTAAGCTACTACCTTAAAATATTTTTCTAAATTACCCAGTTAAGATAAGAGATTTAAGAAAAGTAAAACTAGTTAGGTCTCTATAACATTTCAGGCCTTACCTGTTTTAAGTTACTACTTAATCAATTCTCCTTACCTCATTTTCTCCAGGCCTGAGTTGAGAGAACACTTAAACTTTGATTCCAAGGGCTTTCCAGGATTACGAATAGGGATGGTCCTTTAGTAGTTTTACCTCATGCTGAAGTCCTTTCTTCCTGGGAGAACGGCCTGATTACAAAACAGCTGGTGTTATTTGCCTTTGCTAATATAATACTCAGTTAACTCCTAGAGTATCTCCTAATAGTTTCTCCCATTTTTTGTAGACACACAAGAGAAAGCCTGTATATAATTTTATTGGATTTAATTTTGTTGATCTTTTATACAATAGATAGGAAGACTAACTTAGTTTAGGCCCCAAAACATGCAATTTTAGAAATGGGATTAACTTTTTGCTCCTGAGATAGTTTTCCAATTGTGTTGTTGCTTAATGCCTATTCCAGAACAGTGGCATAAAACACCTTTTTTACTATGTAAGGATTCTGTGACTTGGGAACTCCAAAAGGGTACAAATGAGGATGGTTTTCTCAGCTCTATACTGACTAGGGTTTCAGCCAGGAGGATGTGAAGGTTGGGATCAATTACTGGGGGCTGGAATGACTTGAATAATCATTTGATAATTTGAAGGTTTATTCACTACTGTGTTTGGCAGCTGGGCTGGGAGAACTCGGAGAGACCAGGACTGTTGACCAGAGTTGCATACAGGTGGCCTTGATTCTGCACAGCATGGTGGCATCAGCATAGACCAACTTTACGTATTAAAGTGAACAAGGAGAAAGCTGCATTGTTTTGTTCTTTTGGACAAAGCTATGCATTGTCACTTCTGCATTCTGTTGGTTACAAGTGAGTCATATACACCCTGACAGATTTTACCTCCTCTTGCTGGGACAGTGGCATGTTCTAGAAGAGGATGTGTACCAGAGATACTGTTGGGGCCATCAGCCATCTTTGACAAATATATTCTGTCACAATAGTCAAGTCCAATACTTGACTGTTTTTTTTTCGTTTCAGATCCGTATTTTATAATGACTTTAGAGATAAAAGGTCAGGAACTCTTTACCTGTATCCATGAATGGAGTTTAGGATTTTGGAGTCTGAACTGAATGTGGAAAACATTTTTTAAAAAGGTTTTTTAAAAATATATTTTTCTGTTAGTTTGAAGATTGCCTTTTGAAAGCTTTTTTTCCCCCTCAAAGTCAAAATTGTTCAGGTATTTTTTAGCTTCTTTTACTTTAAACAAGTATAGGGTATCAAGGATCATTAGTACATTTAGTTAGATTATATACAGCTTTGATTGTTGCTACATGTGGAGATAGATTAAACAGTTTCCCATTGATAAGCACAAGGAAAATTTACCATGCCCTCTGTATTTATGCAGTTTTGTTTAAATGAAAAAATATTTTTGTACTTGATCTATTACCACAAAGGCTGAGAAGAGATGGAAAAATATTTTAAAAATACAATAAAAAAAGATAAAAGAAAGTAGGACAGAACTTGTGTGTCCTTTGATCTTATTCTAAAGATTGAGTGTACAGGCATAGAAAGTCAGCTTCAGCTTTTTTTTATCTGGCAAGATTCTTACTAATGGAAGCCTGAAGCCAACAAAGCTGAAGAAGCCCCTCGGTCTGCCAGCCAGAAAACATATTGGACAGTGTGAATTGTTTTGACAAGAAGGTGGCTTAATTTGAAAAGCCTGGAACCTTTTCCCTATTTGGGTTTGCCCCCAAACAAAAGCCTTATCTTACAAAATCTTATAAGCAAAAGTAACACTGTGATTGGAGAGATTTAGATGAAGCTCTCTGAACGATGGATGTTTTGTGATTGGAGGCAGAATGGTGAAGGCCTCTTTGAGATGATATTCTTCCAGAATTATTGGCATTTTTGCCTTGTAGTCCCAAATCAAGGTTTTAAAGGAATTCGAAGTTATACCATTTTTTTTCCGCGTGTAACCCAATGACATTCTGACATTTCTTAGTGAAGCTAGTTTCTCTCGTCCTTTGAGAGCGTGTTGATGCCATGGAGGACTCTTGTTTTGTGAACCCATTCTGGTAATTGGAAAGACCATTGAGAGATAAAAAGTGAAAAGTGACTTGCTATTAAAACCGATGGAGTACCTGGTAACACATCTGTTTTTGCTGCTTTGGTGAAAGAAGAAGTTCCATAGGTCACTATGAATCATTGCTTTTACATTAGCATCAAAGACTGTGCCAAAGATCATGAAAGAAGTTTTGTCCAATGTCTTAAAAGTCACTCTTTATCCCTTGAATCACTGCCTTGTCCAGAGCTTCTCTTGAGAAATGGGAGTAGAATGTTGCAGAGAAGTTCATTGATTCTCCAAAGAACAAGTCTGAACGCACTGGGGAATTTGAATTGCATTTGCTGCCACATAACTTGGCGAATCAGGGTTTTGAGAACACTTGTCTTTTTGACACTTGTCGAAACCACTGGCACGTTATAAAAAACCATTCTGCTTACTATTTTAGCTCTTTTATTGAAGAGAATTGGTGACACAAAGTTGATTTCTGTGAAATTGTCATATTCTTTTAAATTTAATATTCTTTCTAATTTAACTATCCTTTTTAAGTTAGGAGCATTTAATCTGTTTACATTAATGTGTCTTCATATATTTAGAGTTATTTCTGTTATCTTATTTTCAAATTTACTGTCTCATGCTTTGATGCCCCCCTTTTTCCTGACTTCTGCAGTGTTGATTAACTTTTCATTATTTTCTTTTTTCCCCTAAACTTCTGGTTTAGAAATAACTTACATTCTTTCTAAATTAGTAATTTCTCTTGCGGTTTTACACACATATTTGACTTAAATTCTCAAATTAATCCAGCTTCCTCCATGCAAGGACTTCAGAACTCTTGAGCTCAGCTCTCTCCCTCTGTTTATTTCTCTTATTTTAGTTCTGCCTTGTTTTCACTTAACTTCTCCACCAGGTCCCTAGCCCCCACTTTGTATATTTTTAGTCTCTTTACAGTCAGGACATACATAGATTTACTTACATGATTGTCTTTTGCACACACTCCTTATTGAGGTATATTTTTAGTGTTTCTTTCAGCAACACTAAACACATTTTTTTAAGTCTCTGACCAAAAATGTCTATTTGCCCTCATTTTTGAAATATAATTTTTCTAGATATAGAATTAGAAGTTAGTATTTTTTCCAGCACTTTGAAGATTTCTCCATGGTCCTCTGGCCTTGGTTGCTGCTGATGTGATGTCTGCTGTCAGTGGTGTTTTCCCTTTCTAGATCGTCTGTTTTCTCTGTTTGATTTTAAGGTTTTCTCTTTGCCTTTGGTGTGTCCTGATGCTGAACAGCACAGAGGCCCAGGACATACAGCAAACGTCCTTGCTGCTTAACCAGACCAGTGGATAGGGTGTTTTAAGTTCTCTTTTTACTAACTTCTCACTTAACCTCTTCCTAGGCTCTGGGCACTGTGGAGGAGTCTCTTTTTACTACCTCAAATTTACACACTTAAGATATTATCTTCTATTTTTTTAAGTATATTTAATTGATTATGCTATTACAGTTGTCCCATTTTTTCCCTCCTCTTTATTCCCCTCCACTCAGTACCCTTCTCCCACCATCATTCCCACCCCGCCCCCGGACCTGTTCATGTCCATGGGTTGTATATATAAGTTCTTTGGCCTCTCCAATTCCCATACTATTCTTAACCTCCCCTTCTCTATTTTGTACCTACCATTTATGCTTCTTATTCCCTGTACCTTCCCCCCATTCTCCCTCCCCCCACTCCCCATTGATAATCTTCCATGTGCTCTCCCTTTCTGTGAATCTGTTCCTGTTCTAAGTTGTTTACTTAGTTCCTTTTTGTTTTTTTATAGGTTCAGTTGTTGATAGTTCTGAATTTGTTGTCATTTAACTGTTCATATTCTTGATCTTCTTTTTCTTAGATAAGTCCCTTTAACATTTCATATAATAAGGGCTTGGTGATAATGAACTCCTTTAACTTGACCTTATCTGGGAAGCACTTTATCTGCCCTTCCATTCTAAATGAAAGCTTTGCTGGACAGAGCAATCTTGGATATAGGTCCTTGCCTTTCATGACTTGGAATACTTCTTTCCAGCCCCTTCTTGCCTGCAAGGTTTCTTTTGAGAAATCAGCTAACAGTCTTATGGGCACTCCTTTGTAGGTAAGTGTCTCCTTTTGTCTTGCTGCTTTTAAGATTCTCTCCTTACCTTTAATCTCGGGTACCTTAATGATGTGCCTTGGTGTGTTCCTCTTTGAGTCCAATTTCTATGGGACTCTCTGAGCTTCCTGGACCTCTCGGATTCCTGGAAGTCTATTTCCTTTGCCAGATTGGGAAAGTTCTCCTTTATTATTTTTTCAAATAAGATTTCAATTTCTTGCTCTTCCTCTTCTTCTGGCACTTCTGTGATTCAGATGTTGGAATATTTAAAGTTGTCCTAGAGGTTCCTTCACCTTTCCTTATTTTTTTGAATTCTTCTTTCTCCGTTCTTTTCCAGTTGAATGTTTATTTGTTCCTTTTGCTCCAAATCATTGATTTGAGTCCTGGTTTCCATCCCTTCACTGTTGGTTTCCTGTCTATTTTCCTTTATTTCACTTTGCATAGCCTTTACTTTTTCCTCTATTTTGCGACCATACTCAACCATTTCTGTGAGC
>CM052541.1:152791590-152863614 GCA_028533065.1 Trachops cirrhosus | reverse complement strand
GTGAGGCTGATGTGGCCCCCAGTAAAAATGAGTTTGACACCCCTGTCTTAGATTGTCAGATAAAAAAATGACAACAGCCAACACAGCAGTAGCCTTCCAGTGTGAATGATTCAGAGTTGTACCTATTTTTTGTCAGATAAGCAAAAAGTGTATTTTTGGCATGCTGCAGAATTTTAATAATTAGTTTGTGTATCATGAGATGAAAAAGGTTGAAAATCACTGATTTAAGAGCAAGCGGGATTAATGTGACTGGGAGTAGGAGTGGTAATGAGACATCTCAATCTGTCCTTTTATGTAATTTTGATTTTCGAACCATATAAATGAATTACCTATTCAAAATAATGTTTGAACATGGGACTGAAAGTAGATTCACTGTAGAGGGATCAACAATGTGTAATTATAGAAAACATAATTTTTTAGAGATACTGGTTACATATCGCTACATGTGACATCCTCTCTCCCAGATAAGTGGAGTCCAGGCATCAGGGGTCTGTATTAATGTTTGGTGTTTTAATAGCCTGGTGTAGATGCAGAAGTGAGTTTTACCTTCCCTTCCATTGCAGCCAGCAAAGAGAACATGTTTTGGGTAGAGACTTAATCAAGTCAAACTCTCTGAGTTCACCAGTACCAAGGAGTCAGAAAGAAGAGACAGTCATGCCTAAAGTGAGACCTTTTACCAAGGTCCATGTGCTAGAAGGATGACAGTGGCAAATGAGGTCATTAAACACATATTCTACCAAGTCTGGAAGCCTAAATAAAACATTCAAAAGCAGAAGCTGGATATAGCTCTGCAAATGTCACTATCTTTGATCCAATCATCAATTAGTAGCATTTTATGTCTAACATTTGCATCTGAAGCAAGAAGTAGGGCTGCCTAACATTTCTTAGGCAGTGGGGAGAGACACAGCAGCTGATAGCTGAACAGCACCCACCTTCTCACCCCTTCCTTCCCTCCCACCAGGGGAGGATTATCATGTCTTCCTTGGTCATTTCCCACCTAGATCCTTAGGAGAAACAGAGACCAGCTGTAAAAGGTGGAAGGTTTGCTAGGGGCAGCCCTGCCTATCCTAGCTCTTACCCTTAGCTGTGTTCCAGGCACCTGGGTTGGATGGAGAACCCAGGGAGCCATATTTGGGAATCCTGCTCAAAGCGTAGCCAGTAGGACATTTTCCAGCAAGGCTGTCAAGGTGTAGGTGAAGAGAGAGCTGAGGTACAGAGCTAAAATGAGAAACTAGAGAATCTGTCATTGAAAGTAGTAAAGAATTAGGCAACTGGGAAATAGTCTATAAAAGTTCCCTGAGATGGACTTTATGATTTTTTTTGGTTGTATGTGTTTCCAGCATAGGCACTCAAAGTATGCTGGTAACTCATTTAAAGTTACTAGAATGGGTAAGTAATTTATTTTTTTTCTGCCTCATCAATCTGTTTGTATGTATGTCTTCCTCACTGCATTGTTGTCTTTGAAAACAGGGACTTCAGCTAAAGGGAAAGCAGGGACTTTGGAACCAGGCAGATCTATTTAAAACGAATCTTCTGCCTTGGCTGGTGTGGCTCGGTGGATTTGGTTTGCCTGCCTGCAAACCAAAGGGTCGCTGGTTGAATTCCCAGTCAGGGCACATGCCTGAGTTGCAGGCCAGGTTCCCTGGTGTGGGGCATGCAAGAGGCAAGCACACATTGATGTTTCTCTCTCTCTTTCTTTCTCCCGCCCTTCCCCTCTGTCTAAAAAGAAATAAAGTCTTTAAAAAATTTTAAGAAAAAAAACAAAAACTTCTCTTTCTGGGTGTTTTGATTTTGGTCAGGTTATTTTTGTTACACTGAACCTCAGGTTCTGTGTATATCATAGGGTTGCTATAAGGATTAAATAAGGTAAAAACACATATATAATCATCTTACACATAGAAGGTATTGAATAGAAGTTTTGTTCCATCTCCCTTTTTGTATCCTTCACAGAGATTTACATTTAAAAGACATTCAATATATTTGTCAAATTGATTATATTTCTCTGTACCTATTAAATCTGAACCCTGGTTAAGGACAGCCTGAGGCAGGCATATTTATCAGGCTTTCACCTTGAGCAGCTAATGTTATTGTTGCTAAATATTTTATGAAGCAACTGCCTGTTATATGCCAATGCTAAGTTTTCACTTGCTGGTTTGGTCTTTCCTTCTTATTATCTGAGTCCAGCTTGAAGCTTCTACATCATGAAGGCCTATTCCTTTGCTCTATTTATAGGACCACTTTTCCACACCAAAAAACCCAACCACATGCTCTGAGCGTGGATGAATGTAGGGCTTGTTAAATTATCTTTCCGTCTTTTGTCAAATATGTATTGAATGTGTAGTGTGCTAGCATGGATATAAACAGTGATAATACCTGATTGCTGCCTCTCAAGAAGCTTTTCTTCTAGTAAAAAAATATATATGCATCAAAATATATTTATATTTAGTGGTATGACATTACTTTTATTTTACCACTTAAAATGACCTCATTTTTAAAACACACACATACAAATACACATAAAAATGGATTGGAAAGATACGCACCAAGATGTTGACAGAGCTTACTTGTATCTCTGAGTAATGGTATTTTGGGTGTTTTTTCTTAATACCTAAATGTGCAAAAATTTCATTTCGAAGTTACAGGAAATTCATCATTCTCCTCTACTTGTTAGCAGAATGGTGACTCTTCTTTTCCTCTTGCATTCAGCTTTTGCGGGAATTGAAGCACCCTAATGTGATCGCATTGCAGAAGGTGTTCCTTTCTCACAGTGACAGGAAGGTGTGGCTGCTGTTTGACTATGCAGAACATGATTTGTGGGTAAGTCTAAAATTACTTTATTTTTAGAACTTTTATATAAGAATGGAGAAATAAATGTATGCACTACACATTGCTAAATCACATAAAGGAAAACTTGTTCTGTTGATCAGAGATCAAAACAATATAATGTAAATGAGGATACAAAATAATTTGAGCAATACACATTATCGTCTTATTTTACTGAGTCTCAGTAAAACTTCTTATTTTACTGAGAAGATAGTATTTGTAATAATCAGAAATTTCACTTTACAAAATGTTAATGCGTGGGAAATTATAATTTTATGCAAGTAATTAATGGCAGTTTACTAATATGTGTAGTGAAAATTGCTTTCTTTTGTGGTATACGCAGTAGTGAACATCAATCTCTTGCAGCATTTTCTCAAATAGAAGTATAAATGTGGTTTTACAAATAGTAGGGCTGTTTTATCAATAATAACAGAAGGCAAAAGTTATAATTACCTACTTTTAAAATTAAGAATCAGAGCACTTAAACATTTTTATCTGAGGAGTTGCTTAAGGTAAAAAAATTAAAACTTGGCAGTAAGTTCATATTTTGGATAATAAAACTTTGATTTAGTATAGTGTGGTTTGTCATGCGTATAAACTACAAATCTGTTTAGGAATAACCTAACAGACATATGTGTCTTGAAGGAACTAGAGTTCATGCTATTACAGTGCACATTGACAAGAACCTCCAATCTTTTCATGGAGGTACCCATTTTGGCATGTTTTGGACAAGGGTGGGTAGAGATGGAAGCAGAGATGGTGGTGTGGGAGGCAGGTAGAATTTCTTCCCTTTCATCACAATACTTTTATAATCCACAATATGACATATGGACATAAAAATTTGATTATAGTGATCCAGTTTTATTTATTTCAAAAATAAATCCCCCATTTTTATCTCCTTCCTTCTTTCTAGTTATTTCCTATTTAATATTAACTAAGTTTGTTCTGTGCCAAAAGAAGGTGAAACTTTACAACAGTTCAAATATACACATAGTGATGATTCCCAAATGCAATAAGTACTAATTTTTTGTAGAATAGTAAAGATGTACAGTTTTTTCTTTTTAAAAAATATTTTGTCAATGGAGAAAAAAGTAGTACTATTTTTAGGTAGGCTTTTAAATATCACCCCTTTTTACCTTTTCGTCCTATTTAATGAAAATCTTAATGGTTTCTGTAAATCTAGTCATTATACTACATTAAAACTGTCACATTCACCCCCGATATTGATTCCGTTTGGGTTGGCCTTGTTACTGAAGTTATTGTTCTTTCTGTCATTGGCCTTTAAGAAGTAATTTTAAAATACAGAGCATTTACTGCAGTCTTGATTATTTATGTTATTGACATAGACAAAGACTATGTGTTATTAATGTATTTTTTTAATTTTTAGCATATTATTAAGTTTCATCGTGCATCAAAAGCAAATAAAAAACCCATGCAGTTGCCAAGATCTATGGTTAAATCATTACTTTATCAGATTCTTGATGGTATCCATTACCTCCATGCAAATTGGGTGCTTCACAGAGATCTGGTAAGTATGTTTCTTTTAAGTTCATCACTATGTTTCCTCCCCTTTTTAAAAAGATACCTTTTTTCTTGGTATAATTATGATCAATATTAATTACAGAAAATTTTGAAAATACACATAAACAAAAAAGAAGAAAATATAAATCACCCATAACCTATGAGAAAAGATTTACTATTATTGTATTAACCTTTGGTGCATGTTCTCCCATTATGGTTATGCATAGCTGTAAAATGTCAGTGTAGTTTTCAACAGGTGATTGGTAATCTCAATGAGATAGTCATCTAGGAAGAAGGTACCTTTTGGTCCATTTTGGGTTTTGTATTTTTCCTCATCAGTAAATTAATAATATTAAAAATTGAGTTCTAATTGTTTTCCTTATGAGCTAGACTAAAATAGTGACATTTTATCCAGTAAATTGAACATTGTTATCAGTATTAACAATAAACAAATGAATTTAACAGGTGGAATATACTTATTAGGCAAATTAGCCGTGATTCAAATGTTTGATTTTACTTTTTATTCAATACACATAAATGTTTATTAATGTTGAATTATATGCTATTCATCTTTGCATTGTCATTTTAATTTATGTTGTTCTTAAGAAGATAATGGGTACTGAATAATTTTAATACCCATGAGTTTATAATTGGAAGTTTTATTTTACTCCTCACAAAAGTGGCTTCATGATTATTTATTTCTTAGGCTTTTGGAGATTCTAGGGATATGGTAGATATAAATCTAGGTCAACTCAGTTTTATTGAGGATAAGTACTTATTATAGAAAGGAATGAATACACAAGGAAGAAGGACCTAGTTACCATATTTTGTTGTGTATAATGTGCTCCTGTGTATGATGTGCATCCACATTTTGGGCCCAAACTTTCAGGGGGAAAAAAATCTTTCATTTAACATTTTAAATTAAATTATTTATTTATATATATTTAGAAACAAAACTGATTATCATATTGCAGGGTGTTATTTTGCATACGGATATTGTTATTGTTTTCTAAAGTTGCACTTTTAATGCATAAGCAAAAATAAAGGGATTAAAAACATTTATATAGATATGGAATTAGTACTACCCATATATAATGCACACCCTTATTTTCCCTCAAAAATTTGGGGGGGAAAGTACGCATTATACACAGCAATATACAGTAGTACCCCTTGCTACCTTGTCAGTTAGGCCTGTTCAACTTGTAAGGTTCTCAAAGACTTCCGTATATCCACTTTACTATTAACCATAATTTAGCATGTTTTTAAATGATTCTTGGGTATGTGAGGTTGTTCTAGATCAAAACCTCCTACATAAATGGTCTTAGATTTTAATTTGCTGTAATGTAACCTATGTGAGTTATATTTTTGAGGTCATAGTCATGTTTAAATTATCGAGCAGAGTCCTTAATGGAAGATTAATTTCAACTCATCTCTTTTTTCCACAAAATTGTATACCAGCGTACCTTGGAAATGTTGAGGATTTGGTTCCAGACAGACCCACTGCATTGCAGTGAATGTTGCAATAAAGCAATTTGCTTTTTTGTTTGTTTCCCAGTGCATATAAAAATTATGTTTACATTGTTCTGTAGTCTGTTAAGTGTGTAATAGCATTATGTCTAAAAAAATGTACGTAACTTAATTTAAAAATATTTCATTGCTAAAAAGGCTGTCCATCATCTTAAGCAACTTCATTGAGTCCTAGCCTTTTTGCTTGTGGAGGGTCTGGCCTCAGTGTTGATGGCTGCTGACTGATCAGAGTGGTGGTTGCTGGAGGCTGGGATGGCTCTGGCAATTTATTAAAATAAGACAAGAACAAATGTTGCCATGTTGACTGACGACTTCTTTCACAAGCGATTTCTCTGTAGTATGTGATGCTGTTTGATAGCATTTTACCCACAGTAGATCTTCTTTCAAAATTGGAGTCAGGCCTGTCATATCCTGTAGCTGCTTTATCAATCTTTCATTTTTTTCAGCAAGAAATATTACTAGTACAGAATGTAACTATTCTAAATGCTTTGCTGTCATTTCAACAGTCGTAATAGAATCCTCACCAGGAGTAGATTCCATCTCAAGAAACTACTTTCTTCTCTCATCCATAAGAAGCAACTGCTCATCCATTAAAGTTTTATTGTGATACTTTAGCAATTTAGTTATATTTTTAGGCTCCACTTCTAATTCTAGTTCCCTTGCTGTTTCCACCATGTCTGCAGTTACTTCCACCACAACTTGGCTGTTTGTTGTAAGAGGCCTAGCTTCTGACCTATCTCGGCTTTCAACATGCCTTCTTCACTAAGCTTAATAATTTCTAGCTTTTTATTTAAAGTGAGAGATATGCAGCTCTTTCTTTCACTTGAACACTTAGAGGCCGTTGTAAGGTTATTGATTGGCCTAATTTTAATATTGTGTCTCAGGAAATAGGGAGGCCCGAGGAGAGAGAGAGAGAGAGAGAGAAATGAGGAAATGATCTGTAGGTAGAACAGTAAGAGCACAGTAATTATCAGTTAAGTTTGCCATCTTAGATGGGGGTGGTTTGTGGTGTCTCCCCACTCAAACTTACAATAGTAACTTCTAATATAATGCAAGGCTACCACAATGTGGCAGAGAGACATGAACTAAGAAAGTGCTGTTGGGGAGAAGCGGTGCTGGTAGACTTGTTTGATGCAGGGCTGCCACAAACCTTCACTGTGTAAATAACGCAGTGTCTGTAAAGCACAGTCAAGTGAAGCGCAATAAAATGAGATATGTCTATATTTTGTTCTAAATAGCATAGATTAACTCATTTTGTTTGTGATGTAATCACCTGACTGTCTACTGGCACTAAAATACATTATGACCAGGACTCAGTTTTCTCCCATCCAAACTTGCTGCTGCTTCAGTGTCCTCTCTGTTGGTTTTGGCACCCCTGCCTCATAGCCTAGAAACTTCTTTTATCCCTAGCAGACCCTTGCATTCCACATCCAGAACTTGCCTCATCTTATCAGTTTCACCTCTCAAATATCTCTTCTGGTCATCTAGTTTCATCTCTAGTGCCTCATTCCTAGATGGCCTTTATTCCTTCTTCTTTAGAGTTTGGTCTTAGCCTCATCTCTTTGTTAACAATTTTCTTTCCCTTCCAGACCTTGTGACCTCAGTTTCTGCTCAAGAATTTTGACAGAGTTCCTCATTGCTTGTAGACTAAAGCTCTAGTTCCTTATTTGGCTTTCAAGGTCTTATCAGATGTACCTCCAACTATCTTTAAATATTTTCTTTAAATATATATCCATATAATCTTTCACTTAACACTGTTCTGTTGAGCTATTGATTGTTCCTGTATCCTCCTGAGATTTCCTGTTTCAGTGGTCTTTATTTCTTCTGTCTTAAAACTCCTTACCCATCTCTACATACTCAGACACCACCTGTCTTTCAGGACCCACACTAACTTTGAAACTTACCCTCATATCCATTTCTACTTGGAAAAGAATCGCTCCTTCTTTCTCACTGGTTGCTGTTATACTTCATCTTCTCTTCTAGTACTTATTTATTAGTATTACAATAATTTATACAAATGTTTAGAAGATATTCTTGACTTTTTGGGAGAGTGGGGTCTATGATTCATTTGGTGTACTACTATTCCAGGAACTATTGGTTAGTGAGTAGATATTTCCTTAGTGAATTAATATCAGTAAGAATATTGATTATTATGGCATATATTTGGATCAAGTAATATGCATTTCAACACACTGCAATAAACAGTTATTATTTAATTATATGTGCGAAGCATGAAGGGGTGCTGTACAAATATGACTACACAAATATCTCCTCAGGAGTTCAGTCTGAGAGAAGAAGTATGACATGTAGACAGGCAGTTATACTGTAAGATAGAGAGAATGTGGTCATGGCTGTGTGAGAAGTGCAGACTACATGCTGTTCAAGGTTAGAAGTTCCTTAGAAGAAGTCCTGAGTACGAGGTGGGGGAAGGTAAGGGAAAGCTTCATAGAGGTGCCATTTGACCTTTACTTTGAAGGATGAGTAGAATTTAAATAGAGATTTGAGAGCAGTAGTGGATATAAAACTGATATGAGAAAGCACTTGAATTTACCATAATTTGCTGTGTGTAATGCGCACCCATGTTTTGTGCACATTGTACACAGGATTATTATACACATGTAATCATTGTATCCACGTATAATGCACACTCTTAATTTTCCCTCAAGAATTTGGGCAAAAAAAGTGTGCATTATACACAGCAAAATATGACATCCCAAAAAGGTTGTGTAGTTCTGTCTGGCTCAAAAATGGATAAGCTGGATTGGGCTAGTATGAGGTAAGACTAGAAAGACATAGGTTGGATCCTGATTGAAGAAGGCGCTAAATTTCAGGCCAGGGAGTATTTCTGTGTGTAAGTACTAAACGCTTGTGAGCAAGAGAGTGAGTTTTCCCTGGATGAAATTTTCTTCATCACTGATGGTTATTACCTCATCCATAGCATGAACATAATGTTGAAAATAATGTTCTGAACATGGTTCTGACCTCGCACTGTTTATATGTTATCCACACATTCACTGAATGCCTCTACTCAGTAACTCTAATAAGATTTGAAACTTTGAAACAGTAGGAAGCTAATCTGTGACACCTTGTCAATTCTTTTCATTGATCGTGAATCTCGATACCCAGACCATATTGTCATGGTTTTGTCAAAGTATTTGCAGGGGTGGTAGATTTAAATCTTATGTTTACTTTGTAGATATATTCTATAGTAGATAAAGAAACAAAATATATACAGTACAGATATGATCTTAAAAGGGGCATGATAGAGACATTGGAAAAATTATTTTTTGTGAGCTTAAGAGTAGATTTGCAATTTTTTAAAAAAATGCTTCATTTCCTATTACTGTAGGAAATCTGGCTTTACATTATTTGTTAGTAACAACTCTAGCAGAGTATGTACCATCTCTCTCTTTTTTTTGATGTGAGAAATGTGGAAAATCTATATAGTTACATTTGTTAGAATAAATGTAAATTTTTAGTGTAATAGTATAATCCCCCAAATTTAAAAAAGTAAATAAGAACGACTGTTTTGGACTTTACACACTTTACAGAATCCGAAGCATTACATCATCAGAGAGGTTGGTGTTTTTCAATGTAATTGATTGATTTCATAGCTGGAACAGTATTTTAATTATGTCATTTGGATCCTAGAATAAAGTCACCAAAAAGATTACTTATATTGAGAAATTGCTTTAAAAGGAAAGGAGAAAAGAAGCTAAGTATATTCATCTTGGCTGAGAGAGAGTGAAGTAGAGACGTAAGTCTATAAACATTTGGAACCTGTAAACACCAAGGGGGAGGAGATGTATTTTAATTTTATAGCAGGATGTAGCTAAGGTTAAGAAGATGATATATATTGTGACTCATTTTTATGGGACTACTATTCTGGTAGGTTGGAAGAATGCCAAGATATACTTTATGTCTTTTTCAAAATTATGGGATTCTTAAGAGCAAGGATCATGTCTCACTGACATTTGTATTCCTAGTATTGGCATATTGTTTCTTCTCATCAATTACTTGAATTTCAGCAAAACATCTGGAATTTGCACAATTTTTTTAGCAAAGGTAGAGAAATGCTGGCTAAATGATAATATTGTTAAATGGATTTATGGCTCCTTAGTTACTGAAAATTGCTACTGAATCAGTGACATAAACTGAACTGTAAGTTAAACTATCTCTTTTTCACTTTTGTATTTTAGCACCTAGTACATGATAAATACTAGGTCTTATTGAATAGAAGATTTGAATGAATGCTCCAGGGCCCTGACCCCAGCTCTGTCTTTTAAAAATATTTGTGGAGGCCCTATTCCAAAATTCTAACTTGTGTTTTAAGTGGTAATTATTGTTCACAATAGTGGGTGAATTTGTAGTCTTTTGAAGTTGATAGGCACAAATAACTATATAGTCTGCAAATGTGGTACATGGAAATTTTGTGTGCTCTGGTTGAGGAAGAAAATAATTTTTGTATATTAGTAATCTTTAATCTTTTGGATTTTGTTATTAACATCTACCAAACATTTCTGGATTTTCAAAACATCTGTCACAGACCTAAAGACTTACTTATTTTATTAGAGTCTATAATAATAATAATAACTAATAGTAACTTGCCAATACCCAGAATCAGATATAATTCAGTTGATTAAAGAAAATGATGCAATAGATATTTTACCTACAGAGAAGTGCATAATTCAGTTCTGGATATTTTGTCATAGTGACTGATAGAAAACTGTATAGTTTTGGTTTATTGATATATTTTCTTCCTTATGACATCTGCTTGTTCAGGCAGAGTTCTTACTGGATTTCCAACAGCATTCTAGGCTGTTTATTGCCATGTTGGCTATATGTATATTTTAAGTCAGTGTATTTATCTAGGTTATTTATTGCTATGTAACAAATTGCCCCAAAATGTAGTGGCTTTAAACATTCTTACAGATTCTGTGGGTCAGAATCTAGGTGCAGCTTCTCTGGGTCCTCTGTTTCAGAGTCGCTTTAAAAGGTTGCTGTCATCTGAACTCTTGACTGGGAAGAATCTGCTTCCTAGTTCACTCACATATTTGTTGGTAAGATTCATTTTCTCATGAGCTGATGGGTGGAGGCCTGTCTTGGTTCCTTGCCATTGAGCATCTCACGACATGGTAATTTTCTTCACCAACGGGAACAAACAGGACAGCAAGAGAGAGAGAGAGTGTGTGTGTTAGCAAGATAGAAGTCACAGTATTCTATAAGTTTATTATGTAAGTGATATCCATTACTTTTGCTGTATTCTGTTCAATAGAAGTCACTAGGTGCAGTCCATACTCAAGGGGAGTAGTTACACAGGCGTGTACCAGGGGTGGGGGTGATTGGGAACCATGTCCGAAGCTGCCTGCCACAGAATCTAAGAGGCTTTAAATGATCATTTGGATCCTTGTTAGTTAGTAGAAATATAATAAAATGCAGTAGGACCTCTCCTTTCTCATATAATTTTCCCATGTATAAAAGTTGCTTGGGTGGTTAGAATTTGAGGTTAGTTCTGGTTCTAGAGAGCTAAAATACTATAATGTACTAATTATCCCTTCCTTTTTATAAATATTCTTCAATGGTTTATTTCCAGAATTCAATATACGTTCCTTACTTTACCCCTCCCCACATCTCTTCTCTCCACTCCTTCCCCTCTCTGCTATTGAACCACAGGTAATTTAAGTAGATTTACTTAAATGTACAGGGTGTGTTCAATTCAGATCCAGGATTTTTCGCTTTGAACATACCTGGAGATTCCATCTTAGTCACACAGCCTGAGGCCTGTGCTCATCACTAATACTTTCTTCTATTTTTTAGTCACTTGTGTAAAACAAAGGCAAAAATGCAAGGCAAAAAAGTTTAAATGATGGCAAAAACAGTTTTCCATGGTTGCTGAATTGTAACAGCTAGCTGACTGCCACAGAATCTAAGAGGCTTTAAAAGCAGTGAAAGGACACCACGAGGAAGCATGAAGTATTATAATCCTTTAGCTGAAGAGAGCATTTGTAGACTTTAGGAACATCACTGTATGAAAGCCCAATATATGAAAGTCAAAGAGGGCCCTCTGTTTCTGCTTAGTCGGGGGATAAGTACTGTACTGTTCATTGTGATAGTTTGATTAAAATAAGTACTTGGTAGCTGCATAGTTGTTTAGAATCTCTGTGTACAGTGTAGCTGTTATTCATACCTTATCTGACAAGGAGATAGAAGTTTTTTATTTTGTTTGTGCTAAGAAGGATTGATAAGGCAAATGTATTATACCTCAAAGAAATCATTAAAATCTTACTGTAGCCATCATGCTAGTATTTTGAGTGCATTTTATTTATTTACTCATTCATTCATTCATTCATTCATTCATGCGCTCATGTACCACTTCCCTGGTGTGGTAGGCAAGACAAGCTACTGGTGCCCCCTCTGCAGCTGGAGAGGCCTCAGTGTTCCACCTCAGCAGGTGTCATGTGCCTGTTGGCCTTCACCTTCCTTGTACCACTACAGCCTTCGTGGCAGCTGCTGACTTAAGCACATGTTAGACTCCTTGGTCCGTGTGTCAAGGTGGGTTGGGCAGGTGGCCGACATTGCCACTGATGACCCTGTTTGTAAGCATTTTAATAATGTTTCAGAGTTCAGCCTTGTGTGGTTCTTATGATATGAGAACTTTGAGATCCTAGTCTTACAGTTACTTCTGAGATAGCTAATCTTGATCCTTAAGCCTCAGTTTCCTTGTTTGTCAAATGAGGATAGTTAATGATAGGTACTTTATATGGTTGTTGACGTCCTACTCTTAGCTCCAGAGTTCCTGAATTCCTCCTAATTTCCCTTCTGTAGAAGATTTTGTACATTTTTTCTGGATCCCATCAACAATCCAAAGATGCCCTTTCTTTAAACGTTTTTCTTCCTCAGAATTTTAGTAGCCTGATACTGTTCCTATTTTCTTCTGCTTTACAAAGTAGAGCCCAAATATAAATAGGTGAAACATGTTCCTCTATTTAAGAAAAAGAGTAAGCCACATTTTGTCCTGTTTATATTTAAATATTGCTAATATTTTTGCTAAGTCTTCATATTTAAACATATGAAAGTTTAAAAAATGCTTCTATAAGATCCACATTAGTGCTTCATTTCATTTAGTTTTCATTCTAACAACTCCATGCTAATCAAATAATTTTCTATTCAATGTTTTTCACTTAACTTACTAACATTCTCCTTACAGAATTATGGCAGCATGCAGTATATAATTTAATATGATTTAATTATCCTAATTTCATTTAGAATGAAGAGCTAACAGTGAAAAAGTAAAGTATGGCTTGGTTATCTTCTAACCTGCAATTTTAGGTGATTTGGGACAGTTATAGATCTTGTCATGCTGAAGATCGTCACCCTAGGGTTCCTGCTGAAGACCTCTGACTCCTAACTAGTTCCTTAGAGCTGGGTCCTCCATAGTGTGTGGCTTAGCTGTTCATGACTGCAGTGTGAAGGCCTTTGATCATCGTGATGTCATCCATGCGCAGTGAGTCCTGTCCTGCTGCCTCGACACAGGGCCTTGTGAAGCTCATACGAGACGATGTTTCTTACAGTGCTCTGGATACTATGGTATATGCCTTACAAATGTAAGAAGGTGTCATTCGAATATGTTTTAGATAGTGCTGTGATTTTTTTGGGCACAACAGTTTTTCCATTATTCTTACCTATAGCCAGGTAACTGGAGCTTTCAGCAGAGCTGAACTGTCTAAGTTAGAGTATAGACAGATGTTGCACATCTGTTTAAGTTAGAGTTTAAGACTCCTCCAGCTGTTCCACAGGCAGGTGATACACACTAAGTATCACACTTCCAAGAGGGCCAGCTTCAAAGGAGATGGGTTAGACTTACAGTGGCCTGTGGCACCTCCTAAAGTTCAGCTTAGGGACATGGATCTTTCGATGATCTGTGATTTTAGCATAATGTGTTAGTAGCTTGTACTTACAAACACATTAAAAAAACTTTTTTTATTGTTCTTCAAATACAGTTGTCTCCATTCCCCCCCACCACCACCACTCTCCTCTGCCCCACTGACACCCACCTCCCACCCCCAATCCTAACCCCCTTTGGTTTGTCCATGTTCCTTGATGACCCTTCTCCTTCTTTCCCCCATTAACCCCTCCTTCCTCCCCTCTGGTTACTGTCAGTTTGTTCTTTCAATGCCTCTGGTTATATTTTGCTTACTTGTTTGTTTTGTTGATTAGGTTCCACTTACAGATGATATGGTATTTGTCTTTCACCGCCTGGCTTATTTCACTTAGCATAATGCTCTCCAGTTCCATCCATGCTGTCATGAAGGGTAGGAGTTCCTTCTTTCTTTCTGCTGCATAGTATTCCATTGACAAACACATGTATTTAGAAGGCTATTTGCCAAACTGACTTCAGTGTCACTAAGAGATGTTAAAAAACAAGATTCAGTTGAGTAAATTTAAAGATTAAATTGGCCGTATTCAATGATTCATGAATTGAGGAGCATCCCATCTCACAAATAAAAAGGAGCTCAAAAAGAAAAGTTTTTAAAAGCAGAAAGTGGGGAGGGGGAGGAAATGACTGTATTTTGCTGTGTATAATGCACACTTCCCCCCCTAATTTTTAAGGAAAAAATTAGGGTGTGCATTATACATGGGTAGTACTAATTCCATATCTGTATAAATGTTTTTAAGTCTTTTTTTATGCTTATGTGTTAAAAGTGTAATTCTAGAAAGCAATAATGATATCCACATGCAAAATAATACCCTGGAATATGATCATTGGTTTTGTTGAACTTTGGACAAACTTGCAATGAAAGCAGTTTCAGCCAAGGATTCAATGAAATGAAACAAAGAGCAGTGTATTGTTATCCACAGAATAAAATAGATGATGCCGATTGTTACCACTTGATAAGATAGGAGATGCCAACTATACTACCACAGGGTGAACAGTGTGACATTTTTCTTCGTACACTTTAGACGGGAGAAATTATTGGAAAATCCCTTGGAAAATGTTGAAATGGTTTTCGTACACTGCAAGCTTTAAGCTAAAAGTTATTAAATATGCTAAAAATCATAGCAGCAGAGCTGCTGAGAGACACTCTGGACCTCCTCCCATGGAGAGTGCCATCAGATTATGGGGAGACATGAAGACAAACGTCTTCAGAGGCCAAGACAGAAGAAGACAATGCGAGGGAAGCCTTCAGAGTGGCCACAGGTGGAGCAGGAGGTGCAGAGCTGGATTCTGGAGCAGTGTCAAACTGGGATTTCTGTTTGAACCAAGATGATACAAGAAGAAGGTAAAAGGATTGCACAAGAAAAAAACATTGATGATTTCTCAGGGACACCAAAATGGTGCTTTAACTTTATGAGGAGAGAAGGTTTGAGCATGAGGACACAATGAAACTTGCCCCAAAACTTCCAGCAGCCTATGAGATCAAGTTTTGGAATTTCATTCTTATGTTATCATTCTTCAAAAGGCAACTTTGAGCTGTCCCAAATCGCTGGTATGGATGAGGTCCCTCCCACATTTGATGTGCCATCCAACAGAACTGTGGACATCCAAGGAGCAAAGACTATGACTGTTGAAACTAGTTGTCATGAGAAATCACATTTCACTGTTCTGCCAGGGGCATCCAACCTTTTAGCATCTCTGCACCACACTGAAAGAAGAGTTGTCTTGGGCTATACTTTATATACATTGTGACATATAGTCACAAAAAAATGTCAATGTTTTAAATAAACTTACGATTTTGTGTTGGGCGGCATTCATAGCATTCTGGGCTGCAGATTGGACACTCCTGTTCTAGCCTGTTGTGCAGATGGGACAAAACTGCCACCTATGATCATCTTTAAAAGAAAAACCCTTCCAAAAGAAAAGATTCCAAGTGGAGTTAATTGTCCACATGCATGAAGAAGGGCAGATGAATGAAGAAGACATGAAAATCTAGTTAACAAAGTTTGGTCATGAAGGCTTGTGGGATTACTTAAAACAACATCTTTGCTTGTTTTGGATCACCTCAAAGCCCACTTTACTCAAAATGCAAAAGCAATTGCAGTGGACTTGAAAACCTAACTTGCTGTGATACCTGGTAGGTTAACCAGCCAACTGCACCCTCTTAATGTATCAGTAAACAAGCTCTTTTAAGACCCTAATGAAGAAGGAGGGGACGTCATGGATGCAGTTAGCTGGTAATGATGTAACACCTACAGGCAGGGTCAAGGAAGCATCCTTCTCCCAGGTTTATGATTGGATCCTAAGATCATGGAACTGTGTCAAGAAGGAAGTGGTTAGGAAATTCTTTTAAAAATGCAGCATCAGTAATGCTGTGGATGGAACTGAGGATGATGAAATTTACTGGGATGAGGAAAGTGACTCTTAAGAAGACACCAGTAACATTGAAATTGAAGAAGACAACACTTATGATACTGACAGTGACAAAGAGTTCTTGGCCTTCTATGATGTATAAGTATCATAAATTTGTTACTGGTACATAAAATTTCTTCTGTCATAATATATTCAAAAATAAGTGCTAAAATTCTTTTATAATACAAAAAAGTTTATAAGTATAAATAAATAAAACATTAAATTAAAAAATTAAAATGAAAGATTTTTTACCCTGAAAGTTTGGCCAAAAAATGTGGGTGCGCATTATACACGGTGAAATATGGTATTAGCAAAGATTGTATTTCAGGCAACATCCTCCTCCTACCTTCCTACCTCCTATGGGGAACAGGAACAGGAACAGGAACCTAAGGGGACTGTCATGCAGAGTACCTCACTAGTGCTGACCTGGTAATTCCACATTGACTAGTTAAAGGTTACATTTCTGGGAAAGGCTGAAACTGCAATTAGGTTAAGTGTTAAATCTTGGTTTGCTGAGGTGGGGCCTAGCACAAGTGACTTCATTTTGGATCTTTTGTTTCTTTTTTTAACAGGGTATATAGTTAAGATACATTCCACAGTGACAGCAGTGGCAGGCACTGGTTAGGAACCAAGGGTTGTAGAAGGAGCCCCCGTACTTTGAGGCCTATGTTTAGAACTTAAGAATCAATTTGGGCATACTATTTTATTAAATTAATTTTGTTGAAGTACATTTTATATACAACAAAAAACATACCCATTTTAATTATAAATTGATGAATTTGGACAAAGTTATATACCTGGATAATCACCACCACAGGCATTTTATTTGACTAGCACTGTAGAATGGTTTAAGATTCCTTATTGATGGTGTCTTCATCAAGAGGGAATCTTGCATGCAAGATCTGATGATTCATTTCACTGAGAGATTATAGATGATGGGTATTTTGTATGATGATATTCTCAACTAAGCACATATCTGAGGAGAAGTCTTCTAGAGGTGAAGGCCATAAATGAATTAAGTATTGTGCATTTTCCAAGTTTACTTTTCTTC
Source organism: Trachops cirrhosus (assembly GCA_028533065.1). Lineage (NCBI taxonomy): Eukaryota > Metazoa > Chordata > Mammalia > Chiroptera > Phyllostomidae > Trachops > Trachops cirrhosus. The sequence continues at coordinate 152,846,344 of CM052541.1, read as the reverse complement.
TCATAACCCTGGCCTGGAGTGTCTCTGAGAGACTTGAGTTCTCATTCTGGGCCAGCCACTCCACTGTTCGTGGACAGGAAGCTTGGTTAAAGGTTATGTAGGTCTTTCACTTCTGTTTCATCGTGAGAAAAGTGAGAGGGCTCATTTTGATAATTTCTGCCTCTGACATTCCTAATTTCTCATGATAATGAGACAAATTATTTTATTTGAATTGAATGTCACAAATGTAAATAGAAAACCGCTTTCTACCAGTGTTGATCTGTGGATGGATTGTACTCCTTAATGAACAGGATACAATCTGAATGTCTTATAGCATTCATTATTCCTGGCATTACCGTCATCGGGGAAATATATATCTTGATTACACTCACTAAGTGACCTTGAAGTTAGTTGGGTAAATAGTCTTCTAGATACATGTGTTTGTCTTGCATTAAGCTTTTTATAATGGCTGCTTTTTATTGCTTCTTGTTAGAGAAAAGAAAACCTTATCTCTGCTGCTCAGGCCTGTAACCACTCCTAAAAAGCAAAGACAAAGAAGTGTATTGTTGTTAACTCTTGTGCCTGCTGGGTCGCCAGGCATTGTTTACTATGAATACCAAGGTTTGATTAACGTAGTTGCTTATTATGGATGTCTCTATACCATTTTAAGGCAAAATGAAATTAACCACAGTTTTTAATATTATGGACAGCTCCCGATTTACAGATAGCTTTCGCCTCCTTGTAGATATGTACTTTCAAACTGGGAAGGCATTTTTTGCTTAGAAACAGCACTTTAAACAGTGGTTGGATTCTCGTTCTCTGCATACAAAGGCCTATTTAACTCACAATATACCTAAATAATGACACTTATAGATCTATGGAACCTGTCATTTTTAACTAAATTATTCATTTATAACTAGATTTCTGTGAGGGGAAGTAGTGATTTACAGACTTAGAATATACGCTTTACAAACATATTTTGACCAGACATTATGCTGGACACTGGGAATACAGAGATAAATAAAATACAATCCTTTCTCTCAGTGAGTGAACAGTGGGAAGATACACACGAATAGATCATCATAAAACAATAAGGTTTGAAAGAGAAATGATGAGATATATTCAGGGATCAGCAAAAATTAGTGAAAGAAGAGGCAGAAGAGAGAAGTAGGGACCAGATTGTAATGGATCATAATGTCATGTTTACAAGGATAGATTTTTCCTGTGGTCAGTTGGAGCTGAGCAGATCAGATTTTTGCTTAAGAAAGACCATGGAGACCGGATTATGGAGAATTGGTTTGAGGGTGCTGGAGCAGCAGCTTTATTAGGCCGTTGTAATCAGCTGGTTGAGAAATGATGAAGGCTTCAATCACATCACAGGTAATCAAGATAATGAAGTAAGGTACAGATCTGAGGACTGATTAGATTTGAGGGATAAAGCATAGGATATATAGACTTCTTTTGCTGACTGAGGTACTGACAAGGGAATACCAGAGAGACAGTAAAAATTCAGGTTGAACAAGTGTTTGAGATGATTTTGAACACGGACAGCATATAGTTGACGTATTGCTAAGCTATATGGAAGTATAGATTTGGGAGTCATTAGCACATGGGTGATGGTTTGATGGTTGAAACCCTGAAATAAACTAGAAGTAGGACTTTAAAAAATCTGTATTCAGAAGTGAGTTTGCATACTTTCGGATAAGAGCTTACTAGTTTCTTATAATGTAAAAAAATTTTTTTAAAACAAAGGGCCATAGTACTAAACATTGTCAGTTTTCATTCATTCATTTATTTGCTTTTTCATTCAATAAATATTTATTAAATACTATGTGTCTGAATTTCAGCAGATACATAAAGTGGTAACAGAAGTATCTTCCCTAACCTTTAGTAGGTTGCAATTATAATATCGGATTCTCTTTATTTTTAAATGCTCTCGTATCAAAGAAGTTATTTTAAGGAGTAAACAATTATGATAGACTGATGCTATTAGCAAATGACTTTTGTGTTTGCTAAGAAAAGAACGCATGTATTTTACTCTTAGATACTTCTTCGCCCTGTTACAATACAGGATCTTATTTGTTCAAGGTGAACAATGGAGAACAGTGTAAAGAAAGGAACATACACTGAGAGCTTTCTCCTGGGAATGTACTGCTGTATCAAATGTGAGGAGAGTTGCACCACTTCTATCTTTAAATAAAAGAATAGTTGTAGCCATTAATATTAGGCCAGCACAGTTCATTGTTCAGAAACTAGTCCGACTGATATTCTGATTGGTTTTGTTCCTATTATTCAGGACTGTAGACAATTGTGTTTGTGTTTTCTGTCTTTATTGGTACTGATAAGAGCCATCTTGTGGGTTCATATTTTTGTTCCAAATGTCCTGGAGTGGAAAGTGCAAAGCAAATGTAGATGGATAATTCTGTATCTTTAGGCTGTTCTGTTTTTGATGTGCCAATTAACTGAAATAAATTTAACCCTGTGAAAAAAGATGATTCTATAAAAGGAAAAGGCAAATCTGCAGTACATATAAATATAAATTTAAGAATTAACCAAGTTCTGCAAAAATGCAGATATTTCGAGAATAGTTCCTGGGTAATCATATTGTTTATCACATTATTTCCCTGACTTTTGCCTTCAAAATACAATTTAGCTAAAACAAACCCTGAAGCCTTGATTTGTCTATCTGATTTTACTGCTGATAACTTAAATGTGAGACATCCAACTCCAGCCATTTTTTCTGTTTCTATGGTAACTAAAGTGTGCAAACCCAGCAGTATCACTTTCTTTCACAGCTGGCATTTTGTGTTCACAGTAAGAAGAGGAGTTTTAGTAAAGCACAGTCTTTGTTAATTGGGATGTAACTAGGTCAGAACAATTTTGGTATCCTTTCTTCATTCTTTTAGGTTTGTATATGTGACTGTAGGTGTGTGTTCACGAGCTGTGGTTTCCTTTATTTTCTTTTAAGGCATATACTTTCACTTAATCACTGTTAGTCTTTTGAAAATTAAGCGTAGTATCTGTAAACACAACCCAGTGTGGAATCTTGAGAATTATATGGAGTTGTTCGAAGACTCACCACTAGCCCTATAGGCCTTTGAGTATTTCCATTAAGAGAAAGGAAATTTATGTGAAAATCCTTTGAGAAGCTAAATGTATTTTAATGGTGAGTATATTATTTATTTTGTTACTCTTATTTTAAAACATCAAGAATCTTATGATCTTAACATTTACAGTATTCTCCTCTTATTCTCAGTTTCACTTTCCATAGTTTTAGTTAGCTGGGGTCAACTGCAATCCTAAAATATTAAATGGAAATCTAAGAATTAAATTTCATGCCATTCTGAGTAGTGGGATGAAACTTTGGGCTGTGTGCTCCGTTTTGCCTTGAATCATCCCTTTGTCCAATGTATACATGCTATAGCTTCCTGACCATGAGATACTTCGTAGCCATCTTGGTTATCAGAGAGAGACAGAGAGACCACATTCGCATAACTCTAATCACAATACAATGTTATAATTGTTCTATTTTATTATTAGTTACTGTTTATATATTTTTAAATTAATTTTAGAGAGAGGAAAGGAGAGATAGAAACATTGATTTGTTGTTCCACTTATTGATGCATTCATTGATTGATTCTTGTGTGTGCCTTGACCCAGGATTGAACCTGCAACCTTTGCATATTGAGTACAACACCATAACCAACTGAGCTACCAGGCCAGGGCCTAGTTACTGTTAATATCTGTGACTAATTTAAAAATTTAACTTTAGACTTCTGGCCAAGACAGAGGCATAGGTAAATACACTTTGCCTCCTTGCACAATCAAAAGAAGGACAACAAATTTAAAAACAAAAAATAACCAGAACTGCCAGGAAATCTAACTGTTTGGAAGTTGGACAACCAAGGAGTTAAAGAAGAAACATTCATCCAGACCGGTAGTAGGGGTGGAGACGGGCAGCTAGGTGGACAGGACAGCAAGGTGGTGGCTGATGGACTCGGCAGTCCCACATTTGCATGAGGATAAACCGGGAGGAACAACTGGGGAGCGAGATAGACAACACAACCCAGGGTTCCAGTGTAGGGAAATAAAGCCTCAAAACCTCTGACTGAAAACACCTGTGGGGGTTGTGGCAGTGGGAGAAACTCTCAGTCTCACAGGAGAGTTCATTGGAGAGACCCACGGGATCCTAGAATATACACAAGCCACCCGCCAAGGAATCCACACCAGAAGGGCCCAATTTGCTTGTGGGTAGTGGGAGAAGTAACTGAGACCTGAGCAATTGGCATTGTTCCCTCTTGGACCCCCTTCCCCATATACAGCTCCACAATACAGAGATGATGGTTGCTCTGCCCTGACGAATACCTTAGGCCCCACTCCTTTCAATGGAAAAGGCACACCAGGACCAAAAAAATACCGCTCAAATGAAAAGAACAGATCAAAGCTCCAAAAATAGAACTAAGCAATGAAGAGATAGCCAACCTATCAGATGCACAGTTCAAAACACTGGTAATCAGGATGCCCACAGACATGGTTGAGTATGGATGCAAAATAGAGGAAAAAGTGAAGGCTATGCAAAGTGAAATAAGGAAAGTATACAGGGAAAGGAAAATATACAGGGAACCAACAGTGAAGGGAAGGAAACCAGGACTCAAATCAACAATTTGGACCAGAAGGAAGAAATAAACATCCAACTGGAATGGAATGAAGAGATAAGAATTCAAAAAAATGAGGAGAGGCTTAGGAAGCTCTGGAACAACTTAAACATTCCAACATCCCAATCACAGGGTTGCCAGAAGGACAGAGGAAGAGCAAGAAATTGAAAACTTATTTGACAAAATAATGAAGGAAAACTTCCCCAATCTGTCAAAGGAAACAGACTTCCAGGAAGTCTAGGAAGCTCAGAGAGTCCCAAAGAAGTTGGACCAAAGAAAGCACACACCAAAGCACATCACAATTACATTACCCAAGATTAAAGAGAAGGAGAGATTCTTAAAGGCAGTAAGAGAAAAGAGATAGTTATCTATGAAGGAGTTCCCATAAGGCTATCAGCTGATTTCTCAAAAGAAATCTTACAGGCAAGAAGGGGCTGGAAAGGAGTAGTCAAAGTCAGGAAAGGCAAGGACCTACATCCAGGATTACTCTATCCAGCAAAGTTATCATTTCGAATAGAAGGGCAGATAAAGTGCTTCCCAGATACATCATGTTAAAGGAGTTTATCATCAGCAAACCCTTATTATATGAAGTATTAAAAGGACTTATCTAAGAAAAGGAAGATGATCAAAAATGTGAACAGTAAAATGACAACAAATTCACAACTATCAACAACTGAACCTAAAGAAAAATAAAAAGAAAAACAAACTAAGCAAACAACTAGAACAGGAGCAGAATTGCAGAGATGGAGATGACATGGAGGGTTATCAGTGGGAAGGTAGAGGGTGGAGAATGGGGGAAATGGTAAAGGAATAAGAAGCATAAATGGTAGATGCAAAGTAGAGGGAGGTTAAGAACAGCATAGGAAATGGAGAAGCCAACAAACTTATGTGTATGACCCATGGAGATGAACTAAGGTGGAGGCATGCTGGTGGGAGGTGGGGTGCCGGGCAGAGGGGAATAACAGGGAGAAAAAAATGAGACAACTGTAATAGTGTAATTAATAAAATATATTAAAAAATAAAAGTGAACTTTATCATAGGTATGGCAGTGTATAGGAAAAAGCACAGTACATACAGGATTTGGTACTATCCATGGTTTCCGGCATCCACTGGAGGTCTTAGAACTTGTATTTACTTGTTTTGAAAGAGTCAGTTGGTCCCAGATAAAGGATGTGCATTAAAAATTACCCCTTTTACCATTCTAGATCTTAATTTGATGACTCCGTGGATACTGACCAAACTTTGGGTTTCTTTCTTAGACTGTATAAAAGAGCTCACAGCCACTGCTCCCCTAAACCATGTTACTACCTTTTCCCACATCTCAGATTCTATATGGAGACCCCACACTTAGACCTTCCATAGGCTTCAAGTATGTTATGTCAAAAGTATTTTCTACTACCTTTGATACTAGCTAGGGCCCCCTTTCTCACTATATATATCCTCATTCCATTATGGTGCTCATATTCTGTTTCCACATAACACTGACTGTAGGAACTTCTAACAAGAGTTAACTGACATGCTGTAAGACCAGCTTCCTGCTTTTCTCCTATTCAGCAGTTCATAATCTGTTTTCATTTTTTATATGAAGTAGTTTTTGCTCCCATATTGCATACATTGTGTTTTGTCTATGTCATTATTTTTTAAAGAATTTAAGTTCAAAATTTAGGAAATACAAATTATGTTTCAAATGGTATATAAGATGGAGAGAGTGAGAGAAACATTGATTTGTTGTTCCACTTACTGACGCATTCATTGTTGATTCTTGCATGTGCCTTGACTGGGGATTAAACTCGCAACCTGGGTGTATCAGGACAGTGCTCTAACCAACTGAGCTACAGCCAGGGCTAAAAATTGTTATATCCCAGAGATCCCCTTCTCACTAAAGCCTTCAAAAGTACACTCTAGTTCTGTCTTTATGTTCTTTCCACTTGTTTGAGTATTATTTACTGTGTCTGGCTTCTTTTGAGTCACCAATGGCCTCCTAATTGTCCAAAAGTTACCTTTTCACTGCTTCATTCTCTTGTGCCTAAAGATCACCTCTTCCTTTCTCAACTCTCTTGGCTTCTAGAACGCTTTGCTACCTGTTTTCTTACTCTGGGTGTTCCTTTACAGGTTGTTTCATTGGCTCTTTTTCATCTAACCACCCTTTTTTCCTCTCAGCATTATTTATTCCTTATATTTTTTCAAATACTATTTCTCTAATTATAAATAATACCAAAATATACAAAAGCAAACATTATAGAAATACATATTGTGGTAGTAAATGACAGTCTGTCCAAACGCTTCTGTCGGAGATTGGGCAGATCACCAATATCTACATATGTATTACACAACTTGCAAAAATTATAGGTCATACAGAAACATAATATAGAATAATGCTAATTCTAGTCATGTAAAACCAAAAGTTTTTCCATGTTTCCCATCATTCCGTATGAGTGGCAAGCCCCCTCTCTCAACCTTCACCGTACCTCCACTGCTCCTCCTGTGCTAACTCCTCTCACATCCACTTCAGCCTCTTTGCCTTTCTCCAGTTAGCCAGCCTGCTGGCTCTCCCAGGTTTTTCCTTCCTGCTCCAAACACCATGTCTTTGCCCTTCCTGCAAATCTGTGGCAGCCCTCACTGACTCTCACTGCACAGGCCAGGCAGTGCTCAAGTACCTATCCTATTCTCAAATGAATTGTGCCAAAGGCAGGAAATTGGAAACAGCAGGCAGGCCCTCCCTTGGGTTACCTTCTCTCTAGAACCATTAGTGTCCTATCATCCTGTTCTTCCTGCTGCCTAGCATGTCTCCAGTTCACCAGGCAAACTTCTCCTCAGGGCTTGCAACTGGCTCCTTCCTTTCAGATTCAGCCAGCTTATACTGTCCTTTCTTCAGATGTTATCCCAAATGTTAACTTCTCATGGAGGTATTCTCTGAATAATTTAAAATAGTGCTTAAATATTGTTGAAAATAATGCCCTCATAAACCACTCCCAGCAGGGCTTGTTCCCACTTATTGCTTTCTTTTTGTCTTTATTATAGTCTTAAAACATGGTGTATACCAAAGAATATTTCGAACATTTATGTACTTCGCAAAGCTTAACAGTCAAGAGCTTGTCCCTTAACCCAATAGTTGGAGCATTACCAATAGCTGTTTTGTGCCATCCTATCCTCCAGCTTCTTTCCAAGAGGTAACAAATATCCCGAATTTTGAATCCATTACTCACTTCTTTGTAAAATCAGATTTATGACATTTATATGTATGTGTAAACAACATATATATTTTTACTTTGCTTGGTTTTAAGTTTTATGAAAATGGCACCCTGCTGTATATAGTCTTTTAAAACTTGTTTTTTTTTACTCAGCATAATGCTTCTAAGATTTGAACATTTTTTTAAATTTATTTTTTAATCATTATTCAAGCACAGTTTCTATCCTTCACTCCCGTTCCAGCCAATCCACCCATCCCTCCCAATTCCAACCTCCCTAGTTTTTGTCCATATGTCCTTTATATTTGTTCCTGTAAACCCTTCCCATTCTCCCCTGAAGTTCCCACATTTGAACATTTTTAAAGTCTTATTTGTAATTCACTGACTTTCACTGCTATTTTAAAGTTCATGTGTGACTCTACCACAATTAATTTCTCCATTTTTCTATTAGCTAAAAATCTGGGATGTGTCCATATTTTTTTTTTTTTTTTGTATTACAAACTGTGCTTCTAAGAACATTCTCTAGGGTATCTACTGAGTTGAAGGGTATGCAGTGTTTCAGTTTTGCAAGATGATGCCAAATCCTTTTCCAAAGAAGCTGTACCAATTTATTCTCCCACTAGCAGTGTATTGAAGTTTCCCCAGGCCCACTTACTATTTAACATTTCTTAATTTTTAACCAACATACTAGATGTAAAATAGTGTCTCACTGTGATATTAATTTGCATTTCCTTCGTTATTAGTGAGGTTGAGCATCTTTTCATATGCTTAGTGGTTAAACATGGTTCTTATTAAATACCTGTTTGGGCATTTTGTCCATTTTTCTACTGGGTTGCTTTTCCTACTGATTTGCAGGAAGTTGTTTGTTCTGGATACTAAATCTTTGTTACTTGTATGTGTAACATACTTCTGGTTTGTACTTTGTCTTTATTTTCTTTACCTTTGATGATTGGAAATTATTTTAATAGCCAAATTTATCAGTCTTGTCTTTTTATGGTTATTTCTTGTATCTTGTTTAAGAAATTCTTACATACCTCAGGGTCAGAAAGAGTGTTTCCTATATTTTTTCCCCAAAAGTTTTGCTTTTCACATTTAAGCCTTTAATCCACCTGAAATTGGTGTGTGTGTGGGGGGGGAGGGGGCGGTATAAGGTGAGGATTCATTTTATTTATTTATTTTCCCCATTTGGATAACCTGTTTTGCCCCAACATGTATTTATTGCAAGCCTTCCTTTCCCCACTCATCTCAAGTTCCTCTTCTCTCACTGTCATGGTTCCATCCAGTACTGTGTTCTGTCCCACAGATCTTTCCCTGTACCAGTATCACATTGTCTTAATTGCTTTAGGTTTAAAATAAATCTTGATATCATGTTTTGAGCCAGATTTCTCTCCTCATCTCTACTTCTAACACTTTCACAGTATCTTGGCTATTCTTAGCTCTTTGCTCTTCCACATACATTTTTAAACCAGCTTTTCGAGTTCCACAATAAAAAACCTGGATGAGATTTTGATTGAAGTTGCATTGAATTTACACATAAGTATGGGGAGAATTGATGTCTTTGCTATACAGTGGTGGGCAAAAGTAGGTTTATGGTGGTTCATATGGAAAATGATATACTAATTAATAATAATAAAAGAATAAACTGTTTCACCTACTCAACAACTGTAAACCTACTTTTGCCCGCCTTCTCTATTGAATCTTATCTATAAACATGGGCTTTTAATTTATTTAGGATTTTGTAATATTGTTTAATATAAGATTTCAAGATGTTTTGTATAAAAATCTTGTACATCCTTTGATATATTTATTCCTAGGCACCTTATTGTTTTTTGTTGTTGCTGCTGTTGTAGAAATGCTGTCTTTGAAAAATTGTATTTCCCAGCTTTTTTTCTTAACTGGTATATAGCAATACAGTTGACTTTGTCAAATTGTTCTGTTAGCCAGACATCCTACCAAACTGTTACTATTGCTAATTTGTTTGTACATACTTCGGATTTTCTGTGTAGATAATAATGTCATTTCCAAATAAGCATAGCTTTGTTTCTGCGTCTCCAATCCATATGCCTTTAATTATTGTTTCATAGCACTGGGCTTATAATACAATGTTGATTTTAGAAGTAGTAATTTTGGGTATCTTTGCATTATTTTTTATTTTATTTTTTTTTATCCTCACCCAAGTGCAACCTGAGGACATTTTTTTCAGTAATTTTAGAGAAGGGAAGGGAGAGAGAGAAACATCTATCAGTTGTCTCCTGTAGGCACCCAGACACGGGATCCTACTCATCCAGACTGAGGAATCAAACCTGCAACCCAGGTATGTGCCCTTACTGGGAGTCAAACCCGCAACCTTTCAGTTACGGGACAATGCTCCAACCAGCTGAGCCACACCAGCCAGGGCACATTATTCCTGATTTTAAAGGGAATGCTTCCAATGTTTTCTTCTTAGTTTCTGATACCCATTATTGGGTTAAGGAAGGTTTTTCTTTTATTTTCTTTTTTAAAGATTTTATTTATTTATTTATTTTTAGAGAAGGGGAAGGGAGGGAGAAAGAAAGGAAGAGAAATATCTATGTGTGGTTACCTCTTGCACGCCCCCTACTGGGGACCTGGCCTACCACCCAGGCATGTGCCCTGAATGGGAATCAGACTTGCGACCCTTTGGTTCACAGGCTGGCTCTCAATCCACTGAGCCAGGGCAGGAATTTTTTTCTCTAACTTGATGAGAGTGTTTATCATGAATGAATGTTAAATTTCATCAACTGCTTTTTCAGCCGGTGAAGATAATTATCTTTTTTAGCTACTATCAAGATAATTATCTTTAATCTGCTACTATGGTGATGGACTTACATAGATTTTCTTATGTTAAGCCATCCTGGCATTCCTATTCCTGTATTTGGCCTAACAATATTTTGTTTAATATTTTTATATACTCATGAGTGAGGTTGGCCTGAAATTTTTTTTCAGACTTTGTCTGCTTTTGTCAAGGTTATACTGGCCTTCTAGAATGTATTGGGAACGTTCCCTCTTTTTCTATTCTCTGAAAATGTTTGAATAAAATTTGAAATAATCTGTTTATTGAAAATTTGGAAAACTTGCATCTTGATCATCTAGGATCTGGTTTTTAACTACAGTTTCAATTTATTCAGCACTTTCATGCTTTCTAATTCATTTTGAGTCAATTTTTAGGATACATTTTCTCAATTTTGTCTATTTTGTGTATGTTTTAAAATTAATAGATATAAAGTTGTTCATATACTTCTTTTACCTTTCTAACCTCCACAGAATTTACAGCTAAGTTCATTTCTGTAATTTGTAATGTTGTTACTTTGTACCTTCTCTCCTCTTGCTCTAGTTGTCCTAGAGCAAGGCTGTCCAACCCATGGCCCATGGGCTGTGTTCGGCCCAGGCTATGAATGTGACTCAATGCAAAATTGTAAATTTACTGACAACATTGCTTAGTTTTATTATGAAGTTTTATTGCTTAGATATGTACATTTTCTGTATTAGTGATCACAGACTTGGGACCTGCTCAATGCTTTTAAAAGATTATTGAAAGTACATAATTAGGGTTATTATGTGAGGACTTTTAGCTTATCTGTGGTGGTAGATATCATGAAAATTATGCATGGATCTGTTTTTCTTTTCACTCATCAGTTTTCATTAGTGTTTGTGTATATAATGTGTGGCCCAAGACAACAATTCTTCCTGTATGGCCCAGAGATGCCAAAAGTTTGGAAACCCCTGTCCTAGAGGCTTCATAAATCCTCTCCAGTTCATAGGTTTCTTCCCTTGCCCTTTTGTTCTTCTGTATCTTTTGTTTATTCTGTGGAGCTTTTTAAACTTAACTTTGGCACATGGTGATTTTTATCCCTCCTTCCTTTCTAACATAAATGATTTCTTCATAGTTTTTTCTTTTATTGCTAAGTGATTTAGAATTATTTTTAAGTTTCCAAATATATGGAGTTTTAAATTTATACTTTTGTAATTGACTTTTAACTTAATTGCAGTGTGGTCACAGAACATAACCTGTCTGATAATAAATAATTCCTTGAAATTTCTTGAGACCTACTAGTATACTTTCAGTATTTATAAATATTGAAGTGTACTTGAGAAAAATGTGTACTCTCCAATTATTGGGTAAAAGATGTGTATATGACTGCTATGTCATCCTTGTTAATTGTGTCCTTGGGTGGTCTATATCTTTGCTTGACATCAGTAATTGAGAAAAGTATTGTATCATGGGTCTTTTCCCTTCCTGAAGGTACATCATTTTTTGCTGTATGTATTTATTCAAGTACATCACAAAGGTAGGAGTGTTGCCTCTTCCTGGAGAATTGAACCTTGTATCATTATATAGGGACCATCTCTGTTCCCAGTAATACTTTTGTCTTAAAGCTACTTTGTCTAACATTTACTTAGCTAATCCAGCTCTTTTTTTCCTGTTTATTGAATTTATTGGGGTGACTCTGGTTAACAAAATTTATAGGTTTCAGGTGCACAATTCTACAACACATCATCTCTATATTGTGTGTGTTCACCACTCCAAGTCAAATCTCCATCACCATTCATCTCCCTCCCCATACCCTCCTCCGGTCTGCCCCATGATCTGACTTTCTTTTAGCAGTTTGACTGATATATCTTTTTAATAGCCTTTTACTTTCAGCTTTTATGGTGCTTCTGCTTAGGTAAATCTCTTGTAAATGGTATAGAATGGATTTTGTTTTTAATCCAATATGGAAATCATATGCTTTTAGCATGAAAATAGGCCTAAGTTAGGAAGTTTTTTCTCCAGAGAGGATTTCCTCTGCTTCTACTGGAAGCATCTAGGTTTATTTCATTCTCCTTGCCAGTCTCAGCTGATTGAGGGGTAGCAGCTCAGCTTTCACATTTTGCTAGTGACCCAAGGTTCAGTGTCCCTGCTGAAGTGTGTTACTGTCATCTGCCTTCAGGCCTATCCCACCTTCCTGTCATTCTCCAGCCACAAGGATACATTATTTGTGGTGAGGCTGGGGGCTGTTATAGACCTCTGGTGAGATCAGGGATTCTTCAAAGAATGTTTCTTATGTAGCCCATGTCTGTTCTGTAGTGACAGAGTCCCCTAGAGCACTTAGTGCGCCGTAATACCAGTTGTGGAAATTTCTGGTATTCTCCTTGTTTTGTTTTACCACAATACTTACCAGTATCTGATGTACTGTACATTTGTTTATTGCTTTTCTCTTCCCACTAGAATATAAGCTTCATGAGGGCAAGGATTTGTCCTATTTTGTTTACTGCTGTATCTCTAGCATCTAAACCAATGCCTGATACTTAGTATGTTCTCAGTCAATATTTGTTGAATGAATGACTATGGAGGGTAGAGAAGGTGGTGTAAAAAAAGCCATTCCAAGTATTCAACTTTTACCTTGAAATGCTCTGGTATGTTCCTCCATGACTATTGTCACAAGTTAGGACGCCCTTACTTCTCCCTAGGTTATTGTAGCCCACATCCACCTCATTTCTCTGTCTCTGCTTTGTGGATTATCTATCCCTTCCATTTCATTCTTCATAATCCTATCAGAGTTTTTCCCCTAAATAGATGTAGGGAACCTACCTGCCTGGTTTCAGAAGCTGTAACCCCCCATGGCTAAGGCTGAGTGAGAGACCTTGGGACCATAAATCACTGAAGAGACAAACCTTATCTCCTTGGCGGGGGCGCTGCCTCTGCCCCTTTTGCTTCACCCTGCTTGCCCCTGATCCTGACCAGTTAGCCAATGATGGGCAAGATTCCTCAAGGGAGGGATGGCCTAAGACACTCATGGTCATGAGGGGGCCCTCAGGGAAGGACTTGGGGGGCTATGGAGAAAAGGGTGATGGACCCTCACCCCTTGTCTTTGACATAGCCTGAGTCCTCATTCTGTCTGCAAGAAGTCTCCTAATCTCTTGGCTGCCTTACTTCCCCTGCCTGACTTACGCCTGACACAATGACAGAGGGTGGTGCAGCCCTGTGCTGGAAAGGGCAGGTTCCCTGGGGGTGATCAGGCCTAAGAAAGAATGCATAAAATCCTGTGACACCTGCTTTGCTAAGAATGTCCTCAATTTTCTGATAAGGGTCCGAGCAGGAAATGAGTTTGTTTCCCAAAGTTTTATAGCCCTTTAGCAAAATGACCCTGACTCAGAATAAGCCTTGGTGGTTCTTTGAATGTTATGTATTGATTGATCCTTACTGCCTGACAGTGATTGATGAGCTTTACCTGTATTCCAGTGCAAATTGAACCCAATAAAAGCCTAATGAGGAAAAGGCTCTTGGTCCTTCTCCTTTGAGAGATTGTCCACCTTTCCTCCCTAAGCAGATCATGTCTTGGTAGACTTATTCTTATCTGTGGTGGATGGGGGGCTCTGTGGGTGGAACCCCCCCCAAATATAGATCTGATTATTTTACTCTTCTGTCTCAGCTTAGCCTATAGAATAAATTCCAGCTTCTTTAATGTGGCATTTATTCCCAACATGGTTTCTAGTCTTACTTCTACACTGAGCATCTTGAACACTTTAGACTCTCTCAGAATGCCGTGTCTGTGATGTTTATGTGATCATGCTCTTATCTGTAGGGCTCCTTGAGCCTGAAAAGTCATTCTTTTGCTTATGCTTATCAAAATCTTAGTCATCCTTATATTCACTCCAAGTCATCTTCTTACTAAAGACTAATATCATTAAGAAATATAATTCATTCTTGACATTTTATTTTGCTGATTTGTATTCTAAAAAGCTGTCTGTTCATCTTTCCTTACTAGATTTTAAGTTCCTTGAGTCCAGAGATTTTGTTTGTTTCCTGAAAGTCTCCAGTACAATGCTTTAAACATAATGGATCTTTGATAAATAGTTTTAAAGCTTGAATTTTGAATGTTAAGTTTTCATCTGATGTTATTTTTCTCCTTCTGCTATGGTAAACTAATCATGTCTTTTGCCTTCAGTTATCACACTCCAGTGACTAACTTTCAAATTCAAATCTTTCTATTTTCACCCCCTGGCTAATATGACCTAGGCATCTCACCTTCCTCAGACTCACTATGTCATCGCCATCTTTTTGTCACTCCTACTTCCAAACCAGTACTTCTCATAACTTTGCCATAATAAGGCACCACCATTCTTCCAGTCATATGACTCAAAACCTTGGTGAAATCTTTATCACCCTTTGTCTTAATCTTCTGATTTCAACAAATCAGAAAGTCCTGTTTATTTCTTCTTTAAGACTTTATTCAGTTCATAACTCATTTCAAGCTGAGAAGACCTTAGAAATGGAATTTACAGAGGAGACTTACTGTCCACAGGTCTTTTGAGACAGCTCCTCTGTTTCCAAACATCCACTACAGATGAGGATGACTTCAAAGATGGTGGACACGTTTGCAGCCTACTGTTTATATAGCTTTGTATTAGCCTTGGTTTTTATTTTATGTCTTGAAACTATATTTCGAGTACCTTGCTTTTGCATAAACTAGAGCTGAAAACATGTATGAATTTTAATGGAGTCTGTTGAATGTTGATCATATTTTCCTACAGGAGTTTAGAAATATTTAGCAAGGAATATTCCATTTGATTTGTTTAAATGAAGGTAATTATGTTGTGGTTTGAAATTTTATATGAATTTTTCAGCCACAAAAACTGTTGTGGGCAGCAAGCAGACATTTATGATTTGTACAGGTTTTTAAATTATTACTCATTGCTTCTTCGAGGCAAATGGAGATGACAGCTTTAATTACTTTGTATTTATTTGTATGATAAAATTCTGAAAATAAGATGTTTCCATAGCGAAGATGTTTATGGAAAGTTAGTGTTAACTTCAAGGATGTCAAATGCTTTAACTATGTAGAGGGTACTTAATATTTGATTATAGTTTTGTTGAAAATACAGAATATTATAAGAACTTTTTCCTATTATAAGAACTTTTTTCCATTTTAGAGCATGTCAAAAGAATAAACATAGTAATTTGAATGCTCTATTTTTATTTCTAGAAACCAGCAAATATCCTAGTAATGGGAGAAGGTCCTGAGAGGGGGAGAGTCAAAATAGGTAGGTAATTATTTCTAAAATAATTTATTAAGAAATTGAAGTGACTGCAATGATGGTTCTCTTCTTAATACTATTATTTAAGTAATTAATTACTTAATTACTTTCTCATAATATAGTTAGAAAAGGTATTGGGAAATATAGTATTTAAATCCCTCATTTATTCCCAAAATAAGGTTCTGTAATTCTAACCTGAGGTAAGCAAGCCCACAAAAAATTTTACTCCCATACAGAATCCCAAACATGTATTTATGTCACTATTACTGTCCTGCACAGTCACCCAAAACATAATCCCATAAATTTTACTTTTGTTTCAACTTTACCAAGTGTTCTTTCCTTAAATATATCTCTTCCACTCTTACCTAATACATACAGGCCTTCACAGATATCTTCCCCCATCCCACGTATGTTCTGTGCCAGGTACCAACATATCTTTTCCAAATGGATGTATATGTTTATAGACCCTCTTACTTGCCGATCTTAAGGTTAAGGCAGTGGAAAGAAGTCTCATCTATACATTAAAAAAAATTTTTTTCAACCCTGAAGGAACTAAAAGAAATTGGCATCATTTATACCTATGACATATTTGGGAAGAAAATGAGCTAAGAAATACTTTGTTCTAATTTCTTTTAATAGAAATACATTTATTGAATGTTCAGTGTTTTTTAGAAGGATTTCAAAATTAATTTTGTTTCATCAACCTGCTTTCCTTGCTATTAGACTATATCATGCCAGGGTTGGTACAAAATGCTAACTTGACCTACTACAAATTCATTCTGTCCTCCTTCAGCTGAGCCTGCCCTGCTGCCTGGTCTTCTACTTCAGTTAATACACCAGGCCAGGCCCTGAAGATGCTGTTCTGAACCAAGTTCTCTGTCTTTAAATCTCCTCTCTGAGTTTACTGGGATGCAGTCGTTCCAAAGTTGTGTTGATGTTAACTAAGAACCAGGTCACTGCTTTCCTTCCCTTTCCCTTTCCTTTTCCATCTCCTTTGCACCGCTCCTCACTTGTTTCTCACTCACACTTACGTTTTTTCTTCTAGGCATTTATTGAGTCCCTACTTTTTGCTAGACACTGGTGAAGGGGGAAGGGCGATAAAGGATAGTTCCACCTTGTGGGAGACTGTAAAATAAACAGTGTACTATCCAGTGTGATAGATACTTTCATATGATACTTTTTATAGATACTTACTGTGTTGTTTTACACAACCGCCCTTTATGGTAGGTATCGTAGATAAGGAAAGCTGGATTTAGAGAGGTTGTAGCTTGTTGTGCTTTCCAAAGTAAGGACTTGAATTCCAAGTCCAGAGTCTCTTTTCCCTACAAACATTGCTACCCAGTGAGAGCAGAGCTGTCTGGTGTGACCTCACTGACCACTTTTTGTCAGCACAGCTCTGTCTTTGAAACAGTCAAGAGGAAGAGGGACTCCGCTCTCCTGAGGCCCAGCTGGTGTCCTTCTTTGCCTAAATGACCTTCCTGCTACCCTTCAGCCCCTCATATAATGGGATCTCCCTTCTCCCATTCTCAGGATTCCCCTCTTCACCTTCAAACATTCACAGTTCTCTCCTTAATTTTAAATTAAATCTTCTCATTTCCATTTCGTTTTCTTTACCACCTGCTACACTTGTTTTTCCTTGTTCTTCTACTTCCAGAACACATATTCACCCATTGGTTCCACTCACCCTGATTTTTTGTAATCTGTCCTCTAGTTCCATTCCTCAGTTGAAACTGCTCTGTAAAAGGACACCTTTTCACTTCTGTTTTACCAAATCTAGTGGCCTGTATTTAGTCACCGTTTTCCCTTACTGCCTTAGCCATTTGTTCTCCTGAGCAGTCTGGCCTTGGGACTTTTTTTTCTTGGTTCATATGACATCACATATTCTGTATACCACTTCTGCTGTTTCTTCTGTATTTTATTTGTTACTGCCTCTTACTTGTATCAACTTTTTGTTTCAATACACCTTAGCCACTGGCTTTGGACATGACTCCCTCTACAATTTATTCTTTAGGGAATTGGTTATCTGTAGCCTCAAAATCTTAGACTGTATGAAAATTACTCTAAGATCTAGAGTTCAGATTCCATTCTGTCACCCTAAGTGAAATCCTTATCTCTGTTTGGTTTCCTGTTGTCAGCCTGTACTCTATTACTCCAAACCAAATTCATCATTTTCTTAAACTTGCTCTTGCTTGTACCTGTCATCACATTTAACCCGGTCACCCAAACTTAATGTCTTCCCTGATGTCTCCCACATATCTCTACAGTCTCTCAACATGAAACTCTGTTTCCTAACCAGGCTAGTTAGTTGTTGTACTGTTAAAAGTTTTAGGATGGTAATTCTATCCAAGATTCCAGATAAAATCAGGGTTAAAACTAAGCAGTAATTAATAATAAAGGTCAAGTAAACAATCTGCTTGATTAATTGCTTTAAATTTTGTTTTAATAGTACATTATTATTATTTTTTTAGTAGTAATGCTCTGATGTCTGTGCTTAACACCGCAATACAGTTCTTTTCTGGTTGAAAAGAAAAGCATCGTCGAGTGGAAAACACACTGTGCCCTGCCCCGTATCTGAGCCTTTCCCTCCTCAGCAGCCTACAGACTTCCCAGGCCTTACTGCCTTATTGCCTTCTTTACTGTTCCCAACAATTTATCCTTCAGAGCCCAGCTCAGGTTCTACTTTCCATTTAGTCCATTTGTAGAAGTGTTTATCAAACGCGGTTCCAGATAACACAATGGAGACATAGGCTCCTCCTGGAGGAGATTTAGAGTTTAGTCAAAACCAGTAGCAACTTTCCTTTATTCTTATAACACTTACCCTTTTCTAATTTTTGTCTGCTTTGTATATTCTGTCATCTCACCTTCGTGTAAGCTCCTTGGTGTGGTAGACAATGTCTTTTGCTGTTTTTCTCTCATTTGTTTTGTCCGATTAGCACCCACAGCAGAATTTTACTACTGCTGCCAACTGAATTGAAAATTTCATTCCTATCTGATTTTAGGAAAACAATTGTTAGTAATGTTTAAGCTAGTTAACCTTTTGTCTAAATTAGTAATTATTTGAAAAATGGTTTAAAATTCCTTTAAAGTTTATACAATAGGCAAGGATTGTTTTCAAGAATGTATATTGTGTTTTCTGGCCTTTCATTTCACAGTGAATAGGTGTGGCTTAGATAAAACTAAGGAAGCACAGAATAAGGGGAGAGAAACTGGCTTTAGCCTCTACTTCAAAACAAAATGTTTTTCAGTGGGTGGAACAGCATTCCATCATATTACTTTGCCATCAGCAGCAGTCAACATCTGTTAAATTTATAACGCAGTGCTTTGAAGTAGGTGTAATATTGGTAGAATGGTTGTGAGTATTTTTATTTGCTATATGGAAATTTAGTTAAGAAAGAGTAGCCATTAGCACAGGCTTCCTTGGACAGCTTTGTTTTTTAAGACCTGGCTTCTCCAAACATTTTCAGAAAGTCTTAAATTACTCAAAATCTCAAGAAATAATATCACTGTAAATTAAAATTGTAATGCATGTTATAGCATATTAGTTTTAGATTAAATGATTTTTACAGTTACAATTTTATGTACTATGTGTACATTTTATAGTACATTGGGGCCCTATGTAATAAAAATATACTGCCTATATTGTTTATTTCAAGTTAGAGAAGTTTATAATTCTTGTGATTTTGCCTTTGTGACATGCAATTATGATACATATAATTTATTGGATGTCAGATCAATGGTTAAGAATGTAGCTGCTAGATTATAACATGGTTTTTGTTTGAGTGCTGGCATCTTTACTGACTATCCCTGTGACCATGGGCAACTCATTTTACTGCCTTGGGCCTTGGATTCTTTATCTCAGAAGTTGGGACCAAAATACTTACTCAACCTGTGTCCTTATGAGGATTGAATGAAGTGATTTTGATGTATTTGCAAATGGTTTGTAAACTCTCAAGCATTTTGTAGATTTAAGGTATTTGTTGTTTATAAAATATTAAGAAAATTAGATAGTCTCTGGGATCTTGTTTAGTAATATTCTTTTTACTACTTTTGTACTCCTCTAATAAGTCAGTTAGCTTTGACACAGACCTTTGTTAAATGGGGAATTACAAGAAATCATCATGTATATTCTCTACATGTTCTTGGAAACATGTATGCGATGTGGTGGGTCATGTACCAAACTAGCTGTCTGGGAGCAGGGAGCCCCAATCTGTAGCATTTGCTCTTTCCCGTGATGTAAATACTCTCACCACAGCCAATTTCAGGCCACCATTGAGATGTCCCTGAACTCAGAGTTGGGACAAGTTGTGTACAGATAAGCTCTCTTGAGTCCGTAAGAACTGATTCTAGCACACACTGAGCTAAGATACAGTCTGTTTTTAGATGTATAGTCATACAGAAGTTATAATTAATCATGGAAACTGAAGGCTATCTTCAGTTTTTAAAAAAATCTAAGAATATTATTGTAGCAGTCTCTGAAAGACAGGAACCTGAAGTCAGACCTGGAGTCTCATTCTGATGCTGCATTTAGTAGGACTGTGACCTTGGTCAAGTAAGACTATCTTTAAGTTTCTTCATCAGTGAAATAGGCACAATAATAGTATCTACCTCAGAAGGGGAGTTTGGTGCCTGGTACAGATCACTGATTGAAAAGAAGGAAAAGGATAACTTTATAAGTTAGTAACTATTGTCATCAAACTTGTATGGTTCTAATAGCATGCTAAGCTGAGTTTTATATTATTTTATTTTTTTAGCTGACATGGGTTTTGCCAGATTATTCAATTCTCCTCTAAAGCCTCTAGCAGATTTGGATCCAGTAGTTGTGACTTTCTGGTATCGGGCTCCAGAACTTCTGCTTGGTGCAAGACATTATACAAAAGCCATTGGTAAGTTAGTCTAAAGTGATTTACTGTCTGGGCATTAGGTTATCATAAATAGCAAATGGTACAATAATAAAGCTGCTTTGTAAAAAAAAAATCTATATTTCTTTGTAAAAGTCCTGTTGTCTTCTGTATTCCTAAATTTTATAGTTTAGTGGATTTGGATTTTTAACTGTATAGGAGAAAATAGTTCTTTTAAGAGAAGAAAGCATTTTCTTTCAGAGAACAGAGATACCGATCCTTTTGAGTTGCTATGGGAATGATCACATGCAAATTTTATTTTGTACTTGCCTACTGTCAATCAGAAGAACTGGAGAGAAGTTTAGAATTTTTTTCTTCACAAAAAGAAAAACAGGAGTAGTGTGGTGTTGGAAGAGTCCCATCTATCTGGGGAATAGTTAGTCAGCCTTTCCTAAATAAGAAACAATGTGACTAATCTTTCTTTCTTGCCATTGCAGTTAACAGAATGGCAGTTTCTCCATTAAGGTAGAAAATAGACGGATATGGGTAGATTAGCTGTACTCAGCATCTTGCCAGCTCTCCGAGTAAAAGGAAAAAAAAAAAAACTAAGTAAGAAAATCTGTTATAAACACACTCTCTGTAGGATTTAAAGTTTGCCTCAGAACAGAAGCTTCAGAGATTTTGCTACCTGGTCACTATATATTGTCCTTAGAGGATCCAGCTGTGAACTAAGGGAGTCAAGAAAGCGTCACCCTGACTGGGTGGCTCAGTTGGTTAGAACATCATCCTGTACACCAAAAAGGTTTTGGGTTCGATCCTTGGTCAGGGCACATACCTAGGTTGTGGGTTCAATCCCTGGTAGGACATGTAGCGGAGGCAGCCGATTGATGTTTCTCACACTGATATTTCTGTCTTTCTCTGTCACTAAAATCATAAACATATCCTTGGGTGAGGGTTTTTTAAAAAGAAGAGAAAGTCCTCCTCAAATCTAGAGATTTCTTTAAAAGAGGTTAAAAGAGAGGATAGGGAAGGAGTAAATAGTATTGTTAATATGAAGGGCTAGGTGTTTAAGGTACCTACATTTGCTAAGTATGTTTGTTCAGATTTTCCTCTTACAGACAAGCACAATCCTTTCTGTTAAGCTTATGAACAACCTGGTGACATCCAAAGAACTATAGAAGTTCTTACATTTTGAAGATTAGACTGTTAATTAACCTATTCATCGGTAAGAAGGGAAACAAATTTTAATTATAGTAACATCCTCATTCATTTGGGAGAACCTGAAAACTCAGATGCCAACAATGAACGCATTTATACTTTGTCCAGGGATTGATACATTAGCACAGTGTTGGAATATTGTAATGCCCCATAGATATTTCTGAAGGATTTTATTAAATGAGTGAAATAAAAGCCCATGAGTAGCCTTGGCACTGTGAGATAAACCAGTATGTGTCTGACAGTAGAGGAATGGAGACCAGCAGTTGAGGCCATTGTAAAGCTCCGTGTCAGGGGTGCGAAAGGCCACCCTAATAGCAAGGGGCCGTGGCGGCTGTCTGTGAAGGACGAAGAAAGGAAAACTGCAAAAAACAAGTGGGCGGAATCCAGTGGCCCTCAGAATGAGGAGTTAAATCAGAGCCTGACTCTACTAAATTCCAGTGAGTGACTTTGACTGTAGGGCTGTATTTTTGAGACTTTTAGAATTATGTTGCTTTTTCTTTTATGGGGTCTCTATTGAGGAGAGTAACATCTCTTAGGCAATCTCAGAAGGCACCAGAGGATGGGAAGAGACTGAAAGTGAGCCGGAGGAGGGTGAGTGTTGGTTGGAAGCAACAGGTGGTGCTTTAGAACAGAACTGATGGTGAGGTGATCCAGAGCACTGGGGCAGGCGTAAAGGATGTGGTAATGGCAGAAACTCAGATGTGGTGGACTCTTAGCAAGCACCGATACAGTCTGTATCGAAAAGGGAGATTCCATTCCCTGTAAGAAGAGGCAAATTCAGCGAAAACCCTCTGTTAAACTAAATGAAACCCCACCCCCGCCACCACCCACCAAAGCCTGTCCTACTCTAAGAGATTCTTTTTTTCTTTTGTCCTCACCTGAGGGCATGCTTATTGATTTTGGAGAGGCGGGGTGGGGAGAAACATCGGTTAGTTACCTCTCATACACGGACTGAACCCTAGGCATGTGCTCTGACTAGGAATCGAACCCACAACCTTTTGGTGTACGGGACAATGCTCCAACCAACTGAGCCACACCAGCAAGGGCTTTCAAGAGATTCTCATACAGAATTCATGGTAAGGCCCAGTTTTAACATGTACCATCAGGTGGTGTGGTCCATATACTTTGACAGCCCACACTTTGAGAAACACAGTTTTATGACTATTTTATTTATAATTGCTCTGTTGTTGAAATAAAATAGATGTGTTTTCTGAGAAATAAAGATAATTTTTGTATGAATTGGAAACCAACTATATTTCTTGTTTTCTCAGGGTAAGAAGAACTGAAATTGAATTTTAACTAGCTTGTTACTTACTTGCTCAGTAAATGAGATTTACCACTTATCCAAAGATTAAAACATAATCACTAATTTCTAATTTTAGCCAAGTTCCAATTATCCATTCTAGATAGAAGATAGGAAAAAAGTTAAGACACAGAAAAAAATAGTCCCCAAATTAGTTCTCTTTAAGCTTGAAATATATTCATAGCAGACTTATGCATGCACACATATTCACTCATTTTTACTCTTCTTCATACCTGGTTTATGTCAGAAATGAGTATTATTTCTACTCAGAGCATAGAAATAAGTTTGGTGATTTTATAGCACTGGAGGTTTATGGAATGACATTTAGTGGGGGGTGGGAATGGCTGTGTGTGTGAGAGAGAGAGAGAGAGACAGAGACAGACACACAGGAGAACAAGATAGAAGAAAGAGACCTGAGAAATGGGTATAGGTGGTACAGGAACCAGATGACCATTTAAAATTAGAGGCATATGAGACAGGAAACCTTAGAATCAACACAGCCTGCTACTCTGTGGTTCCTTGTCTCAGCAGTGAAATCTAGATCCCGGTTCCTGTCCTCTGAACTGAGGCCGAACCAGAAATTGGCACGAAGCAACATACAGCAGTCATCCCAGTGGACTGCACAGTAGAGGCAGCCAGCAGCAAGAGAGATGGGCTCACCAGAGGCAGCCGTATCTGACAGGAGTGACAACCAACATGACCCGGGTGGCAGAAAATAATGAAAAAGTAGACACTGAACAGTGTTACTGCTGTACTCTTTAGTGATGGAGTATCATGATGATGACCTTCCTGTGTCATTAAGAAAGATGACATTACATTTTTTTGTTTTATAGCCTCTTAAGTTGACAGGTAGTGGAATAAAAATGGTTATTGAAGGGATATGTTCCCATTGTCCAAAAGGCTTAACTTATGTGGAAAGAAACAATTTCTGAATGGAGTCAGATATGTGAGATATTACTAGATGCTTTTTTTTTTCATTTGGCAATTTATTTTACCAAGTAGCATACACACTAATTCCAGCTGACGGATATAATTAGACTTTTTTCTTACTTAGCTTGTCTACAGAATGTGATTTCCACATTTAGTAAACTACTAAACAGTGTACTTTCCTATACTCTACCACAGTCTGTGCCATTATTTTGAAAAATACATGTTAAATTGAATTTATTTAAGTGTATACATGTGAATATACATCTCACAAAAATTAATTCATTTCTATATTTGGCAAAGCATTGTGATTATAATATAGTCTCAGAATCTAAATTACAGTTTTTCAGTGTATAAAATTCAAATAGAATAATCTATAACTGGTGGTTTGAAATAGTTAATAAAACTTTCAAAGGTCCCTAACTTTATCCTGAGGTGTTGGGAGGGTTGGGGAAGCATCTAAGTGCATGCGCTCGATATATTTGTTGGTGTATTTATCAGCTTCTGGACCTTAGAGTTTATTGAAAAACCTGAAGTTGGTAGTCTTTCAGACAGAAGTTGAGTTTTCCCAGACAACGTTATGTGGCCTTACTATTGGTCTAGACTCACAACTCAAACTTTTGCTCTGTCCTTATGCATTTGATTGATGTGTTGCTACTACACCTGATGATGATACTGTTTTAGTCTCAGATCTTGAGTACTGTGTCCTATATTAGGTTATCAGTTGAATGCCTTAGAAATTGAGTTATTCATAGTGGTTAGAAAGGCATTTGCTAAATATAAATTTATTGCTTGCTAAATTGAGTTTTCCAAGCTTATTTTCATCAGGAAAAACACAAGAAATGTTTTTTATTCATCTTTCAGTGTGTCGTGATGATCAGCTATTCATGTCTCATATATATGTTTTCTTAATACATTAATTGTATTTTGTATATTGCTCACTGAAAAGTATTTCTGTATGTTGGTTATGATGATGCCCAGGAATTATAACCAAAGAAATATAATAAATTGTGTACAAAAATACTTGTTTTCCTTTCTTCATAGACATATGGGCAATAGGTTGCATATTTGCTGAACTGCTGACTTCAGAACCTATTTTTCACTGTCGTCAGGAAGATATAAAAACAAGCAATCCCTTTCATCATGATCAACTGGATCGGATATTTAGTGTCATGGGCTTTCCTGCAGGTAATTTATTTTCCTTTTCAGAGTATTGGAGTCATATTTCAAAATTACTCCTTTTCAAAAGCATTTTTTAAGTATGTTATATATTTTTAAGCTAAAATAACTAGGAGATTTTTGATAAAAGTAACACATTATTTCCTGTAACAATATTCAATATTTTTTGTAAGATAAAGACTGGGAAGATATTAGAAAGATGCCAGAATACCCAACACTTCAAAAAGACTTTAGAAGAACAACGTAAGTAATTCCGTATTAAATATAAGTAGTAACTTGAGTGGGAATATTTAAATTAATCCTTTAAAAAACAGATACAGATTATTATTTAAATCAGAAACTTAGACCTTTTTTAATGTTAATTATGCCTGTGATTTAAAGAATATATTCTAGATGTTGTTCACCTATATACCAGGCTTAGGATATAGTATTTAAAAACTTCTAAGAATTTAAGGGGCATTAGGTAGTTTAAATGTCTCTTCTGTTTTAGCATGGTAAAGGCCTCAGTTCAAGGCCACAACTGTGATTTTCATCTTTATCAGAGTAATGACTGGGGACCAAAATGCTGGGCTAGCACCCAAGAAGGATGGCAGGAGGAAGAACACATGGCCTAGGACCTGAGTAACTGTGGGGACATGTATGTTGAGTGGAAAGGAGAGGAAAGGTGATGGCATGCGAGGAGTCCGTCATAAACGTGTGTGCTTAGAGGAAAAGGTGGAACAGGTTCCCTGTTGGGTAACTCAGAAAAATTTCAGGACAGGATGGCTTGTAGGAGCAAAAGCAGACATCATAAAAAGAAGTAGAGAATGGCACTCATCACTTTTGGCCCCTCGGTTACAAAGTCCTTGGTAGGATCCTTTGCCTCTACCCATCTCTTTTAAAAAAACAAACACAAACACTATTGTTAGATTCCCATTTTCAGACTCAAGGCCCTCTTCCATCCTTGTCAGGGGGAGTGTTAACCTCTTCTCCTTCCATACAATACCTCTCCATCTCTCTCTGTCTTTTTTAAAAAGAGTCTGTTTATTTTTAGAGAGAGGGGAAGGGAGGGAGAGAGGGAGAAACGTGGACGTTTGAGAGAAACACCAGTTGGTTGCCTCTTGCACACCCCAACTAGGGATCTGGCCCACACCCCAGGCGTGCTCACTGACTGGAGCAGAACCGGCAGCCTTTTGCAGGACAGTGCCCAACCCACTGAGCCACGCCAGTCGGGGCCTCTTCAGGATAGCACTGATACTGTTCCAGGTTTTCTCTTCTCACTCGACACATTTTCCCAGGAAGTCTCCATGACTCTGATGGTGACAGTTTACTGTCAGTTATGCTGATAACTCACAGCTTATATATCCTCCTCAGATCTCTTTTTTAAGTTTCAGACCCACTTATCTAATTGCCTTATGGAAGCTCAATTTCAGTGTCCACAAATACTTCAAATTAAATGTTCTAAACTGAACTCATTATCTGTCCTCCTAAACCTCTCCTCCACTGTATTTCCTCTTATCATATCTGATGATACCACTCAAGGTACATGATTCACATAATTACTGAAGCCAAAAATATGAGAGATATCCATTATCTCAGTCTCTTCCATTTCACCCCCCAGTGTCCAAACTGTTAGTAAATCTAGGCAGTTCTTTGTTCTAAATATCCTTGAATCTTTATATTTCTCTCTGTTCACCCCGACACTATTAAAACACAGACTGCCATTCTCTCACCTGGAATCTTCAGTGGCCTCCTAAGTAATATTTCCAGTCTTCATTCCAGCTCGCTGCCTGTACTGCACTCATTGACGAGAACAGATATGATCATGTTGGTCTTCTGGTTGCCCTTAAGTCACCATGGCTCTCAGCTCCTTAATAGAGCTAACAAAGCCTTGGCTCTGCATCAACAAATTCATCTCATAAATCACTCTTCACCTTGTATTCTATAGTCTAGACATCCTCAGTTTCTTTGAGAACCTCAAACACCCTGGACTCTCCTAGTCCTCTGGATTTTTACACATTGTTCCCTCAATCTAGGATGTACTTTCCTCCCACCCATTTCATCAGACTAACTCCCTTATCCCTTCTACTTATATGTAGGTTTTGGCATCACTGGCCTAATGAGTCCTCCTCTGACCTTCCAGGTCTGAGTTAGATGCTCCCCCCAGATACTGCTATAGCATGCCATGCTGTTTCTCTCAGCACTAACCACTGAGCACCACAGTTAGCTTGTGAGTGCTTACTTGCCTTTCCGTCTAGACTGTATGGACCATGTCTGTTTTACACACCATTATATGCATCCCCAGGGCCTGATACATAATACATGCTCATTAGTTGCTTCTCAAATGGATATTCAGTGAAAGTGATTCAAGTAATTAAAGGTACTCTAATAATATGAAAGATACAGGAAATTAATGAAGATACATAACATTTAACTCAATATTTAAAGATTAAAGGAATTTTTTTTATAAATAAGATAGTGTTTACAACAACCAGAAATAAATTTTAAAAGGTAAGTGAAATTCAGTTATAAAAGGAATAGGAAAGGTTTAGAGTCCATACTTCCTAAGCAAGTTCTACTCACACAAAAACAGACCACTGATACAGAAAACAAAACAGGATTTATTGACTTGGCCAAATCTCATATAATATGTACAACTAATTATTAAGTAAAGTAAACTCATTATTAAGTAAATTATAATAAAGAAAAATTCCATAAAATACTACTTCAAATAGCATAGAAAGTGAAAGAATAATTTGTTTTCATTATCTCAGATAAAAAGAAAACAACCACAAAACTTATTCTCAAAGTGAATTGGGGAGGATAACAATAGAAGTTTCTGTAATCTTTCCAAAAGGGTCAGTACTTACTAGCTCATTAGAAAGCAAGGGCAAAATAAAATTAAGTGGAAATCATTAAGTTGACCTTAAAGACTGAATGTTCAAATAAGCATAGTCTCATAAATGCTTCATAATATATATACTCTGAATTACTCTGAAACCATTCAGCTCCTAAATTGTAGCAAAACTGGAAGAGGATAATTCTGAAAATGACAATTAAGCTTAACTTTAATACTAGGAAAGATAAGAAACCACAATGGGAATTGAACAGTAGGATTTCTCAAGTTCAAGGCATTTTATATTATAATAGAAACAAACAACCTGGAGTTAGCCCAAGACATCAGCTGATTCAACATAAAACCCAGAAACACGTAGATAGGCTCCACTTCTACAAACGTGTGAGAGTTTCTTCCCATTACCAAACGCAGTAGTTACTTTGGCAAGAACGTGTTCCTGGTATTGGAGGGACAAATTTTTAATACATACGGCAAAGATTTTTTAAGTGAAAATACCTCGTGTTGGCAAGGGTATAATAAAATGGGCACTCTTACTTACGTGCTACTGATGAGAATGATGGCTTCTCAAACTTTAATGTACCTGTAAATCACCTGGAGACCTTGTTAAAATGCAGATTCTGATTCAGAATCCAAGATACAGCCTGAGAATCTGCATTCTGGTGCAGGCTCTCTGGTGCCCATGCTGCAGATCTGTAGGCCAGGTTTGTGTAGCAGGGTTCTGGAGCACAAAAAAAAAAGGCTTTGAAATGTACATATCCTTTGACCTAATAATTCCAAGAATTTGTTTTGTGGAAGCAGTCAGAGCAGCCACACACAGCTAACTCAGTACTTACTATGTGCCAGACATGGTCCTACGCCCTTTACCTATGTTTTCTCATGTGATCCTCATAAAACTCTATAAGATAGGTATAATTACAGTCCTCATTTTTCAGAGGAGGGATCTAAGCCTTTATAGTGGTTAACTAACTGCCCAAGATCACACAACTGGTAAATGACTGAGTCAGCGTCTGCTGGCATCTCTGATTCTCGCCTGCTCTGCAGTATTGTCTCCCCACAATGTGTAACAGATTGACCTACAAGGACCTGCATTTCATGACTACTGTGAAACGAACATTAGTAATAATAGGAAATATGCAACCACTACAAGTAAGTTTAAAGAACATTTTTACAAGGGAAAATGTTTATGAAACAACATTAAGTGAAAAAAATTAGGACAGCCCTGGCCAGGTGGGTCAGTTGGTTGGAACGCTGTCCCAATACATCAAAAGGTTGCAGGTCCGATTCCCAGTCAGGGCACGTACATAGATTGCTGGTTCAGTCCCTGGTCGGGGCATGTACAGAAGACAACTGATCGATGTTTCTCTCATATCGATGTTCCTCTCTCTCTCACTCTGGCTCTTGCTGTTTTGCTCTCTTGTGCTCTCTCTCCCCCTCCCGCCCTCCCTTCCCTTCCTCCCTCTCTTCCTCTCTCTCTAAAATCAATAAACATATCCTCAGATGAGGATTTTAAAGATGAGGATTTTAGGACAGTTGCCCTGGCTGGTGTGGCTCAGTGAATTGAGTGCCAGCCTGAGAACCAAAGGGTCACTGGTTTGATTCCCAGTCAGGGCACATGCCTGGGTTGTGGCCCAGGTCCCCAGTTGGGGCACAGGAGAGGCTACCATACATTGGTGTTTCTCTCCCTCTCTTTATCCCTCCCTTCCCTTCTCTCTAGAAATAAACAAATAAAATCTTTTAAAAAATATTTTTAAAAATTAGGACAATTTATACAATGTGATCCTAACTTTATAAAACAAAACAAAAACCCTTCAGTGCTTGTCTCGTGTGTGTGTATATATATATATCAGTTTAATATATCTTCAACTTTTTATATATATATATATATATATATATCCATGGGAAATTATCAAAATCTTGACAGTTCTTTATCACTCAATGGTTTGATTATGAGTGATTTTAATTTTCTTTATACTTTTCTATATTCTCTAACTTTTCTACCATGAATATTTCTTAACCATTTTAATTTGTAGTATTTCATATATAGGAAAGAATATATATGATGAAAACATGATAGTAGTCTATTTAGAATAATAAAATGACTCTCCCTTTACTCAACCAAAGAAATAGAACATTGCCAGGATGACAGAAGTGTGCTGTATGCTCCCTTCCTTCCCGTCCACAGCTCTCCCAAAGGGTAGCCACTGTTCTGAATTTGTATTTACCATTCCTGATTTTTCATTATAGTTTTAATACAAATAAATTATTGTTCAGTTTAATATATCTTTCAGCTTTTTATGTAAATAGTATCATACTTTCTGCAATTTGTTTTTCCCCCATTCATTTTTACTATTGTTAACATTATATTACATGAATACATGACAATTTCATTACCCATTCTTTAGTAGACATCTGGGTTGCTTACAGTGCTTTCTATTACCAAAATGCTGCCAAGAACATTCCTTGTCCATGTATCCTGTTATGCATGTGCAAAAATCTCTCTCAGACTAGAGTGTGTACCAAGGAAAGCAATTGCTGGGACATAAGATACTCACATTTTCAACTCTAATGGTTAATACATAATTATTTTCCAAAGTGATTGTAACAATGTAAACTCTTCATGCAGTGTGTAACAACTCCTATTTCTTCATGCAATTACCAATATTTGGTTATGCATTCCTTTTTAATCAGAAAAAAAAACTGGTGTAAACACATACTTTATGGTAAATCAGTCTTGGAGCTTCATGTTAAATAAATGGTGTGAGTGTCCCCGATGACGTAGGATTTTTATGTCCTTGCAGGTACGCCAACAGTAGCCTCATAAAGTACATGGAAAAACACAAGGTCAAGCCTGACAGCAAAGTGTTCCTCTTGGTAGGTACATCCCCTCTCTGGCCGGGAAGTCAGAGCTTTAAGCACAGCTCTCCCCTCATTCCATTTCCCACACAATTGTCCCGGCTACTCCTTCTCTTTAGAAAGAAAAGAAATCAGTGGATGCTGGGGCAAATTAAATATTTTTTTTTGAGATGATACTCTTGACTTCTTGCCTTATTTTTTCCCAGTGATTTATCAGCAGAAAAAAATTTAAATTCTACAGCAAACGGGCTTTAATTTTAATGATTTTTACCCATTTCACATAAATGTGTGTAGTGTATTAATTATGCAGGGAGCTGTACAAAATGGCATCTGATATTAATCCTGCTGGACATTAACGCAGAAGTCAGAACACTGACTTCTAAACAACCATTTCATGGGCTATCCCTTTCTCACGTGTTACTCTAGCTTCAGAAACTCCTTACCATGGATCCGACTAAGAGAATTACCTCTGAGCAGGCTCTGCAGGATCCCTATTTTCAGGAGGACCCCCTGCCAACATTGGAGTATGTATCCTGCCTTTTCTGCATTCTTTGCTCCAGGTCGAGGATGTCAGGTAGTGGCTGAAAGCGAGAGAACACTTGTTACTGCAGTATTTTGTCTTCACTAGTTCATACGGCCTTGGAGAAAAAGTACTCATGAGACAGGTCCTGTATTTTGAAAGAGGCAAAGCTATAGAGAGGTGTGAATGAAAACAAGAATTTTAAGAATGACCGTTAATCAGTCCTACAGATAAAAATAAAGCTGAGAACAGATGGCACTTTTATAGATGGTCAGTCAAACAGTTTAAGCCAAACTAGTAGGGGACTGAGAATTTAAAATTGAACATATCCACTGCACAAACATAACTGTCTATTTCCCCATCCTTGTTTATACCCACATATATAATTGTGCTTAGATTTATTAGAAGTGCAGCTTTTCTTGAGAAAAAAAGTTAATTTCTTTATTGAAGCAAATACAAATTCAGTTATTTTTAGTGCTAATGAAGCTTGTGTGGAGAAATTGTATGTCATGTATGTTAACTCTCTTAGCAGCTAAGATTTGTTATGGAACGTGGCAACTAGCGTAAAACTTAAGACAACGAATTGTTCTTTGATGCATAAATTGTTTTTTGGAGACATCCAGCAAACACCAATCACAGATGAAGAGTAGGAAATACGTTAAGAAAAAAAAGTCAAATTTTAAATTAACAAGGTCAGTGATATTGTAGATTTTAGGTCATGACATGTATTCTTTCTTTTTAATGATTTGTAGTGTGTTTGCTGGCTGCCAGATTCCATACCCCAAGCGAGAATTCCTAAACGAAGATGAACCTGAAGAGAAGGGTGACAAGGTATGAAGCGCCCGGCAGTCTCACTTCTGGAGGGAAAGGGAGGCAAGGAGAGAATGTAGGGAAGTGTAATGTAATGGTCCACCTTTTATTTAATTAAGTGTGTATTCAGTTAGGGGTACTTTGAAATTTGAAGTGTAATCAGCTTGCAGATAGATGAACTTCCTGGTTTGTTTTATAGCCTATTTTATTCCCTGATTCTTCACTCTCGCTCTCCTCGTTTGTTCAGCATTATTACCATCACTTTACGCAGGCTGCTTTTCGAAGCATCATTCAGTTCTTGATTGTACTTAGAGATACGAGGCCCTCCCCACACTCCTCTACCCCAAAATCACTACCAAAAGACTATCAGAGCAGTCTCAGCGAGTGCAGAACTTTCCTGTGTGCCTTCTGGTCTCCCGTGGAAGGTCTGTGTCTGATTTGGAAGATGACTGTGCAATGGAAATGAACTTGTGGGGATGAGTCCCACTCAGGGCCCAGTCCTGCACCTGTGAGGGTGCTGTATTCCCGCTGCTCATTCTTCAGTCGTTCCAGTCACTTTGGTGTCCCACATAGGTTGCCCTGCAGGCTGGGTCAGCGGTCACGTGTGCCTATCATATGAAAGGAATTTCCTGTTAATTCTTTTTTTCCTTCCAAGAATCAGCAACAGCAACAGAACCAGCATCAGCAGCCCACAGCGCCCCCACAGCAGGCAGCAGCCCCTGCGCAGGCACCCCCGCAGCAGCAGAACAGCACCCAGACCAACGGGACCGCGGGGGGTGCCGGGGCTGGGGCGGGGGGAGCTGGGGCGGGGCTGCAGCACAGCCAGGACTCCGGCCTTAACCAGGTGCCTCCGAACAAGAAACCGCGGCTCGGCCCTTCAGGCGCAAACTCAGGCGGGCCTGTCATGCCGTCAGATTATCAGGTATTCATCCCCCTGAGCTTTGTACTTCCGTACTTTCATGCTTGTACATTTGACGAAATTGATCCTTTTAGAATGAAGTAGTACTTACCTCTAAAGTTTGACTGTACAAACTGTACAATCCTGTTTCTAGGGCATTACATGGAAATGAAGATTTTTGTCATATTTCATGTAATTGTGCAAGATATTTCTCTCTTGACTTGTTTATCCTGACACCCTGAGGAGGGGGCCTCCCTCCTCAAAGAAAATTTCTCATTTTGCACTAACAGCTGCCTATCAGCTTTGGGTCAGAAGAAGATACCTAGATAAGCATTTGAAAAGGGAGAGGAGCCCTGGCCCGGTGGCTGGCTTGGTTGGAGTGTCGTCCCACGCACCAGAAGGTTGTGGGCTCCATCTCTGGTCAGGGCACACGCCTGGGTTGGCGGTTCGATCCCCAGTCGAGGTGCATATGGGAGGCAATAGATTGATGTTTCTCTCTCGTATCACTGTTTCTCTCCCCCCACCCTTCCTCTCTCTAAAATCAACAAACATGTCCCAGGTAAGGATTAAAAAAAAATGAAAGAAAAGGGGGAGGAGTAGCAGCTTATTTAGGACAAAATAGCTGTACACCAGAAAGATTTGCTGTCAGTGGGAGGAAATAGTAAATAGCCACATAAACAGAGAAGGGAAAGGGATTGAGACTTCTCAGAAATAACCTTAAATCTCACTGTACGTAATTTTGAGACTAGAAATACTAGTTGAAAGTATTTTTGGTTGAAGGTATTTTGATGAAAAGAAAACTACAATTGTAATACAAATTAGGAAATTAAAGAAAAAAGTCTAAGGGTTGGTATTTGGGGAGAGAGGTAAAAATACTTGCAAAAACCACAGGGAATTGTGCAACAACAACAAAAGACATTTTCAAAGGCAGCAACAAGCTAAGAAAGATCTAAGAAGATGAGAAGAAAAACTTAAATGGAAGATTAAAAGAAAAAGGGTTTAGAACCGTTGTGGTCCCTCAAGGAACTGGTGGGGGAGGAGCAGTTAGAGTTAGAGAGAGTAGAAAACCCAGCCACAGGCAAGGGAGCCATCAACTCACTGACAGGGAACTGGAGGCAAGAAAAACACGAGCAAGAAAGACATAATAAATAGCTGCCTAAACAGGCTTTACATTTTGCACATCTCGACAGACTAATGTGCTTTCACGTGACTGCTTCTCAGGAAACTTCTCTTGGAAGATTCCCTGCAAGCAGACGGGTACATAATAGCACTGCCATTTGGTTACCATTAAACTAATCAGGGTTTCAGTTTGATCTACTAAAAGCAGTAGAAGTCATGAACCTATTTGAATTTTATTATAAATTCAGGTTTTTCCAGAACATTGATGTATTCCTATTACATGAGCAATAAAGCTTCACTGTGTACTGGCTTATCTTTGTATCTCTGATTGTATTGTATTAACCTGATTATAGTCAATTATGGACAGATTACTTAACTACTGTTTTTATTCCTTTCAAATCTAAGAGCTCTTCAAAATGCTCTTCTTTGTCCATCCTGTGCTATTTACTTAAAAATAAAACAGCACCTGTATGAATAGGGTAGATATCTCAGCCATTTAGTTAGGAAGACTAGCCTGGGGAGGGGGAGTCCTTTTACCCCGATTTGCTCTTTATCTAGTTTGGAAAATCCAGGGTGCTGAGTCTCATCTGCTGAAGTAAAAGGGGTCATCGCCAGCCTAACAATTATAGGGCTTTTCAGTGGGAAGAACATTTTTTCATGATAAACTTCAAAATAAAACGTAGTGGAGAGTGTGGGATTTTGAAAGGCTTCTTACACCAACACAACTAGTCAGAATTACGTAACTCAGGAAGGAGCCGAGCCAGTCATTTTTAAGCACGCCCCTCTTACTGCCCGGCTGTCCTGGCCCGGCTGTCTTGGACCGGCTGTGGCGAGGCCAGCTGGGCAGCCTTTGCACATGAGACGCGGACCTTGTTTGTCCTTCCTCAAAACCAAGGGCCACCTGAAAGTCATTTACGTTGTGACTACAAGTGACAGCTTTGTTGCACATATTCCTTTCCACTCCTCACGGGAAGAGCCAGCCTTCTTTCTGAGCGTGGCCAGAGACACTGGTACCCGCTGTGCCTGTGTCCAGCCAGGTGCCGTGTTTTTATGCTTCAGATGGATTTTCCTTTCACACGTTTTCTCATATTTGCCCTGGGTGCTGTGAAGATGAATGTTTCGTTTAAAGTGATCAAGTACGTTGAACTGAAATACATTAGTGTCTGCCTCCCCTCGAAAATGCTCTTGAGGACATCTCCACGTACGCACACTGTTTTATTCTAAGTTAAGACTGCAGTTGGGAAAGCCCACTCGCCCCCGCGCCCTGCCCTGCCCATCCTCACCTGGCCCTGTCGTGGCGCTGCTGGCCACCACCTCCACTCTAGCCTCTACCTCTGGAAACTCCTTTTTTTCTAAAACTGATTTCATAATCACAGCTTTGTTACTTGTAATGAGAAAATTAGCAGACGTCTGTGTGTGTTATGGATACCAGTGACTAAAGAGTGCCAAACTGATTATTCTTGTTTGTAAATCTCTCTTATGCAAACAGTGACTAACCAAAATTAGTGCAGAGAGCGGTGGGCAGCCTAAGTTTCCCCACTGCCTCGTGCACACACACCAGTGCAGCTTATTTCCCAGAGAATTCCAGCCAGACATGTGGTCACAGTGGGGGCAGGCTGTAGTTTTCAAATGCGCAAAATGCATTAACAAACTAAGTTAGCTGGATCCGAACCAGGAGCCTCTGATGAGGATGGCTCATTTCTCCATCCCATTGTTACGAGCTTCTCTTCTTTCCTCAGTAACTTCTTTTCCTGTTTCCTTCTCCTAGCACTCCAGTTCTCGCCTGAATTACCAAAGCAGTGTTCAGGGATCCTCTCAGTCCCAGAGCACACTAGGCTACTCCTCCTCGTCTCAGCAGAACGCCCAGTACCACCCATCCCATCAGGCCCATCGGTACTGACGCCGCCACCCAGAGCACAGATGCCAGCAATATGATGTCTGCATTGAAAAGAACCCAAATGCAGCAGCTGTGATGCCGTGTAAAACTCATCCACTTGGGAGGAAGACTCCATACTGAGCATCTTTGCAGGACTGACAGATGTCTCTTCTTTATTGACTTAAGGAAGATTTTTGTGAAGTTCCCCCGACACCTTTTCCCTGCATGTGTTCCATTGTGACTTCTCTGATAAAGCATCTGATCTAATCCCAGCACTTACCTTCTGTAACCTTCAGCATTTTTTGAAGGATTTCCTGGTGCACCTTTCTCATGCTGTAGCAATCACTATGATTTATCTTTTCAAAGCTCTTTTAATAGGATTTTAATGTTTTAGAATCAGGACTCCAATTGTGTATAGTTTTATACTTCATAAACTAACCTAGCAACACAGGTAAAAATGCACCTTTTAAAGCACTACATTGTTTTCACAGAATATAACTGTTTTGCTCATGGAAGTCTTAAACAGAAATTGTTGCTGTCCCAAAGTACTTTACAATTATGTTTTTACTTACCTAGTTTCAGGGATGGTTTAATGACAAGACAAGTGGTGGGACAGAGGGAACCTACAACCAAAAACAGCCTAGGTCTTTGCAGTTACTGTGCTGTGTGCTATGAAGAACTGAAGTTGTGGTAATTTTTGTATAATCATTTACATGGAACTTAGTTCCCAGAATCCTCTTATTCTGAATAGTAGTCAGTAATTAAGAATTATAAATTTAACCTTCATGTAGCTATGTCTACGTTAAAAAGGGTTTTAAGAGCTTTGATGAAATACAGTCCTCTGGTGACCCACACCAGAAAGCTGAAGAGAATATTAACTGCACTAGGATTTCTTTAAGGAGTAATGTTGATCAAAGGACATATTACTTCCCTTTGAAGGAAAAGCTTTTAGTGTGTATTGTACATAAAGTTGGCTTCTCTAAAGAACTGTTGGTTTCTTCACATGTGGGCCATCTTGAGTAACTTTCTTACATAATCAAGGGTACTCAATAGAAGCCTGCAAATTAATCTGCTTTTAAAACAAAGAGCAGTGTTCTCCATTAATATCTGCATTAGCTACAGAGTGACTATTTTTAAAGCATGTTAAAAAATTTGGTTTTATTCATGTTTAAAGTATGTATTATGTATGCATAATTTGCTGTTGTTATTGAAACTTAATTCTATCAAGACTTTTCATTGCACTGAATGCTTTCTTTTGCCCCTAGGGGAAAACTAATAATTGTGCCTAAAAAACTATGGGCAGATAGTATACAACTGTACTAGAGAAAGTGCGTATTTGCATTTCCCTGATCTATGAATTGGAGGCTGAGTGCTTTCTCAGCCAGTGTGAAGAACCCCTCACTCCCCAGAGTCACAAAGAAATGTAGACTTAGAGCTCCCGCTGTAATGTAAGGGACGAGACATTTGTGTTCTTCTGAATGCTACTAGCAGCACCAGCCTTGTTTTAAACATTTTCTTAGCAGAAATAGCTGATTGTTGTATATGCAAGTTATGAGCATTGTTTTTTACTATTCTTTATGAACTTATCTACCTGGTTATGATACTCTGGGTCCATACACAAGTAAGATTTTAGACAGAAGCCAGTATACATTTTGCACTATTGATGTGATACTGTAGCCAGCAAGGACCTTACAGATTTCAGCATAATGATGCTTATTAACAATAAAGACTATCTAGTGACACTCACCAACACTGAAGCAGTCGACATGCTTCACTGGGGAGGAATTACCACGCTCCATGGTAATTTGCCCCTTCCATTTTTTAAAATGAAAAGTTAACAGCCCTCTGCATAATGTAGCTACATGTACGAAGTTCTGCCCTGCACCCCGAACCCTCACTGTCCAGAGCAATTGGCCGTCAGATGCTCGCTGCACCCTCGCCACGCACCCCGCACTGTGCTGGGTGGAAGCTGCAAGGGCGAGGTATGCTTCCTGGCGCTTAAGGAGTGTATGATCAATTCCGTGAAAGGAAGCTCTTCTGGGATAATTGGCTTATAAGTGAAACCATTTTTGAATATGAAGGTCCCACTTGGATAGAGTTACTAGTCCAAATTCTGCTCTACAATAAACAGTGCTATGGAGAGGTTTCTGTACCTAGGTACTTTCGAGAGAGCCAGCAATTCAGTATCACAACAGGTATTAATGTACATTTGAAATATCCACAGCAGACTTTCAACAATCAGGTGGCCCTTGGTAGGCAGAACACACTCTACTAAGTGGTTGCAGGAAATTAAAATGAACAGAAGCTCTGTCCTGTCCTTAAGGGGAGACTACATTGAATAAAAGATGTACCCAACTATGTGCATGAGCCAAAATGCCGTGCCCCTTAATGCTTTATAAGCAACTTTGATAGACTCTTCTTGTGGTATGCACTTCCACAATCACAGGACTGCCCTGCGTTCCCGGTGAATAGTGAATTTCACTGGCGGAACTCACGGAGACACTGTAAGGGAAGTTCACCAGTCGTTCCCGGTCAGGTGTTCTCCAGACTGTAGCCAGGTGTCCCCGTTACACACAGTCGGGGTTTCTGGCTACTGCACTGGCCCTGTCCTCCTACATTCCTGCCTCTGAGTGGTGCACGCCCACAGGTGCCCATTACCCTTTGAAATAATTGTGGTTTTTAATTTCCTTTTCTCTGTGAAGGGAAACAGAGCCTTTAAGACAATTATGGGCCCTAAAACTGTGGGACCTCAAGAGAACTGGGAAGCATTTTGAGGTTCAAATTTACTTTTGTAGCCCCCAAATGACCACATTCCTCTTTGAAAATGTGTGACTGTCATGTTCCCTGAGAACGCAGTGGGTGGCAGCCCTCAGCATGTGGGAGCACCCAAACCGGGGGAGGTTCCCGCAGGAAGGAGTCGAAATGAAGGTTTTCTGCTCCCCAGTACCAGTCTGTTGTGAGGTAGCTTTCTGGTGAGGTGTGTGTTTGGAAAAAGGGGTTTGGGAGTTTCAGGACAGCTGAGCCTCGAGGGTAAGGTAGCCTTGGGCTGATATTATGAGGCAGAAACAACCCTTGTGGTGAAGCAGATCATGCAGCAACATACAGAAATCAAGGACACGTATATTTTTATATCTCTGTGGTTTTAAAACTGTAGTACTTAGATTTTTGGCCTTCTGCACTACTCTATCGCTCTTATAAACATAATTTACATTTACGAATGGAAAGGGACGACATTTACATATGTGTTCACTGCCTCATGCCTGGTGAAGCAACTGTTAGTTGTATGCCTCTAAAATCATGCTGTTTTCCTGCTCAAGAAAGAAAAAGTAGTTGGACAATAAGACTTGCAACTAAATCTGCTTTGAGAACACTTATGTAGCAGAAACTGTACCGTGAAGGAAGAAATCTATGAAAACTGGAAACCAAACTCTTGTCTGTGGCGATACCTTTGTAGGGAATGGAGGAAGGCAGTGAAATGGCAGAGTACAGGAGGCTCGAAGCATTTAAGTGTAAGTACCATTTTATATAAAACATAGTAATTTAGGTCCCCATAATCTTAAAGAATAGTCACAAATATCATAAAGCAAAGTTCATTGTTTTAGGATTTTTAAAAAATGTGTTGTACCTAAGGCCATACTTACTCTTCTATGCTATCACTGCAAAGGAGTGATATGTGTGTATTATATGAAAAAAATCCTAATGCACTGTTATCTCCTAAATATTTAGTAAATTAATGCTATTTAATTTTTTTAAAGATTTGTCTGTGTAGACACTAAAAGTATTACACAAAATCTGGACTGAGGATGTCCTTTTTTAACAGCAATTGAAAGTACTTTTTATATATGTTCTGTAGTACATCCTTTCTTAAACTGCCTAGTTTGTATTTCCCATATTCCCTATTTGTGCAGTGTGCCCGTCCTTGTCTCTTTTTTCAGTCATTTCCTGCACGCATCCCTCTTTATATGATTATAGAGATGACTGTATGCTTTCCACACTCCGCTGCGAGGTGTGCACTCACAGCCCGCTGCGCCCCAGCAAGGCCTGCTCTGTGGGGTGCGGGACAAGCTGCCGCTCTGGAGCTGAGTGTTTCCCGCTTTTGAGTTGTCCTGGCATCCTTCTTGAAATGACTGTTAAAACTAAAATAAATTACATTGCATTTATTTTATATTCTTGGTTGTAATAAAATTTAATTGACTTGGTTTCTGTGTGGATTTTTTAAGTATGAAAGACTCTTGTCACGAGTTTGAGTATTCAGTTAGATCTGTGCGCCTAGGAGCTTTTCAGTTCACACTGGTCCTGCAGAGATGCAGAGTCTCCCTGCGAGTTGCCATATGTTATTTTATTCGGGACGTTTATGATGTCACAAAACCACAGAGGCAAGGCTCACAAATACCTCAGAAGCAAAATTACAGTTTTTAAAACATCTCTAGGGGAAACATCTATTTCTGAAGATGAAAATTAGAATGGTGGTGTAGAAAAAACAAATGGGCAGCATTTTGTGGGTAGAGTGGCGCTGGGAGTCTCTTCTCTTGTAAGAACGTTCTGCTGTACCTGGCTTCCCCTTAGCATTCATTTGATGAGTCTCCCAAGGTTATTCCAAGGGTCAAAGGCATCGTGGAATGAGCGGAAGAAGGTTTAAGTGATGCACACAAGATTTCCATTTCTATTTAAAAGAGATACTGCACATACCCAGCTGCCTCACTGCCTGGCAGATTGCGTTTTCAGTACCGTGCTGTCTGTAGGACACAGCTTCTCTTGGAGAACTGTTTTTTGACCACAGCTGCCTTTGTAACCAGCCACCTGGGTAAAAAAGGGGAGGATTAGACAAACCCCTTACCTCTCCCTCCAGGGAGAAGAACCTGGAAGGAAGTACGAGTCTGTCTCCCTAGCTGAGTGTAAGTTCTTTGTGGACAGCACCTGGGATTTATTCCTCCTGCATGCCAGCAGCTGGCATGATACCCAACACAGAGCAGATAATTAATATGGCGAGTCATTAGCTTCACTCTTGTACATTGGTGTAGAATTCCTGGATCACTTAAAATGCCGTATTTGTATTTGGACAGGGATGAATGAATGTAATTTCCATGAATAATGAAAATGCTAGAAATAGGCATCACTTCTTAAAATAGGTTCATATATTTTTGGCTGCAAAGTCATAATAAAATATCACCCCTAAGGAACAATCTAAATTGCATTTAAATAAATTAAGCCAAGTTAGCCATACTTGCCAATCTTTAGAAGCTATCTTTCTTCTGGCTGCCTAGAGGTAGGCATTTTAAAGCCTTGCAAAGCATCATTTTATCTTGCAGGCTATAGAAAGCCAGCTTGAACAAGCAACACGCAAACCTTAATGGAAAATTTGTTCATTTGATCTAAATGAGAATATAATATAGGGAAAAGGAAGGAAAATATTGACTTAAAGCATTAAAATGTATTTAGCACATTCCTTCTGCTTTTTAAGTTTTTCAGAAATTGCTGCTAAATTTTTTTACACAAAGATATGTGCCCACCCCCCACACCCCCGCTGTAATTCATATGTTGC
This sequence comes from Trachops cirrhosus, assembly GCA_028533065.1. Taxonomy (NCBI): domain Eukaryota; kingdom Metazoa; phylum Chordata; class Mammalia; order Chiroptera; family Phyllostomidae; genus Trachops; species Trachops cirrhosus. Next base: position 152,804,566 of record CM052541.1, on the reverse strand, counting down.
AGCCCTTATCCCCAGTGTGGCTGTATTTGGAGATAGGGCGTCTAGGACATAATGAAGGTTAAATGAAGTTGTAAACCTAGGGCCTTTGTCCAGCAAGATTAGTGTTCTTGTTAGAAGAGACACCAGAGAGCTCTCCTCTCCCTGCTTCCTCCTTCCTGCTCCGTTTCTCTCCCCCTCCTCCCCTCTTTCCTCTCCCTCCTGTCTCTTTCTCTGTCTATCCCCCTCACTCTCCACCATGTGCAGACACAAACAGGAAGGTGGCCAGGCATTTGCAAGCCAGGAAAGCAGCGGTCACCAGAAACCAAACCCTGCCAGACTTTGATCTTGGATTTCCCAGCCTCCAGAACTATGAGAAGATAAATTTGCTATTGTTTGTGCCACCCAGACTGGGATTTTGTTATAGCAACCTGAGCTGACCAATGCAAATTTTGGTACCAACAAGTGAAGTACTGCTGTAACCAGTACCTAAAAATGTACATGGGGCTTTGCAACTAGGTAATGGGGAGAGGCTGAAGAGTTTTGATGTGCACGCTAGAAATATGAAACGTAAAGCCAATTTTGGTAAGGGCTCAGAGAATGAGAGAGGTAGACGGAAAGCTTCAATCTGCGAGAACACAAATAATCATGAATAGAATGTTGGTAGAAATGGGTATTAGAGATGTCAGGTGGAAATGAGAAACCAGTCATTGGAAACTTGGGGAAAGGGCGATCCTTGTTACAAAGTAGCCCAGAACTTGGCTGAACTGTGTTCTAGTGTTTTGTGGATGGTAGAATTTTTGAATGCTGAAATTCTTCCCAGGAAAGGTCTCTCGTGGTGGTTGAGAAGATGGCACAGAGAACGTGTCGGAAGGCAGACTGGGGATGAAGAAGACAAACTAAGGATTTCAGACCTTTGCCTTTCTCTGGTTTTGTGTTATGCATTCATTTCTCCTGCATGCATTGGTTGGTCCTGGGATACCCGTTGGAAAGATCTGGGTCCTCCAAGCAAATGCTACTATGTAATGAGCTTTCCTTTTTGGTTGTAAGATTAAATTAATTGAAACCTTTAGACCTTAAATTATTGAAAAGGTGCGCAATATTTGACTGAATTCAGGTGCAAGTGCCATGCTTAAGTTGTAACTGTCTAGGATTAAATTCCTTTTCACTGACATAATTCGCAAGCAGTAAAATGCAGAGATCTTAAGTATACAGTTCAAAGAGTTTTGAGAACTGCATACATCTCTGTAAATAAAACCCAAATCAAGAAATAGAACATTTCCATGGTCCAGAGATTTGCAAAACTCCTCAATTACTAATACTTTTGTACCACTCGTGAGAAAGATTGACAGGAACAAAAATAACTCCTGCATTTTGCCTTTTAGCTCTTCTAGGCCAGGTTTGGAAGGTTGGACCCACTAAGGGGAGACCGGGGAAGAGAGAAAGAGAAGCCGATGCTCTCGATGTGGGTGGCCAGCACGAGAGGCCTGCTGATCAGAGCAGCCCTTCCTGGGTGAGTCTGGGGGCTGCGGGACTCCAGTCTGCAGGGAGTGCACAGTGGGAGGGCCTGATGGAGGTGGAGCAAACCAGTGAAACAAAGTTGCCTTCCAGAAAGTCCTGCACTTGGGAGAAACTGCTGGAAGCACCAGACTGAGCAAGAAGGCATGGACCGTGGGGCCAAAAGAAAGAAGGTCCTGGTGAAAACGGAGAGAGGAGAGGTGGGCCCACAGAACCTGAAGGCATCTTCCCCGCTCTAAGGTATTTGCAGAAACACAGAAGCATTTAAAACCATGGGCATTTGCATTCTACCCATGTGTCAAAAAATCTTTTTTAAAAAAGCCACTTGATTTTCCAACGGCTTCAAAAAATTCCATGCATTTTTCCCTATAAACAAGGAATAGATTTATATTTGCTTCTCCACCCACACTCTGTGCATATACGAAGCTCATCTGGCAGGAACAAGGAGTTCAGCTTGGTTGTAATGTGTGAGCATACATAGTTTTCATACATAATTACTTATTTGCAATTCATGGGAATTTTCACATGAAGATGATCCAAAAGAGGACTACAGATTAAGTGGGGGCTCTTGCCAACTAAACTATGTGAAAAGTCCTTGTATGATTGTTTATAACAGGTTCTTTATTTCTAATGAGGACTGGACAAAAGAAAGTAAGTTCTTAAGTACAAGTTAAAGTATGTCTCATGTAGTCTTAATACTGTCTGGTGACTTTCCTTGCTATGCTATTATCATTTTAATATCTACACTTGTATCAGCACCAACTAGATAGAGCACTTGTGAAAGCAAGAACATGTTTCTGGTTCTGTTCATCTCGGGAAGGCCCAGGCCCTTGTACGTGTGATGGCGCTCAGTACATTCGCTGAGTGGGCATATGAGACAACCTCCCTAAGTTGAGACTTTTTTAAGTGGTTAGTGACTTAAGTGAGGCCACGTACCCTATGGGAAGAACAAACTTTCCTCTACCCTCGAGGTTTCTTCTGGCTGGTTTGATAATCAAATAGACATTAGGGAGATTAGTAAGAAAAAATAACCAAACTTAATACACACATATGTGTGGGAACCCTGCATACAGGAGAGGCGGAGACCCCACATGCAACTGAGGTTCAGCGAGAGAAGGGGATTGAGGCCTGTGAGCTAGGGATGAGGTACTGCCTCTTGAAGGCTTCAGAGGCTCACTGGAGGATGATAAGAAGAGCAGGTGTTGAGTGAATAACGTTTTGCCCTGCCCTACAGGTGGGGTGAAAAAGTTTTCACTGATCATCTCTTATTATGCGCAAGGCTCCTAATTCAAGTTCTTCTGTGTAGTTTAAGAGAGGCGCAGAAGTTTCTCTTGAGCCTGAAGCTAAAATTGCCTTTAGCTCGAAACAATCTGTATAGCATAGAAGCACATCTTGGGGTGACTAGCTCTGAACCCCTATACCCTCACTGTTGGAAATTACTAACAATCATGATGCCCTTGGGGTGGTTTAAGACCATGTGACTTTGTCCCCATGTGCTATGGGAAAACAAAATACTAGAAAGGCTGGGCATCTTATCTGGAACTCCCCCTGGCCGACAAAATTAGCTTTTGTTTGCTCCAGAGGCTAAGTAATGAGAACAATGGATCTAGAATCCAGATCTTTTCACCAGATCTGGTTTCAGCAAACAAGTGGTTCTCCAGCCCACCACAGCCACCACGCCCTTTCCAATTCAGAGAAGGGAGCAAAGGATTCCTGCGCCACTTTTATGCTCTTTTTTAAAAAGTAGCAAAACATGCCAAAATAAAAATGTCTAAAATTCTTGTTATAAATGCACCTGCACATAAAACCTATTAACACCTAAATCCACCTTGAACTACTGTTACGGAAGCTGAACGAGTATCTCCCATATCCCGCCAGCGTCTCTCAGAAACGGGTGTTTCATGCAACGCTACTTCTGTGAGGCTGTTCATAGATTTCTACAACCGAAGCTTCCATGGTGAAATACATCTGGAAAAATCTGGGGGAAATGCAAAGCCCAGGCTTCCTCAGAACACTTCGTATGCTGATGACATCGTGAACTTCCCGGAAGGTGATCCAGTGCCCTCTTTCCCAAGCTTATTGGATCCAAGCACTCCTTTTCCTGCACTTCTGAAGAATGATCTATAGCAGACAATTTGCAAACCCCTGTTTGAGGCGGACACTGCTGTTGCCTCCTCCACAAGCTTCCCCTGCTTCCTCCTTGTCAGAAGCCTGATGTGTCCGCCCTGTCCAGGGCGGCCATCCCCTTCCACGGAGGAGGAGCCCTTCCTCAGCCCCACAGGATGAAACGGATCGCACCCGAACCCCACACGCTGGTCTCATTCCCTTTGCCAAGCCCCTGTGGTCCAAGTCTGGGCATGTCATGCAGTTCTGGCCAATGAAATGTGAGGAAGAAGCTGCTGGGGGTGTTTCTAGGAGGATTCCTTTCAAGCCCAAAAAGGTAATCAAGACAGTAACACTGCGTTTTTCTGTCTCTGGACTTCTGTATATAAGCTGGCAACGGTGGCAGCCACCTCGGGACCCCGAGCGTAGCCCGCCTCTGAGGCCACGCTGAAACTCAAGGATCCTCAAAAGGTGGAAAGAGCGGGCATCCTTGAGAACTGCACCGAATCACTGGCTTTATGAGCTTTGGAACTGCTTTATCTCTGCAATTGTCTTCTGGGACATTGTACATGTCCTTGTTTTAAAAATCAGTTTAATTTGGGTTTCTTTGTTTTATACTTGCTGTCAAAGTCATCCAGATATGGGGTCTCACTAGGCAGAGCCTTAATGCTGTCGGCACTGCTGCAGACCATTCAAAGCATTACGTTTGGAGATGTTCATTGTTAAAAAGCTGTGGCTTATTATAGACGGAGTCTCTCCTACCATTAGTACCAGGATCTGCAATCTTTATGTTTAAATGAATGACTCGTATTATCATTTTTAGTGTCTCTAAATTAGAAAATTAAACATTTATTCCTCAGCAGCATGACAGGCTTTGAAAATAAACATAAATCAGCAAAGCGCCGCAGCACTGAAACCCATAAGTAACTGATGGAATCCCTGAAGCCCTTAGGAATCAGAACGCACACAGCAGCACCGTGTCTCCGCGGTGGCCTGGCTGTGCTGCGCAGCGTCTGGGCTGGGGCTGCTGTCCTCGTCGCAGGCAGCAGGTCTGCACAGAGCCCTTCCTCTGCAGAACTCTGGGAGAGGCTCCCCTGCTCCACCTCCAAGGCAACTCCCCCATCCAAGTCCTAATTAAAGTCCCACCTCCCTGAAACCTCCCTAATTATTCCAGCCTCCACTAAGCAACCTTTTCAAAGAATTCTCCCTAAATGCCCGTCTGAACTATTGCTTTGGCATTTAATTGTACTTACCCATATTTTCTCTAATTAGTTAATGAGAGAATGGCCCCCTCTCAGCTTGTTGAATGAAAGTAATAAAGAGAAGATTGAAGGGATAAGAATATTGTCTCAGTTGGTGGGTATCAACTCTGAGACCCAACACCCCCTTTTTATAAAAAGTTTTTTTTTTAAAGATTTCATTTATTTATTTTTAGAGAGAGGGGAAGGGAGGTGGAAAGAGAGGGAGAGAAACATCAATGTATGGTTGCCTCTTGCATGCCTCCTACTGGGGACCCGGCCTGCAATCCAGGCCTGTGCCATAACTAGAAATCGAACCAGTAACCCTTTGGTTTGCAGACCAGCACTCAGTCTACTGAGCCACACCAGCCAGGGCTAAGAAGTGTTTTTGTAATGCCTTTAACTATCATTAAAAAAGGCCTCTGGGGGGTATTGGTTCTAGTGAGATCCACTGAGCTGGGGCGGAATTACTACCAGATAATTTAGAACCTGATCCTCAGCTTTAAAGGCCCTGAAAACCTGAGGTGAACCCCCAGAGCCAGTTTATTGGCTCACTGCTGTGGTTCTCAAAGGGGGTTCAATAGGCCAGTCAAAAGGGTCAGCAAGTCAAATTGGGGTGCAGGGTGACCTGCTTCATCCTCAGGTGCTTCCACTTTTTCCATTTACTAGGTGACTTCGCATCTGCACTTCTGTTTGAACAAAGCTTTCCTCAGTTTTGAGAAGTAAGTGCTATATATGTTCTGACTCTCTTGTCCAGATTTTAATGTCTGGGAGAGGATGTGTTGGCTTCTTCACTCCATCGTGCCAGAAATGAATGTCCCATTTGGTTCTTTTTTACAGTTTCTACCTCTCTATTGAGTCATTGTCATCATAGTTTCCATTAATTCTTTCAACATATTTATAATAGCTTCTGTACAGTCTGCTAAATCTAATTTCTGGGCCCATGTGGAGTTGATGAGCTCTGCTGGTCACTCAGACCTGAATCTCACATCCAGTGTTCAGTCAGCACATTCACTGCCTGTGGTCCAAAGTTCATGGGAGGCCCTGGCCGGGTCGCTCAGTTGCTTAGAGTGTTGTCCCGATATGCCAAGGTTGCAGGTTTGACTACTGGTCAGGGCACAGAGAAGAAGCAACCAATGAATGCATAGATAAGTCAAACAATAAATCAGTGTTTCTCGTTGTCTCTCTCTCTCTCTCTGCCCCTTTCCCCCACCTTTCTGCAATCAATAAATTAAAATTTATTTTTAAAGTTCTCAGGAAACCACGTCATTGTAAGTAGCTTCTTTTAATATTCACCATGAGGAAACCCTGTCCAAGGATAGAAACTTCTCAGGCTGTAGACTTGCTCATCAGCTCCTATTCTTCTCTGGGGTTGGAATGGCTAAGAATAGAAAGCTCTGGGGTAAAAAAAAAAAAAAGTAGTTGGAACCATAGCTGGGCGGCCTGACTCAGCAGCCAGGGCCTTCTGGGAGAATTACAGTGAGAAGCATCACCACGGAGAGAAAATGCCCACCAGCCGGCAAGTCCTTCTCTTGCAGGCAACTCATGAAGGAGGGGATAGTGAGCCTGGACACAGAACCTGGGGCGATGAAAGATCAGAAGATTCTCTGGCTTCAAGCTCAAGAGGCTGATTTCTATGATCCACTCCTACTCAAAACACTCCTGACACCAAATGTGTGTTTTCCACACCAAACAAGTCTCCAGTTCTCTGCAGACACTGAGAGTCCTCCAATTTAATTCATCTCTGACACAGACACCTGGAGTTAGACCCAGTTGAAGGGCTCAGCCCCACTAGATTGTCCCACTTCAGAGCCAGTTGTATGTCTAGGCCTCTTATACTTATGAATGACTGGCTATTAATCAAGGATACCCATGATCCTCTCCTCAATTTTGGTAATTTGCTAGAACAGCTCACAAAACTTAAGAAACCAGTTTACTTTCTATAACCAGTTGACTTAGTATTACCAGTTTACTACGTAGGATTCAAATCAGGAACAGCCAAATGGACAGGATGCCTAGGGCGAGGTGTGATGGGCACCAGGCCACAGGCTTCCGCGCCCTTCCTGAGCACATCGCCCTCGCAGCTCCGTGATGTGCTCCCTTTCCTGGGAGCTCTCCAAACCCCGTCATTCAGAGTTGTATGGAGGTTCCATTATGTAGACACGATTAATTAAATAATTGGCCATTGGTGATTAACTCAATCTCCAGCCCTTCTCCCTTCCCTGAAGGTTGGGGAATTAGGCTGAGATCATGCTTGGTCTTTTTGGAGCACTGTGCCCATTCTGAAGCCATCAAGGGGACCCTCTTACACTCAGAGGTTTCAAGGGCCTTAGAAGCTCTTGTGCCAGGAACTGGGGACTGAGATGGAGTATAACAGCAGAAGATGCTCCTAGCCCCCCTATCGCTCAGAAAATTACAATGGTTTCAGGAGCTCGCTCCAGGAAATGAGGACAAAGACCAGACATTTCATGTTATATCACAATATCACACTGATGTATTCATCTTGCGGGCAGGTGGCCTGGGAGCCTGTCTCTGGGTTAGAAATACCCAACGCCTTGGCCAAGTTCCAGTCCCCTGACTGTGTGCGTGTCTGCTTTGTCTTTATCTGTCTTGGCCTCTCCTTTCCTGTCCTTTCGTGGCTGAACCACCCCCAGCCCCATCTGACAACTTTATTTAGACATTGACTATGTTCCATCTGGTGAGAGTAGAAGCTTCTGGACCTGGGAGCTTCTTGTGGGTAGTTCCTCACTGATCCATTGACAGTGTAACCTCATAGAGCGATGTTCCTTCTCACATTTCCAGTTCCCCAAAGAGCTCGCTCGAGCCTCCCGGGACACAACTTCCCCGTCCGGACAGTGAGCCCTGCAGGGGCACCGCACGGCTCTGGGAAGGCAGACCTGCGGCCCAGCCCCTCCTCACCGATTGCCTGTGTGCTTTTGGGTGAGCCATTTGTCCCTCAGAGCCTGGAATACCCACACTGTGGGATGAGGACAGTACTTCACAGGGCTAACATGATACCAAAATGAGATAAGGGATGGACAGCACCCAGTTCAGGTGTTAATGACAAACATTATTGTCTCTTCCTGTTTCTTCCTGTCTCTTCTGGGGCTATATTTCCTGTGTGATTCCTATCACGTCTAGACCAGTGCTTGGGCCAGTTGCTGCTCAGTAAATATTTGTCAAGGGAATTATGTCCGGCTTCTCTATTCTCTTGCATGTTTTTTTTTTGGTGGTGGTAGTGGAGGTGATTCTCATACCATGCTCAGTGCAATCTTAGGGGCTCTGAGGCAGCACCCAAGGGCCCAGGGGGTTGGGACAGGGGAGAGATAATGAGAGGATGAGAGAGGAAAGCAGAGGAGAAAACAGATGGGCTCCAGCCCCACCCCATGTCACCTAGTTCACATTTTAAATTGGTTTGGGAACAATATTTTCCTTCTTTAAAGAAGGGATTCTATGATTTAAAGTTTGAAGACAACTGCCTTATAATTTGGATAGCTTAGAGGAGGAACTGAATTTTATGAATGGTACAAAGGTCTCTATCTTCATTCTTGCAAACATTAGCTACTGTAATTAAATTAAATAAAAATTCAATTCAATTCCTCACTTTCACTAGCCAGCCATATCTCAAGTACTCAACAGCTACACTTGACTAGTGGCTACCATTTGGGACAGTGCAGATGGGAACATTCCCATCCCTGCAGAATGCGCCGTGAGATAGCACTGGTCTATATTTTCTACACAGTGGCTGTGTACTCTGTGCTGCAATGTTTCTCGGCTTCAAGGTTGAGTTGAGTTGCCAATACACAGAGGTTTGGGTCCTGCTGTCGCCCGGCCATGTGGCGTACTGGCCCGGCTTCAGGTTCCCTCATCTGAACCAGGGAAGTCTGGGCCGCACACGAGGTTTCCACCTATTTTATCTCCAAGGGTCCCTTCGATTGTTACTTTGTTCCCTTGGGCCCACACCCATGTTTAAAATAAACTGCTTTATTAGGTAATAATTGGCTTACCCTTCCACTTTTGTTAACCAATGCTATTTATAACTACCAACAAAACCCCCTGATCAGCATAAGATTACCAGAATTCTTATTTTGAGTTGAAGTAATTCCAGCCCAAAACTTTGAAATGGGCATTGTGGTTAGTTTAGCCTTATCTTTGGTAATTGTACAATTTCCATGTAGTGTTTTTGAAATTTTGAAAATAATGTATTAATTGCTCCTCCCTGTCACTGGTACTACTTTTTAGCACCCTTAGGGCCTAAGGAGCCCAAGTAAGGAGCCTCCTGATAAAACAATTATTTAAGATTTTTTTTGAGTTTTTAAAGGGATTCTAGGTCAAAGGAGGTAATGATCCCATAAGTTCATTTGGGGAATTTAGGAAGTCAGTCAAAGGAAGCCAAGTTATTGAATGCGTATGTCAGACTGTAAATCTAGAATAGTTGGACTTTTAAGTGTCCCAAGTGGGAGGTGCAGTGTAATTGCATTTTAAAAGCATAAATTGGGTGAGACTTCTGACTACTGCAGAGTAGTGATTGGCAGGTTCTCACTCCAAAAAAATAAGATGTAAAACTGGGAAAACTGTAGAAAACAACAATTTCAGGACTTTGGAAATTAACCAGAGGTAAACAAGAAATCGAGAAGCATTCAGCAGTGAAAAGCTGCTAAAATTATACGTAAAAATGATGATAGGCTGTGGCCTTCATGCCTGGGGCTGCATGCTCCCCTGTGTCCCCCCACATTTAGGCTGGTGACTGTACCAGGGCAACACTGGCTTTGAAAACCAGCAGTCTCACTGTCGGGTCACTGTCGGCTCCCTCAGGGGAGGTGGGGGGATTTGACTTGGAAGGTGAAAACCCACACCCAGCGGTGTTGTCTGTAACACAGCGGCAAACTCAGTAAAAATTGAAAAGAAAAACTCACAGCTCTGCTAGCCTGAGACTGCAGTCCAGGGAGGAGTGAGCAGCTGGCCAGCCAGAAATTTAATGGGGAAATCCTGGAAATGAGAGAGCCATGGAAGAACTAACTAGAGAAGCTCTCCATATATCCCTGCTTGACCAGGAAACCGTGCATATGTAGAGGCGGAGCCAAGAGAGCCGGAGCAAGAGGCAGACTTGAAAACGGACTGAGCTTGCAATGCACTCCTCAGGCCACACACAGGCCCGTCAGCAGAGGGTGGATCTTATCAGCTTAAGGCAGTGGAGCAAAACCTCCATCTATTCATCGGTTGATCACTGAATTATGTAGATGTAGAGATAAGACTTAGGGAGACTGGCTAAAAATTCAATGTAAGAATTAAAAAGAAGAAACTGAGCAGAGACATCAATGACCAGATACTGTGGGAGACACAGTTCTGCAGATTAAGTCCAGGAAAGCTGATAAAACCAATAATAACAACCTGAGTAAAGAAATCAGAAGCTAAAGTTGCTAAAGCATATTATCTAAGATGTCAAGTTTTCAACAAAAAATTATGAGGCATGCAAAGAAACAGAAAATCTAATCATACTCTAAAAAAAATGTGACCCAGACTCAAAAAGCACACAATAGAAACTGATTCTGAATAGGCCCAGAAATTAGATTTATCAGACAAATATTTTAAAGAAGCTGTTATTAATATGTTCAAAGAACTAAAGGGAACCATGCTTAAGAATCAAAGGACAGTATAATTGACAATGACTCAACAAATGAAGAATCTCAAAGAAATGCCATCTATAAAACCTAGTAGAAATTTTGACTTGCAATACATAATAACAGAAATGTAAAAATTTACTAGAGGCAGTCACAGAAAAAAGAATCCATGAACCTGAATACAAATAATTAGAAATTATTCAATCTGAAGAACAGAGAGGTAAAATACTGAAGAAAAAGAAGCAGAGCCTCAGAGACAGTGGGACGCCTGTCAGGTGCACCGACGGGCACAGCTGGAGACCAGAAGGCCAACAGAGAAAGTGGCAGAAAAATATTTAATGACATAACATCTGAAAACTTCTCAAAGTTGATAAAAACATTAGTCTACAGGCCCCAGAAGCTCAAGAAACACCAAGTAAAATAGGTGAGGAGATCCACACCTAGACACATCGTAGCCAAACTCTAGAAGCCAAAGACAAGAGAAAATCTTGAAACCACTGACAGAAAAAACTCATCACGTACAAGGGAAAAATGTGATTAATGGTCAATTTATCAGAAACCACAGAGGCCAAAAGATAGTAGAATGATACACCCAAATTGCTAAAAGAAAAAAGGAAAATGGTCAACCAAGAATTCTGTATATTGTAAAACTGTCTTTCAATAATTAAAATGAAATTAAGATAGTCCCAGATAGAGACTGAGAATTTCTCATTAGCTGACCAGCTTTACATGGAGTGTAATACTAAAGGAAGTTCTTCCGGCTGAGAGGAAGTGGCACCAGACAGTCACTAGAATCCAAAGAAGGAATGAGGAAAACAGGAAATGGTGAATATGCAGGCAAATATAAAGGACTTAGAAATGTATTTCTTTTCTTCCTTTAAATTTTCTAAAAAACCATAATATTCTGTAAAGCTATAATTATAGCATTATTTTAAGCTTATAAGACATATCTGTATAATATATAAACAACAGTAGCACAAGGAAGGGGTGAAATGGAGTTATATTGGAACAAAGTTGCTATATTTTACTGGAATTCAGTCAGTATTAACTTTAACTAGATTGTTACCAGGTAAAATGTATATTTTAATCCCTAGAGCAACCACTAATAAAATACATTTTTAAAATCATCAATAGAATAAAGATGTTAAACTTAAAATACTTTTTAAAACAAAAGAAGACAGCAAAAGAGTAATAGAAGAACAAAATAAGTCTGTAACATATAGGAACTAAATAGTAAAATGATAGACAATCCTATCAATAATTACATTAAATTAAAATTACATTAAATTACATTAGCAATCATCCAATAAAAAGGCATAAATTCTCACACTGGATGTAAAACAAGATCCAATATAATGGTCTATAAGAGGCAAACTTTCGATTCAGAAATAAAAATAGATGAACGAGAAAAGAATGGGGAAATATTTACTATATAGACAGTAACCATAAGAAAGCTGGAATGGCTATGTTAATATCAGACAGATAGACTATAAAACAAGCAATACGCTGGACACAAAGTGAGGTATTTTGTAATAATGACAATGTCAATAGATCAGGAATATGTAAGGATTAGAAGTGTGTCCACACCTAACAACAGAGCCCCACAATATTGTATATGAAGAAAACTGACGACATCTAAGGAAGAAATTCCATAGCTATAGTTAAGAGATTCCAACACCCAACATTTTATATTTAACAGAATAACTGGACAGAAAATGAATAAGGGTAGAGAAGACTTAAATAACAACAGTAGCAGAATACACATTCTTTTTAAGTACACATGAAATATTCTCCAGGATAGATCACATATTAGGTCATAAAACAAGTCTCAATACATTTAAAATGATTAAAATTATTCAAAAGATGTTCTCCTGACTATAGTGAAGTTAAACTAGAGATCACCAACAGAAAGAAACTTGCGAAATCTCCAAATATTTGAAAGTTAAACAATGTACTTCTCAATAACCCATGGGCAAAAGAAGACATTTAAAAAATATTTAAAAACATTCTGAAGTTAAAGTAAATAAAATGCAACATATCAATTATGAGATGGAGCTAAAGCAGCGGTTGGGAGAAATTCAGAACACTGAAGAAAAGAAGAAATATTACAAGTCAATTACTTCACCCTTTGCCCTAAGAACCCAGGAGGAGAGCCCTGGCTGAGCAGCTCAGGCAGTTTGGAGCATCCTCCCAGTACATCAAGGGTGTGCGTTCCATTCCCGGTCGGGGCACATATAAGAATGGAAGGGCAGATCAAGTGCTTCTCAGATAAGGTCAAGTTAAAGGAGTTCATCATCACCAAGCCATTATTGTATGAAGTGTTAAAGGGACTTATCTAAGAAAAAGAAGATAAAAAACATGTGTAGTAAAATGACAGCAAACTCACAATTATTAACAACCACACCTGAAACAAAAACAAGAAGAAACTAAGCAAACAACTAGAACAGGAACAGAACCACAGAAATGGAGATCACATGGAGGGTTAGCAACAGGGGAGTGGGAGGAGGAGAGAGGGGGGAA
>CM052541.1:152677686-152791090 GCA_028533065.1 Trachops cirrhosus | reverse complement strand
ATTTTTTCAGTACTGAAAGAAAAATATTGTCAATTTAGAGTTCTATACCCAGCAAAAACATTTCAAAAAATTGATGAAGACTTTTTCAGACATATAAAAACTGAAAGAATCAATCCTCAGAGACCTGTACTATAACAAATGTTAAAGAAAGTTCTTCAGGCAGGAGAAAAATGATACCAGATAAAATTCTGGCTTCCCACAAAGGAATGAAAAGCTCTGGAAGTGGAACTTTATTTACTTTAAACATGAAACATGTGACAAGCTATTTAGTAGGACTCTTTCCGTTGCCCCGGGCTTGGCTACTAGGACCAAGAGTGAAAGCAGAGTTCTCAATATTTGAGCTAGTGTCCATCAGAATCAGAGAACCAAGAATTCCTATGAAGAGACAGAGATGACCCTGTTGCCACCAGCCACCATTTTCCACCTAACAAGACTAAAAGGAGAGAGAGAAGTCAATCTAAGGGTCACTGGAGTATAGTGAGGGGACAGGTGATTCCTCCCCTTCCTGGGGGGACAGGAAATGTACTTTCCCTTTAGGGAGGAGATTATGAGGAAATCATTCATAAAGATTGGGATGTAAATTCATTCTCCAGTTGAACATTTGATTATGAAAAAGATCTGCGGATTTACCAGTACCTCATCGGGAGCAGAGAGAGGAGTCTTAGAGAAAAAGGACAAGGCAGGAAGAAGGGCTGCAGGGGGCAGTCTGAATGCACCCGGTTTGTCAAGGTCAGGGAATGAGTTCCCTGTGGTTCAAGTGCATGTTACTTATAAAGTAGTTGAATTTGTTCCATCCCCACCCCAAGACAGCTCTCCCTGACTCCCAGGGAGTTTGAGTTCAAAGAGTCTGTAGAGTATACATCCAGTGATGGGAGCTCACTGGTACAGAGGGGCTGAACCTGGATTTTCCATTTCCCAGTCCTGCAAGTCCTTCTACAGAATGCACAGGAATCCTCCACAGGAAGCCAGTGTTTGCATGCCTGCCCCCTAGAGGGCATCGGCAGTCAGTCCAGGTCAGCAAGAGAAGCAGTGGTCATCACCAGGCTACAGCTGTGGTCTGTTCTTATAAGACTCTTTGCTCCTCCCTGTACTACCTTTCAGTCCAACACTTTGGAAGAACCAGCCCTGGAAGGGGAAAAAGGGAGGGGGTGGGGGGAACTCCTGGAAACTGTAGTCCAATTAGCCAGGCTCCAGGTCCAAGCTCACATTACATAGGGTGGGAGAGGGGCAGAAGTGAGAATAGAATGAAGTTTGGAACTAATACTTTAAATTGTACTGAGGCTTAATATCTGAAAACAACTGGGAAATTATGGATCTTCCTAAGACACCATTAAGAGATCTACTACTGCCCACTGGAGAAGGTAGACTTGGTAATACATTTGGGAGGAGTGTGGTGTAAGAAAAATAAAAAGCTTTTATGCCTTGAAAACAAAAAACACAAAACTGTCTTTCCCCCACAGGCACAATTACCTTTGTGAAGGTGCTTTCGTCTCAGTGCTGTGGTTCCCGGCAGCAAGTGAGGAGCTAATGAGGCCAGGGGGACTCGGGAGGCCACTGTCCCTTCCCCACGCACTTCTGGTGAACTCCCCGCACAGCTGGTCTGGGAGCCGGTGCCTTTGCTCTGCAGCTGTGCTCAGGGCGTGGCCTGTCTGAGGGAAGGGAAACAGGAGAACCTGGTCCAGCTTCGAGGGAAGGCCTTTCCTGTCGTGTATCTCTTTTCTGCAGAGGGTGGTTCCTGGGTCCAAGCTCAGCTCTGGAGCCATCCCTAGGCCCTGGAAGCCGCTGTCCAAGGTGGTCCCACAAGCTTCTCGTTGGTCTGTCTGAGAATGGGGGGGTGGGCACCCTACCCGGCTCTCCTGAGGGAAGCCCTCGGCAACAAGGCGTCTGCAGCCGAGCTTCACCTGGGTCGAAGCCTGTACACTTGATTGTTTCCTTTTCGCTCCACAAGTTTTACGTGTTCTTAGTAGAATAAATTGGAACATACAGGTAAGCAAGTGGATAAATAAATAGGTAAATAAATACCTCCCACAATCTCACCACAAAACAGCCACTGTTAATAACATTTTTGTGTTTTTCATCTCAGATTGGGTGTCTGACACACATATGTATATATAACATATATACACACACATTACATACATACACATATATTCACACAAACACAAAATGGATTAATATCATGCTCAGATATTGTGGGGTATTTATACTGGTCACAATTTTCTGTTCTCTTAAATAAGGTGCATTGAACACTATTGCACATAAATCTTTGTGTATATTCTTTATAATTTCCTTGAATAAATTTCAAAAGTGAGCTCTACCAGGGAGGTTGTATGTATTTAATGGCTAGCAACTGAATTTCTGTGATGGAGAAGGACCTTGGGAAGGTGGAGGAATAGGCGGGGCTGGACCTCAGAGAAAGCTAGAGAAGCTACTCCTGTCCTTTTCCTATTTCTGTTTACCCGCTAATCCAGCCCTTCCCATCTGGCTCCCCTTCTCCCTGTATCCTCATTTCCCCTTTAATTCCTTCATCTCTTGCCCCTCCTGCCATCTCAACTCCGAACTTTTCCATCCTGTGCTCAAATCCCGTGCTCTTTTGAACTTCCTCTCCATTGCACAGCCTGCTGGCCTTTGCGCTGCCTTCCGGACCACGTGCCCTGCGCTCACCACGTGGCTGTGGTGCCTCAGAGTCACAGCCTTGCGGATTCCTCTGCCACAGAATATGTTCTCTGCCAAGAAAACGTTGCATTCCGTGAACTGGTGGTGTTCAGTTGAATCTCGGAGGGATTTTACTCCTCAAAAGACATTTGCACCTTCCAAAGTTGCAGCTTCAGGCTGCTTTTGAACATCTCAATGGCCACCGGGACGAAAATAGCACTAAGTGGAGAATGGATCCAAAAAAAGACTCTACAGTTTCAGATATTGTATAGACAGAAAGATATACTACATGAGTCTTTTCAAATGGATTAAAGCAGTGATTTTCCATCTTTTTCATCTCATGGTACACATAAACTAATTACTAAAATTCTGCGGCACCCCAAAAAAATGTTATATTTTTGCTGACCTGACAAAAATAGGTATAATTTTGATTCATTCACACCTGACAGTTATTATTGTGCAGGTTTGGGTGGGTTTTTTTTTTTTTTTTGACAATCCAAGGGAAAAGAGGTCAGTGCCTCTTTTCTAAATAGTCTGGTATCGTAAGTTTTCAATATTCTTCCTGTACACCAGTGTGCCTCTCACCAGGTGAAAATCTCTGGATTAATGGATGCCATACCTAGCTTTCACAAAATAACTCTTTGCTTCTGGTGTGGCTGGGTGGGTGAGGGGTGTGTGTAGGCTTCTTAAAAGCATCCTGATGCCGTCTCCTGGTAAGGTCAAGGGCTTGGAACCGAAATGCACAAGAAATAAGCACCCTGTGGAGCACAGTACATGCCATCTTGTCTGTGCCTCCAATTATTTCTGAAAGTTTCCTTTCAGTGTTTACATCATGTCTTTAGCAATGTTTGACTTCCTGTAACTCTCACTCACAAGATTTCAGGTTTGAAGTGAGAGTCTTTGTTAGCATCTTATCTGCTCCCAGAGCCCCTTTTCTGTTACAGAAATTCAGGGTAGGAAAGTTGATGCTTCCCCGCAGATGAGTCACCAACAAAACGTCTGAATTCTCAAAAGGTGATGGTCCCACTCCAAGCTGGTGAATTCCACGCGAAAACAAAGCTCTGTTTGTCACCCTGTCCGAGAAGAAGAATCTGGGGCATGTTCTCTGTTTGGTACAGGAAACAAGAGGTGGGTGATTCCACTTTGTGGAATTTGGCAATCCTCTCTTCAGTCAGTATCTATTACTTTGTTACTCATATTTTAACTGAAAGAAAAGAGGTCTTTAAAGAAGAGTGAGAAACCTGTAATTTTAACGTGGAAAGGTAAGGAAGGAAGCGTGGGATGTGTCCAGAGGACACAGTTCGTCTTTTTTGTCTGGGGCGCAGGGTGTGTGGCGTCAGGAGGGGGTCAGTGCCAGTGCAGGGAGGGCGGCGCAGGAGCTTAGGCTGATTCTGAAAGCAGTGGGAGAAAAGGGAGGGTTTTCGGACAAAGTGGATTGGAACTGTTTTAAGGAGAATATAATGTGTTAACAATGCGTGAAGTGGAATGGGAAATAGAGAAAGGGGGGACAGGGAAACCTGAGGGAGGCCCACTATAGTTTTCTAGGCTGAAGGAAGTAGGCAGGTGAATGTCAGAATGGAAAAGATGTTATAGGGATGGGGGTGGGCAACTGTAGGGACAAAAGTTACAGGGTCAGGGTGGATATGGATGGCAACAATGGTGCCAGGCTTTCCCCACGGGGTGGGGGGGGGTGGTGCCATGTGGAGACATGAGGGAAACATGAGTTCGAAGGCAGAGACACACTGAGTTTGAGGTGTCCATGGGGCACGCAGGCGGACAGCAGAAGACAATTCCAAGTGTATGGCGGGCACTCAGAGCTTACGCTATTAGCTGATATGTTAGGCCAGGCTTCAGATCAAATGAGTTATCTGCATTGAGGAGTCTGCTGAAGCCATACTATTGGATGAAAACATGTGAAGTTTCCCAGGGAGCGATAAAAACTAAGGGGAACTGAGCAGGTCCTTGAAGGATCCTGACTTAGGGAACAGGGAGAGAAGGAGTTTGAGAAATAGTCTCAGTGGAAATGAACAGGGGCCTGGGAAGTTTAGGGAAGAGTGTTAAGAAGCGGGTGGTTGGCAGTATCCCCTTCAGAGCTGAGAGGATGAAGGGTGGAAGCTGGGGGTGGTCTCTGAGAACCGCTATAGGAGGGGAGGGTGGGAGCGGCGGGCGAAGCCAATCATAAAGCTTTGAAAAGTAAGTGGGTGCAATTAACGCCACGGAACCGAACATTTTAAAATGGTTAAAATGGCAAATTTTATGTCATGTCGAACCACAAAAAGTGACAGAAAATGTAAACATTTAGAAGGTCATATTCTCTACACCAGCCATTTTCAACCAGTGTGCTGCAAGAATTTTTAAAACATGCAATACCTGACTATTTAGTCAGGGACACTGACCTCGTCTCCCTTAGACTGTCAAATAAAAACCTGACAACAGCCAACACAACATTAGCTGTTACATCTATTTCATACTTAATTTTTGGATCAGATGGGCAAAAAAATATAACATCTTTTGCTATGCCACAGAATTTTAGTAATTAGTTCATGCGTGCCATGAGATGAAAAAGGTTGAGAATCGCTGCCCTGCACTTTGCTCTGTGCTTGAAATATATAATAAAGTGCTATAAAAAGTAAGGGGAGAAGAGAGTAAGCGGTGAGTCAGAAATGGCGGCAGCAAGTACAGGTTACTCGCTGGAGACGTTTAAGAGCTGAATGAAGGAACAGAGGGATAGATGGCGCCGCTTGGAGGAATACAACAGATCACATTTATTTTCCTTTTCATGAGTCAACTGGAGTACGTTTCTAGATGGAGTGAAAGGCTCCAGGGGGCGGGGGAGTGAAGGTGAGGGGTGTGCAGAGGGTTGAATGGTGGTGCCCAGAAAGGTATGTCCGTGTCCTAATCCCTGGAACTGCGACTGTGACCTCATTTGAAAGGAGGATATTTGCAGATGTGGCAGTAATTAAGGGATCTTGAGATGACATCATCTGAACTATCTGGTGGGTCCTAAATCCAAAGACAAAGACCCTTATAAGAAACACAAGAGCCCGGGCTGGTGTGGCTCAGTGGATTGAATGCCAGCCTGCGAACCGAAAGGTCACTAGTTCAATTCCCTGTTAGGGCACATGCCTGGGTTGCAGGCAGGGTCCCCAGTGGGGGCATTTGAGAAACAACCGATTGATATTTCTCTCACACATCAGTGTTTCCTTCCCTCTAACTCTTTCCTTCCCTCCCTTCCCCTCTTTCTAAAAATAAGTAAATAAAATCTTTAAAAAAAGAAGAAGGAGAAGCACAGAGAGACCAGAAGGCCATGTGAGGAAGACAAAAGCAGGGACAGGAGTGATGTAGCCACATGTCAAGGAATGCCTCATGTCATCAGAAGCTGGAAGGGGTCGGGGGAGGAGTCTCCTCTCAAGCCCTGGGAGGGAGCATGGCCCTGCCCTCCCGCTGAGGTCAGACTGCCCTTCAGAATGAGAGCGAGCATTTCTATTGTTTTAAGGCACCATGTTTATGTTTATTTGTTACAGCAGCCTAGGAAACAACATGAGGGTCTGGGCTTTGGGACGGGGGCAGGGTACCTGGCTAGCGTTCGAGGTCCGGGAACAGACCTGGGGCTGTGTGTTGGCATCTCCGTGCTGCACAGCTAGTGCTCAATTGTTAGTTTAGAAACTCGGGGATCAAATAAACACAACAGGATTTCATTCACAGAAATACTTTCCTGTTGTCTTCACTTTTTTTGTTTTCTTTTTCCCACTTTGTGGAAAATCAACAAAGATTTCAGTATTGATGTTCTTCTCTTCCACCTTCCAGCTTATAAACCGACAGTAGAGTCCCGCGGTGGTCCCCAGGGGTTCCTAGGGGGAAAGGGCCCTGGGAGCTCGCACCTCGTGCTCAGCCACGCAGGCCAGTGGCAGCGGGCTGTGATGGAGCTGGGCAGCAGGAGGCAAAGGGAGATCTCCAGGGAGGCGGGGAGGTGGGCCTTCTCGTCAGTGCCTGTTAGTTACTGATTTAGACCGTCTCAGTCCTTCCGAATTCCAGTGACAGAGAGGGCCTCTCCGACAGCTGGGTGCTCAGCAAGCAGGGAGAGATGACTGTCTCTTCAGGCAACTCTCCCCTGTGTTTGAGTGGGCCTTGTATTCCCTGCCCAGCACACTGACCTATACGGGTGGAAAAGCCTTCCCCAGGGAGAAACTGGAAGACGGACAGAAGCCCATAAAGTGCCTGAGGACAGGACAGACTGTGCCACACAGTGTAGCTTCCGCACGCCGGCGTCCTGTGCCCACAGTGGACGCCCAATAACCTTTTTGGCCTTTATATCTAAGAAAGAAACTTTACTCTTTTAAACTCGTATCTCACTCTACTTCCCACGTGGAGCATTCCACCATTGTAAAGCTACCAAAGAAATTAAAATTTTTAAGAAGCATGCTTTACTAAAGAGCCCCTGGCTGAGATCTTTGGATCTGGGCCCCCGAGGGCTCCAAGGCAGGGCTCCAGCTGGGCGCCGTAAGGCTTGCCGTTCTGACGTGGGTGGCGGTTGCTAGAACAGGGACTGTTTCGTTTCTCTAACAGAGCAGAGCATGTTGTCAGCAGGCAGCAGCAGCCATGGGACGAGACACAACCAAATCTGACTTTGAAGCATCCTGTCCTGGCCACAAGCAAACTCCCTCCTTCAGGGGTTCTCCAGGAGAAAGACAGTGGTGGGACCAGGAGAGCCCCCTGCGGAGGAATTAAGTTGCAGTCAGCCTAAAGTGTTCTGAGCATTCGGCCGCCCAGCACTGCCCCAAACCCTGCCTGCTACAGAGCAAAATTCAGCACGGGGGCGGGGTGGGGGTGGGGATGCGGGGGGCTGTCTTGGACTCCACCCAAGAGGGTTAGTTTCTGAAAAGCCCAAAGAATTCCCAGCATGCCTCTAGAATGAGTGTAAGAGCCAGATTCCAAATGATTATGTCGTCTACGGATGCTTTAGCACCCAGCTTAATGAGAATTTAACAGAAATCAAAGGTTGTTCAGCTGGAGTCGATGTATCTAAGAGGCAAACCTTTCTTAAACCCTGCTAATGTACAACCTCGAGCCACAACTGGATTCAATTACTGCGTGGAAAGAAAGGCATTTTCTCATAAAGCTGCTCTGTTTCCGTGCCCGGCTGCAAGCTGGGTCAGCCACGACAAAGACAAGCCTGTGCGTTGTTTTTGGTTGTTTTTCTTTTCAGGCTCTTGCTCTGGTACTGCCAGGCCCCAAGCTGTTTGGATCAGTTATGCGGGGGCCAGTTCACGTGTTTTTGGCTTTCGGCCTTTCTGTCCAGTGTTGATGATGGAAGAGCAAGCCGGAACCCTGCATGACCGTAGACCTGATGGGCCACCCAGCATGACTCAGTGGTTGCACTGTGCCCAGTGCCCCTGGGGAGCAGTACTTGGGAGGAAGGCATGTGAGAGAGATTGTAGGCATCTTGAGAGAGGTCTAGCACAAATGGGTTTGGGTGCCACTGCTCTCAATATTCATAATAATACCTAACAAATAGAGTGCTTATTTTGTGATCCGAGCTATCCTGTCCTAAGAGCTTTACATATGTTAACTCAATACTCCCAATAGTCCTCAGAAGTAGCTACTGTCATTATCTCTAATTTACAGACGGGGAAGTCGGGGCACAGAGGGGTGACATAATTTGCCCAAGGTCATACAATTAGTAAGTGGCTCAGAGCCCAGGCTCGTGGTCACTACCTTGTCAAAGGCTATGTTGCAGAAACTTTAAAACCATGATTGGCATTTATTTAGCTATGAAGCATATCTACAGTATTCTTAATTCATTATTTTCCTAATACACCTGGAAGACACATTTGTATTTGTTCTTTTTGTTTATTTATTTTTATTTTTATTTTTTTTAAATCACAAGCCTGGGGAGACCCATTCAATCCAGCCTGCCTTGGGGCAGACAAGAAGTGATCATTATTACTATGAAAAGTCAGTGGGCTTTCATAGAAGATACTGCACCCAGGGAGGCTAAGAACCAGCTGGCTCAGCTATCTGATCAGCGGCTCAGGCTTCCTGGACGAGCTTGGTTCTCCGATTAGAAAACCCAGGGTCTCCAGCCTGGAATGAACAGGTGGATAGCTCAAGCTCCACCCATTAGCTTAATTCACTGTGACAACTATTATTTTGTTGCCTCTCAGCTCCAAACTCACCCTTCATTACTTGCTGAGCGGTAATGGGCCTGGACCCATAAGCAGCTCTCCTTGTCAGCAGAGGATCCTGAGGGATGCTGTGGGAGGAGGGGGCTTCTCTTCCCGGTCCCCGTGGGCCTGCTTTGTCAGGCTCTTTCAGCGTGCACAGCTGTTTCTGCTGTGCTGGGCGGCCAGCGGCAGGGCGGCCTTTCGCGGGGCAGCTTCCCCGGGGACCTCCTTATGAATGACTTCTGCTGAGACCCCACAGGAGGCTTCCCAGTAGAGTGCCAAAAACGCGGTACCTTCCTGTGGATGGTTTCCCTGGTACGCCACTGGGGAGGGAGGTCTGCAGTGGATTCTGGGCCGGGGTATCCCACCCCATGGATGGCTTCCTCAGTACTTCAGAGAGCAGGTTTCTGGAAGGTCTCACCAGTGCGGCCTGCTGTGAACTCTTCCGCACTCCAGGGAGCCACGGCCGGACCCTCTGCACTGAGGACCAGACCCCAGCCCCCGGAGGAGGCAGCTCTGCCTGCAGGTTCTAGCTCGGCCGGGAGGGATAGCTGCTCTCTCTCTGCTGCTCCCGGTCCCTTAGTGCTCTGTTTACCTCTTAGCAGCCAATCTCTTGTTGCTCCAATTCCCTGTTAATAATTCTTTATGGTTAACTTTCCTTGTAGAAATGACCGTGTGATTTGTTTCCTGTTTAAACTCTAACTAATAAATTCAGCATGTTTTTTCTTTGATCTATCATTTAAAATAAAAGTGTAGCCTCCTTTCCATGAAAAATATGTAAGAGTCATGGGAGAAATAAAAACAACATAAAAACATGAAAACACTTTCACTATAAATTTACTAACACATGAAACGTAAATAATAAATTTACTAAGTTAGAGAATTCTCTCTTCGATTCTTAGCTGTCTGCAGGATTCTTATTTAGTTGTAACCCTTGGGCAGAACGGAGTCCGTGCTCCATGTTTATGAGTTTGACATAAAACAGTTTAATGCCGTCCCATGGCCCTCCTGGGGCCCCTGTCCACACAATCTTTCATTTATCATCATTCGTGACAATATAATATTCCACTTTTTTCACATGCTGACATTTGCTTAGCTAGTTCCTAACTGACGGATCCTGGGGTTGGGTCCTGCCTTTCCACATTACAAAAAGCACAGCTTAAAATATCTCTGCTCCAGTTGCCGCAGCCTCACCTAATTTTTCATCTGTCTCTCCCTTTCTCGCTCCTCTTCACAGGTGGGTGCACGCATTTCCGCACAGGCAGACGAGAGATTAAAGGAAAAGGGATGAGAAGCATGGGGGCATGTCTGCCCAGGATGGAAGATGGAGCTTTTACTGAAGTTAGGCTTCAAGAAGCAGCAGGTGCTTCTCAGGAAGCACCCCCTGCCGGGAACAGAACCAGCGTCAGGGGCAGGGGCTCCAGTTGGTGGGAATGGGGGGAACTAAGCCTTGGGAAGAAAGTCATTGCAGAGACCAAGCTCTTTTCTGGAGTCTCTCGTATTGTCACTTGTGACTAATGCATTAGTCATACTGAGCACGTGGAAACTGTACAATATACACTAGGAAAACATTTTAGTACTTAAGAATAGCCACAAAATCAAGCAGTGCTTGAAGTAATTGAGAGTGGGAAGCACATTGTGATTACTACTCTCTGACATTTTAAACCACCAATAACTCAATTGTTTTCTGAATTCCCAGAGTGTCGGGAACACACACAAAAAAAACCCTTTTGTCGACTCAACTAAGTGGATGTTAACCTCATACTTGAATCTTTTCTTTCCACAAAAAGAGGGTTCCTGGTATGATATCCAGAAAGGGGCTTAAGCATTGCACCCTTCACACTGTTCATATATAATATCTATCTAAAGATTCTTTATTTCTCACTCATTCTTTTTTTTTATTGTTGTTCAATTACAGTTGTCCCAATTTTTCCACTGTTGCTCTCCCCTGCCCCGCTCACCCCCGTCCCACAATTGATCCCCACCCTGTTGTCCATGCCCATGGGTCCCTTATACATGTTCCCTGACTGGGCCCTTCCCCTTCTTTCCCCCATTTCCCCCCTTCCCCTCCCCTCTGGTCACTGTCAGTTTGCTCCTTATTTCCGTATCTCTGGTTCTGTTTTGCTTGCTTGTTTGTTGCGTTCGTAGGAGTTTTGCTGCACATGCCATTGTCAGTTACTTTCTCCTATCACTTTGAAGATAATAACATTCTACAGTTTTCCAGTTGCTCTATAAAGGTGTCTGCTGACAATCTAATTGGTTCTCTGTAAGTGATCTGCCTTTTTTTCTGCTTGTTGCCTTTAAGATCTTTTTGAGTTTAGCATGCTGCACTTTAATTACAATGAGACTGAGTATAGATTTTTAAAAATTTATCCTGCAAGGTATGTATTATCTGCTTGTGTGTGCAGATTCATATTGCACAGCAGTTCTGGACTTTCTCATTCGTTATCTCAGTGTCGCCTTTTCTCCTATTCCCTCTTGTCTTTTCTGGGACTCCTACGGTCAGTCTATGAAACCTCCTCATTCTGTCCTCCATGTCCCAACCCCTCTTTTGCATTTTCTATCTTCCTGCCTTTCCCCGTGCTGTATTCTGGGTAATCAATTCAGACACCCTAGTTAGGTGATTCTGTTTTCAACTGTGCCTGATTTATTGTTTAATTCAGCCATTGAATTCTTATTTTCAATGATTATATTTTTCATTTATTAATGTTTACTTGGCTCTTTTTCAAATCTGCCTGGTCATATTTCATAGTCTCTTGTACACTCTGATGATTCCATCTTAGATTTAAAAAATCATTTTATTTATAATATTTAAAATTTTGCCCTTGGTAACTCCAATACTGAAGTCCTGGGATATAAATATATTGTTTATTGTTTCTGCTTTCTATGATATATGGTGGCTTATATTTCTGCTGTTTGGTGATCTTTGGTTCTGAACTCATTTTGCTCCATGGGTGAGAGTCCCGAGGGGCCTAAACCGGGGTTGTTTACTTCAGAAGAGGTTTTCATTTGCTTCTTTCAGGACGTGAAGGGCTGATTTAGTCCTTTTCAAGAGTCAGGGTTTAAAGCAGCAGGCTTTTGCACCTTGCAGTGGGCCCAGAACTTAGTGTTCAGTTTTGTCCTGCTCATTTCTTTGGACTCTGGAGGGTTCCCTCACTATCTTATCTGCTGGCTCGGCGGTACACATTACGAACCGCGCTGTGTTCAGGGTCTCATAGAATTGTGGCAGGGGAGCCTTCAGGGGGTCGGCTCTGCCATAATGCTGAGCATGGATGGCCACACAGACACAGCAGCAAACAGACGCATGCAGGAGACTCAGCCTGAACTTAGAAATTTTAAAATAAAATAAAGATAAGAAATAACTAGAGAAAGTTTCAAAGCTCTCTTGTCTCTCTAGGTATACATGCAAGCTCTGTCCAGCAGGCTTCCAGCCATGTACTATGAAAACTAGAGACATTTATTGAAGAAGATATCAGAAACATTGTACATAGGACAATGATGCCTCAGTCCCCTTCAGTGGGCCCCTTGGGACTTCACACAGTTCTCCCAGTCACCTTCAGCTGCCCCATTGTATTTTCATGAATCTCATTGACAGTCTGAAATCTCTTCTCTTTCAAGGTGATTTTAGTTTTGGGAAAAGCCAGAAGTCACAGGGTGCCAAATCTGGGCTCTAGGGGGCTGAGTCACCTGGGTGATTTGAGGGTTTGCCAAAAAATTCTGCATGAGATGTGATGCGTGAGCGGGCACGTTGTCATGATGAAGCTGCCAATTACCAATTGTTCATAATTGCAGCCGCTGAATCATCCAAATGGTTTCTGTGGAGAGTGTTAAAGCTTAATGCAGAATTTGATGCAGCTCATTGGTCTACTTGCTCAGTCATTTTGAATGCAATAGCCACATAGTACACATGCTCACTCAAAGGTGTCTACCACCCCCACTGACTAGTACAGTGAAGTCGTCATTGCTCACTCATCTGCATTCCAGTCTACCCTCCTAGGCTTCCAGGTGTCATGCAAACTGTTCTCATTTTATTAACAATGGCTAGACTTTTTCTGGACAGACCTTGTACATATATGCCCCCCCCACACACACACACTTTTTAAAGGTCACTTTAAAAAAAAGATTTTATTTATTTATTTATTTTTAGAGAGAGGGGAAGAGGGAGAGAAACATCAACATGTGGTTGCCTCTCACATGCCCCTCACTGGGTACCTGGCCTGCAACCCAGGCATGTGCCCTGACTGGGAATTGAACCAGTGACACTTTGGTTTGCAGGCTGGCACTCAATCCACTGAGCCATACTAGCTGGGGGCATATTTTTTACTCAATGAATTACAGTATTTTATTTTCACAATTTTAATTAGATATAAGCAACAAGTAGAAAAAGATGGGATTTAAAGTTAAAGATAAACTGTGTTCAAGTCCCTGTTCTCCATGACCTTTAGTAAATCACTTCATCTCTTTGAGTCACACTACCTGTATGTGACAAGGCAGTAATAAAGATTATATGAGAATATACCTTTAAGACCTCTGTAAACCATACTATTACCATATATCTATATCTATCTATCTATCTATATATATATGATAAAAAAGTTACAAATGGATGAAGATCTGATAGCTGAATTGATATAAGATTTCCTTTATGGACAGAAGCTGGTATTCAGGGTGGAGTCAACAGCATTAACAGAGGCACCAAGAGGGAGCAAGTAAGGTCTTATCTTTGCGTCTCTGTTTATAAAACAGACCTCATCTTACTGTTATTGTCTCCCTCTGGCCTCATAATTATAAGACGTAGCTAGTAATTTTTCATAAGAATATCCCTTTGAAAGTCCCCTATCATTTCCTTATTTACCAGATGAGTGCTCATTAGAGTCCCATTCTTCGCAGGTGGCTTTGATACGTGGACAATGAATGGATGGCCAGGTCATTTACTCTCCAGCATGAGTTTGTAGTTACAGGTGCTGATACTGAGCAACACTAGCTCAAAGAGGGGCATTTTGTTTCTTCTGTGTGCAAGATAATGTTTTTTCCTTCCAAGAGTCACTTATTTGAGGAGGGCTTTGAGAGCAATGGCTTCTGTTTTTAACACTAAACTCTGCCCCACCCCCACCCCCACCGAAGTGTATACGCCTTCTCCTCAGTACAGCAAAGTCCTCCTGGCTCAGCGTCCACCTGAATCTGCGGCGCTGTCCTGAACATTGGATTGCTCTAGTCTTCAAAACAAAATGATCCGAAACAGAGCCTACTTCTGGTTTGGAAATTAGTTGTAGAGTATCTGGGCTCTGAACAAAAACCACATTTGAAAGAGTGTGCCTTTTCTTTTATTGGCTTTTGCTCTTAAAAGCAAAGGCTGAAAAACAGCTGTTAGCTGTTTATACAGTATTTTTTATTTAAGAGTAAGACAATAGCTGTTTTCTTCTCGGCTTAGAATGGCACAGTTTTTTCTTGGGCCATTTAAGTCCTCTCTCCGTGTGGCCTCAAGTATTGGTATGCACCTCCTCTCCCCCTGGGTTTATGGAGGAGATTAAGGGTTTCTTTCTTTATTTCTCTCTTCGGTTTCTGTTTTGTTGTCTGGAAGTCAGACTTTGGTTTCCCAGAATAGATGGCTGAGTTGGTACCAGGTCAGAACTCTGCAGGTCGTCTTTTGGCCAACTTGACACAGGTACTCTAAAGACACTCTAAAGGAAGTTTCTCTGGATGCAAAGTGCCGGTAGGTGTGCGGGTAGATCACACGAACAGAATAGATACGGACTTAAAGCTACTGTCGTCTGTCTTGAGCCCCGAACTTTATTGATTGGTTTCCCTTATTTGGAATTCAGAAGATAATTCTTGCCAATCCTCGCTTCCTCAGACATGCTCTAAGGACCCTGTTTTTCATTATCACCCTCACGGGCCAGAGCAAAGCCAGATCAGCAAGGCTCCCGCAGGACTTGTAGATGAGTGAAAAACACTCAGCCCACACGAGGATCCAGCCAAAGCGTTTTCCTGCCTCCTCATCTCCTGTGTTACCACAGCAATTCTCATTACCTGTTACGTCAGGTTTTCCTGGGGTTTTGTTTGCCCACAAGCTGCTTCTTTTTCATCAATTTAGCTTCTTTCAGGTCGTCAACCTGTGTAGATTTGTATGTGGGGAAATAGTGTCACCTATGACACTTAGAAAGACCAGTGTCCTGTGTTTCATTAAGAATAAACGGTGGCTGAGGATGCCTCCCGGGGACAGCGCACACTAAGTCATGCAGGACATGCGCTGAGCCCGGTCGCTTATTTGCCCATCCACCACGGGCTAGGCTTCCCTACATCAGTGCCCTGGGCTTGGGACTTCTTGCAAGGTGACCTCCGAGAAGCACCGCAGACTCGTGAAGACGCAGATGCTCCTGGGTGAGAGACAGTCCCTGCACCCTCACTGGGACCCCAGGTGTTTGCAAATCCACAGTAACGATAACACTTCCACTCCCCTAACAACCCCTGAGAGGTACGCTTCAATCTTCATTTTTTTGGTCACACATGATCAAACGATTTTTGCTCTTATTTAATTTAATAAGGAACAATACATTATAACTTTTTTCTTTTAGAATGATTGACCCAAATGAGATGTTTAGAAAAACAGTTCCTGTGTAATTGAAAAGACTAGGTTTATATGACATTATTTCAAAAACGGTTTTGTGGTAAAATAATATCTCCCTTGGCAGATACAAGTTTCCATATATCACAGGTTCTGAAAAGTCCTGTAGCACAGAAACTTTGTGGAACTCCGTTTCCATGGGGCATCTCGTACCCTGTCTCAGTACATCCCTGGGAAAAACTGGTCCTGAAATCTGTCTTGAAGTCCATGTTTTCAGCATCCTCACATTCTGCTTGGCAGCTCAGGACTGGAAACCACAGGAGATCCTGGTTTCTACCACCCTACCACACTGCCAGCTCCCCATTGTCCTCCCCAACACCCTTTGCTGACGGGGCCAGCTAAAATCAGGAGCCTGTGCCCAATAATGGGACCAGTCAGACTCCCATTGACTTCCTCAGGGCCTTGAACTAAGAGAGGAGAAGTGCTGACAGTTGGAAAAGAATTGGCCTCCTCTCCATGGTTGTCCTTGCCTGCCCTCTTGCCTGCAAGGGGCTGCTTCCCTTTTGCGGTACATCTGCTTCCATGATTAATAACTGCACGGTTCATCTGCCACTCCATTCTAAGCGGTGGACCAGTGTGTTGGGCAGAGGCACAACTGCTGTGAAGGAAAGTAATGCAGAACCATAGCTTCTCTTATAGAAAGGGGTAGGCATTCCCAAATATAGGGAAAAGGGCACTTGACCTTGGCCATGTTGATGCTAGCATGGAACATGAAGTCTAAGTTGAAATGGGCGTGGCAACCACAAAGAAACTCCCATAACTTTGCAAAAGGGGGAAAGTAGATGGCGACGTAGACCACTGTACCACGCCACATAGGTACCAGCTTCCTGAGTGTGGAAGCACCCCTCTCAGCCCAGAGATCAGAAACTTGGTAAAACAGTGTTCCAAGGTTGTACCCAGTATCTTTGTGGGTGTGTGTAGGGGCAGGGTAAGGGGAGCAGAGGGGCAAAGAGGAGGAGGAGGGAACAGGAACTTTCTGGCCAACTATTCTTTCGAGCAGGGGCCAGTGGGACTTTTCAAAGGAGGGTGATTTCTATTTGTCAATGAGATCTGTCTGGGAACGTGTAGGTTGTGCCATGCATGGCACAGATTGCATGTGGTGTTGGGCAACGGGTGTATTTGGTTACATTTATGCCCACATGCACTGTGCTTGCAGTCTTTGCAAGGAGAAAATAAAAAGCTGGAATCTTTTTCACTAATGGTTGCATAACAATCATTAGTTTCATAGCTGAGTAAGTTATGCAGAACTGTGCTTTCAGTTATTTTGTTACCAATCTGCCCCAGGAGCAAGATGAGGCTGATAAAATGTTTATGGGCTAGTAAATTTTTTCTACTAATTTGCAAGGCTATAATAAAACCCATGAACTTGATGGCCTGCAGGAAACATAATAAGAACTAAGACTGTACAGTAATTTGGAGCAAAAAGGCCTCTTAAGGCCCTACAGGAAATGACTCCCAGAAAAAGAGATGAATCACAGTATTTTAAACAGAGAAGAATGATGCTAAGTTTGTACTTAACCAATTAGAGCTGGAGGAAAGATTCCTCCAGAAGGAAATGGTGGAAATTTCCTGCTTTCACTTATTCTTGCTTTAATGAATACAATTCAAGTGTATAAAAACAATACTCAAATGAAAACAGTTACAGGAGTACAATGTATTTTGTCCTGTAGTAGTAACTTTTAGGGGTTTCACTGTTTTGCACAGTATGCACAGTCACATGGTGCCCTCTTGTGGTAGAAATACTACAATTAAAATTTAGAAGAGGCCCTGGTGTATTTTATATTAGTAATTGATCAGACTTGTTTTGGAAGTTTGTTCAAGGGATAAGCTGGTTTGCAGAAGGCGTTTGGCAAAAAGCGTTCTTGCTGGAGCACCTCAGAGCAGGTACGTCTGGGGCCGGGGTGGTGGGGCATCCTTACGCGAGGGGAGTAGCTGTGAAAGGAATCCTGGTATTTTATCAAATGCAAAGAAATAACCATCACAGAAGGCCGGTATTATAAGTTTCTGTTGAATGTTAAAGTTTACTCATTTTTAACATTTTATAGTTATCTGCACCTATCAATAACAGTAATTGCTATTATGGCAGCCATTATATGCATATTATTTCATTTTAGCTCAAACCTATAGGGAAACCGAGGTTTAGAGATATTAAGGAACTGTTTGAGTGCCCCCAACTAGTAAATGGCAGAGCTGGGATTTGAATTAATCTTCTCCTTATTCTACCACCCTGTGCACTTAACGCTGTTCCAGGCTTAATTTAAATACTTAATTCATGTGAGATGCTGCAGCTTGGTGCCCTGGGACGCGTAACGTACAAGACACCCTTCAGGACTTGGCCTAAATACAGAAACAAAAATGCACAGAGTGGGACAAAAGCAGGTTTCCAGTTGTTTGTGTGGAAAGTAATACCATAATTAATAAATGGCAACACAAGAATAAACTCTGTTTTGCACACTCACAACTGTAAGCCTAGTTTTGCCACATCCTGAACATGGAAAAACTCAATGATGAAAAGCTGAAAGCTTTTCTTTGTCCTCTAAGATCAGGAACAAGACAAGGATGCCCACTCTTGCCACTGTTATTCAACATAGCTTGGAAGTCCTAGCCAGGCAATTAGGCAAGAAAAAGAAATGAAAGCCATCCATATTGGAAAGGAAGAAGTAAAACCGTCACTATGTGCAAATGATATGTTATATACAGAACTGATAAATAAATCCACCGAAGTTTCACGATTGTGGGTAAAAGAATGTCCAGCATACAGAAAAGTTTCATAGGAGTTTATTTGAGCCAAAAATTTGAGGACACACCTGGAAACAAGACCTCGATGGGCTGAGGAAGTGCTCTGGAGAACGGCAGTTCTGCATCTTGTTTTATACATTAGAATGAAAGGAGAAGATGTAAGGAGGGTAACATGAAATCCGCTGGTGGTAGATTAAGGCAGTAGGAGAAAGCAAAGCAGGGAAATCTCTGGGACTGGATAAAAAGCAAAATGGAGAAACATACTTCTTTTTACATTGACAGGTACAGGATAGTTAATCATTAACGTTCACATAGAAATGCTATGCACAGAACAAGACAACAAGGAAGGGTTCAAAGAAAATTACTCTGACATTTCAAGGGTATGTTATCCCAGATGCACAAGAACAGTGGACAAGGCTCACTGAAGTTGAAGACTGACCTTTGCTACAGAAGCTACAGGCTTGGGGCTTGGCTGCACACCATGGCCTGCCCAGTTAGGAATTTGTATGTGTGGTTACTTTTGGTTATCACATTTGTAAATCCTGCCCTCACAGCCTCTCTGCCTTTAGCTTCCTCAGCCCTGAGTCACTTGTCCCC
Organism: Trachops cirrhosus; assembly: GCA_028533065.1. Taxonomy (NCBI): domain Eukaryota; kingdom Metazoa; phylum Chordata; class Mammalia; order Chiroptera; family Phyllostomidae; genus Trachops; species Trachops cirrhosus. The sequence goes on along the minus strand of CM052541.1, from coordinate 152,772,310 downwards.
TGTGTCTTACAATTTCAGGGGATGCACGTCGAGCTCTCTGAGAGATTTCCCAAAAGCTCCTTCTACCAGACTTTTGAGAAGGTGGGTGCCACTGCTCCTCACAGCGCAGCAGCAGCTCCTTGCACACGCCCACCACCTGGGTGGGGTTCCAGGAGGGAAGTCGCTGAACTGTTTGGTGTCTTCCGTGTGCACTGTGTTCTTGGCCACCTGTGTTGAACATCTTCATCTTCGTCTGTCTCATAACTTGCTTTGTGGATAAAACTTATCATATCTTAACATCTCATTCAAAGTTTCCAATTTAACATTTTGTTAAATAGTTACATTTAGAAAAGTTAAAACATTTAAATTATTTTTAAAGTATATTTTATTGATTATGCTATCACAGTTGTCTCATTTTTTTTTCTTCCCTTTATTCCCCTCCACCCTGCATCTCCCCTCCCACCAACAGCATTCCCCACACACCTAAGTTCATGTCCATGGGTCATACTTACAAGTTCTTTGGCGTCTACATTTCCTATACTATTCTTAACCTCCCCTTGTCCATTTTGTACCTACCATTTATGCTTCTTATTCCTTGTTGTCCCCCCACCCCTCCCTGCTGATAACCCTCCATGTGATCTCCATTTCTGTGATTCTGTTCCTGTCCTAGTTGTTTGCTTAATTTGTTGTTGTTTGTTTGTTTTTTAGGCTCATTTGTTGGTAGTTGTAAGTTTGCTGTTATTTTACTGTTCATAGTTTTAATCGCTTTCTTTTTCTAAGTCCCTTTAACATTTCCTATAATAAGGGCTTGGTGATGATGAACTTCTTTAACTTGACCTTATCTGGGGAGCACTTTATCTGTCCTTCCATTCTAAATGATAGCTTTGCTGGATAGAGCAATCTTGGATGTAGGTCCTTGCCTTTCATGACTTGGAATACTTCTTTCCAGCCCCTTCTTGCCTGCAAGGTTTCTTTTGAGAAATCAGCTGACAGTCTTATAAGAACTCCTTTGTAGGTAAGTGTCTCCTTTTCTCTTTTAAGGTTTTCTCCTTACCTTTAATCTTGGGTAATTTAATTACGATGTGCCTTGGTATGTTCCTCCTTGGGTCCAACTTCTTTTGGACTCTGAGCTTCCTGGACTTCCTAGAAGTCTGTTTCCTTTGCCAGGTTGGGGGAGTTCTCCTTCAATATTTGTTCAAGTAAGTTTTCAATTTCCTGCTCTTCTTCTCCTTCTGGCACCCCTATGATTCAGATGTTGGAATGTTTAAAGATATCCTGGAGGTTCCTAAGCCTCTCCTCATTTTTTAAATTCTTATTTCTTTACTCTGTTCTGTTCAAATGTTCCTTTCTTCCTTCTGCTCCAAACCGTTAATTTGAGCCCCAGTTTCCTTCCCGTCACTGTTGGTTCCCTGTACATTTTCCCTTATTTCGTTTTTCATAGCTTTCACTTTTTCCTCTATTTTGTGACCATACTCAACCAATTCTTTGAGCTTCCTGATTACCAGTGTTTTAAACTGTGCATTGAAAATGTTGGCTACCTCTTCATCGCTTAGTTGTATTTTTTCTGGAGCTTTGAACTGTTCTTTCATTTGGGCCATTTTTTTTTTTGTCTCCGCACACCTGTTATGTAGTGAGGGGAAGAGTCTTAGGAGTTCAGCAGGGTGGGGCAACCCACATGGCTGCATTGTGGCACTGTATATGGGGGAGGGGGCCGAGAGGGAACAGTGCCGCTTGCTCTGTTCTCTGCCAGATTTCAGTCACTTCCCCCATAACCCACAAGCGAAATTGGCCCTTCTGGTGCTGATTCCTGGGTGGGTGGGCTTGTGTACATTCTAGGACCCTGTGAGTCTCTCCAGCAAACTCTCCTATGAGGCTGATAGTTTCTCCTGCAGCCGCCTCAACCCCCACAGGTGTTTTCAGTCAAAGGCTTTGAGGCTTTATTTCCCTGAGATGAAACCCTGCGTTGTGTGGTCTGTCTCAATCCCCAGTTGTTCCTCCCAGTTTATCTGCACTTGAATGTGGGACCACCTGGTCCGCCAGCTGCCACCTTGCCGGGAGTCCTCTCCACCCAGCTGCCTATCTTCCCCTCTCCTAGCGGTCTGGGTGAGTGTTTCTTCTTTAACTCCTTGGTTGTCTGACTTCCATACAGTTTGATTTTCTGGCAGTTCTGGTTGTTTTTTGTTTTTAAATTGCTGTTGTCCTTTTGGTTGTGCGAGGAGGCACAGTGTGTCTACCTGCACTTCCATCTTGGCTGGGAGTCCTCTCTTTCCCTGTATATTTTTCTTTATTTCACTTTGCATAGCCTTCACTTTTTCCTCTATTTTGCAACCATACTCAACCAATTCTGTGAGTGTCCTGATTACCAGTGTTTTGAACTCTGCATCTGATAGGTTGGCTATCTTTTTGTTGCTTAGTTCTTTTTCTGGAGTTTTGATCTATTTTTTCATTTGGGCCATATTTCTTTTACATATTTCTTTCTTACTACATATCTGCCTGTTATGTAGTAAGGGATGGAGCCTTAGGTATTCACCAGGGCAGAGCAACCCATGTTGCTGCATTGTGATGCTGCATGTAGGGGAGGGGTCAGAGAGGTAACAATGCCACTTGCTTGGCTCTTGGCTGATTTTCAGTCACTTCCTCCACTACCCACAAGCAAATGGACCCTTCTGGTGTTGATTCCCAGGTGTGTGCTTGTGTACACTGTAGTACCCTGTGGGACTTTCCAACGAACTCTCTTGTGAGTCTGGGAGTTTCTCCAGCTGCCTCAACCCCCACAGGTTTTTACAGCCAGAGGTTTTGAGGCTTTAGTTTCCTCACACTGGAAACCTGGGTTGTGTGGTCTATCTCAAACCCCAGTTGTTCCTCCCGGCTTATCTGCACACAAATGTGGGACTGCCTGGTCCACCAGCTGCCTTGCCACATGTCCTCTCCTCCCCAGCTGCCTGTCCCCACCCCTCCTATCAGTCTGGATGTATGCTTCTTCTTTAACTCCTTGGTTGTTGGACTTCCATACAGTTTGATTTTCTGGCAGTTCTGGTTGTTTTTGATTTTTAAGTTGGTAGTGGTCCTTCTAGTTGTGTGAGAAAGCAAATTATATCTACCTACACCTCTATCTTGGCTGGATGTCTAATTTTAATTCTAAATAATTTCATACTCTGGTTTCTCTTCAGATTGTATAAATCTTTCACCTTTTTACTAAGTAGTTTCATATAGTATATTTAGTTGTTTTAAAGGGGGAGGGTCTTCCAGAGGATCAAGTATAATACTAGCAGAAACAGAACTCTACAAGGGTTTTCTACCCCATAATTGCTGCTATTCTCCTCTGGCTACCACTATAGTTACAGGTTCTTTGGACAGAGTGGACAAATGGTTTCTCTGCAGTGCAATTGCATCACAGAACACAGACTGAACTTTCCTATTTGGGAAGGGCAGGAGAAATAGAGCAAGACTTTGCTGAGAAGAAGAGAAGTGCTCAGAACCCTGTAACACCTGAAAATTTCCAAAACCTTTTCAACACCGACATCAGCTCTTGTGGGCACTCAGCCCACCTCCGGCTGGGGAGTGCGGTGCAGCAGCACTTACATAGGAGCTGAGCAGCCCTAACCCCACGCTGGCTCCGAGGCAGCGTCCTACAGAGTGACTATATAGAGACCCAGGCGAGTGCTTCTTAAATTCACAATTACGTGCCTGCAGAGCTGGACTGAAAACATGTAGGCAGGCGATAAGCGTGGTGGGCACAGTTTCTCAGGATTAATAATATAGCTATAAAAGAAGTGAAGATCTCCCTGTGCTGTTTTTTTTAAAGGAAAAGGCCAATATTATGTTCAAATGTTTTTACAGTTTGGGACACATTTTTATTAAAACAAATTAATACATAATTGATACAGTATATGTACATTATGTACTGTGATTTTGGTCTTTTTTTTTTTTCAGGCATATAGCACAAACCTGAAGGAAAAATTTTTGAACCAGTAATTCTTGTAATTCACTTGAGTTTAAAAAACATGCTGAGGGCCTTGAGCTACCACTTCTTCCATTTTTTCTAAGACCTCCCACATAATCTATCTTTGTATTATCCAATGTTGATGTAGTATAAAGTTAAAAAAAAAGCAAGGTACAGAAGAGTGTAGATGGGCTGCTGCCATTGTGTAAAGAGCAAGATACATTATGTGCATATACACAGGAAGTTTCTGGAAGGAACAAAAGAAACTTAACATTGGCCACCCACGGGGAGTCTCAGTGGGGTCACTGGTGGCCTATCTTATTCAATAGCCTTTCATGGTGTTGAACTCTTGTTCATGTGCATGTGTTATTACATAACAACGACCACCCATCGTGGGCAAACTTGGCAAGCACGGCCTGGGGTAAAAAGAAAAGTAAGGAAGATGATGTGAATCCAACGGATCCTCCTCCCCACCCCTCGATGGCCGCTGATCTCCCTGCTTTAAATAGCAGAATTCATGTTGGCTGTAGTTTCAGAGTCTGAAAATTAAGTTTCTAGACTTTCTCCATAAAAAGTATAATGAACAGTTTTCGACTACCTACTATGCCCAAGATACTATACCAGGCAGTTTATATAAATGGTCCTAGTTGAACCTTCACGATGATAAGTGATAAGTAGAATGATAATGATAGGTAGAATTTCCATTCTCCTGTGAACCACAGGACCTTGTTCAAGGTCACTTAGTTGGTGACATGGCTACAATGAGGCTTGAGTCAAATGCCAAATCCAGTCTTTCCACTGCACCACACATCAGAGTGCTGGGTGAAAGTCTCCCATCCAGGCCATGGGCCTCACCCCTTTTTTGGGATATTTGTGGAAGGTGAGTGGCCTTTTCATGGCTCGTGTCAGGCACACAACGTAAGTCTATGTACTGGAGTTATAAGGGCATCCACCCTTGTGTCAAACTTTGCATGTGTTAGGGGAGCCCACGGGGAAAAGCGAGGCTGACGTTTGCATTCCTCACACCCTGTTTTCTGCTGGGCAATCCCGCAGCTTTGTGCGGGCTGCCCTGGCTTCAGTGTTCTGGTGGCCCCTCTGGACACATTCATCTTCTGGTGGTTAAATATTTTCAGAATCAAAAGAGAAATGCTGATGAAGATAATAATCAAAATAATAGCAACAGAAATGTTCTTGTGGTGAAGGTGCCACATGAGTCAGTGGAGAAAATATGGATTAGCAAGTACATGGGGTGGGACAGTGGCCTGTCCTTTGGAAGAATGTATCCTTACCTTGCTCTTTACACCAATAAAAACTCCAGATGAAGTTCTAAATGTAATACAAAGACACAAACCCTGCGATTAACTGTAAAGTGCCAGAAGGCAGCATATCTATGTGTGTATGTGTGTCTCCGTGCATGTGTGTGCTCACAACACAAATTCTGCAGCGCCCAGGAATGTGAAGTAAAAAACAATGTCCCCTTCTTCATCTGAGCCCCATGTTCTATCCCCTGAGAGAAGGCAATTTATAAGTTTCTTGTGTAGCCTTCTGGAGATATTCCATATGTATTAAAGCATGTACATGTGTATATAAACATACTTATAAGAGAGAAGAGATCCATAGACTCTTAGAGCACTCCAAATTTAGAAACTGGAAAAAGGAAAAAGATCCAGTAAAGGACACTGAGAAGAATAGTCACCCAGGCAGGAGGAAACCAGGGGAGTGGAGGCCTGGCTGCCAGTCTGTTGAATGACGGATCGGTGACCAGAAATTGACAACATGAAGCCCGCTGATGTGGGCCAAAGCCTGACTGCAGTGGGCTCAAGAGAGAATGGGAGACGAATCGGAGACTCGTAATTATAACCCTTTGAGAAGTTTTGCTATAAAAGGAATCAGGAAAAAGGGGACAGTTGTGGGGGACGGTGAAGGCTGGCGTCATAGCTAAGGTTGAGTGCTGGGTAAAACCGCACCTGACCGCTGGCATCTGCGAGGATCGATCCAAGCCTGCAGTGACAGCAGCCAGAACCTGCGGGGGTTGAGAATGAAATAGATAGCTGCAAGCTTCAGCTGAATGCACTGTAACTTTTGCAGAAGACCTATGTATCAGTTAGATAGCCTGGAATGGAAGAATCTGTGCCTGCAGCGTCTCCCTAAGTTTGCAAAACGTCCTTGAACTATATCTAACCAACCCCTATAAAATAAATGCAGAGACGATATTCATGGCTCATTGTCTCTCCATCAGAGGACAATGTCCCCCTGGCCCTTGCTTTTCCTTAAACTGTCTGTGTTGTGTCTTTCTTAATCTCCTGTCGCCCCCACTCAGGGACTCCCACTCTGAGCTGGTCGCAGCAGACAGTAACTTGAAGGATTGTAGAATCAAGTGAGGATGCTCTGATCAAGATATCACATTCTTGTATTCAGATGGGAGATCTCAAGGAGAGGAAAATATGGGGGTGGGAGGGGAGGGAAGGTACGACTGATGTCCTCGAGGTGGCAGAGGGGATGGGGACCCAGCATACAAGTAGCAGGGCTGGCCTGAGTTAGGAGGACAGTTTTTCCTTCACAGCAGTGAGAAGGCAGAGTGTGTAGGCCTATAGGCAGGACACTAGTTAGACAAGATGCAGGAAGTGTGTCAAAGTTCTCTACTAATTTTTCTCTGCTCTGTTCTCAGTGCAACAAAAGGTAACAGCCAGCTGAAACTGCAGGGCAGGTTGGCTGAAGTGGGCCATACAAGGGGTGAGTGAGAAGTTTTGCCTCGGATATAGGACAGCCCGTCCAAGTTGTGCCGTAAAAGACAAGTGAACTGGCAAGTAAAGGCCATCATGCCTCCTGGCAAGGCAGGCTGCTAGGCTGTCTCAGAAAAACCAAAGAAGTGTAAGGCCAGCTGAGCAAGTGGGGACCAGCGGTGGGGGGTGGGGTGCCTTACGGAGCAATTCAGTGCCTTTGTGGCATTGCATTCACACGACAAACACTGGCTGAGAGCCAGCACCGACTAGGAGGTCGAGATGTGATGGTGGATGAAGTCCATCATGGGTCATACAACCTGCGAAGATATACTTTTCTGTGAGAATAAGTCTGTTTTGTAATTGAAGTAATTGGGGAGGGAGGGATTTTTTGGGTATCTGGTGAGAGGAGGTGAAGGGAAGGAAAGTAGGAGAACTGATTAATGAATTTACAGGGGGATGGCAGGTATGAATTTTATAACTCAGAATAGCCACAAACAATTCCTCCTTAAGCTTAACTCCTTTCTACCTGAGTTATGCAGAGTTAGTTGCTACCCAAAGACCACGGACTTGGTGGTCTTCAACAAATCCCTTAATTTACGTGTGAAGAGCCTCCCGGATGGCGTGCTCTCCAGGGCTCAGCCACATGGAGCCATGACTCTCCCATGGAGCCTATTTTTCCATTAAGAGTAGTAACTGGAGAAGTTGTTTTGTCAAACTGCTGTTTGAAAAAATCCATCGCAAATATTAACTGTTTTTGTATGCCCCTCAAATCATCCTGCCCATTTCTTCTTTTATGGTTCTAGGTAAGTCCCAGGAGACCATTATTAAATAAACCACAATGTCACAGACAAGCTGAAACTTACTGCTTCGCCTTCTCTGCTCTTTAGATGGCAGTAATCAAATCAGGAAGCCCGGCGGGATTCTGTTCCAAATCTTATTCTGCAATTATTGTTCCTTTTGTTATTCCAAACAGAACCACGCTGAGCTCATCCACTTTCAGAGTGACCACTTGTTTCCCCACACCGCAGAAAGTCGTGCCAGGCTTTCCCAGACCCCCTGTTGTTCTCCCAGGGCCACTCTGTCTCATGGTTACATTACTTAGTGCTTGTTGAATGTTATGATTTCTGTGTGCTTCTTTCAAATGCCCTTCCTTAATGGATTTTGAGTAAATGCAGTTTTTAGTCAATTGAATGTTTCCCCACCTTATTTCTTTTCATTTGTACACAGATTGACTATTTCTTCATTCCACTGGAAAAAAGCAGTATTAGGCAATGGTCAGTTCTAAGCAACTGCATCAAAGCAGCCGTGTAACCACTTTCCATGAAGGGCTAGTTACTAAATACTTGATAAAGGCAATAATAATCTTTTTGTTTTATTGTACTGACCTTACAAATGTTATTATTCTCTCACATGTCCTTGTGTGGTTCAATTATATTTATAACACAGTTTGAAAAATTAAGTGATTTTAAGCTCCTTCTGTTATTGGAGGGAATTGGCGTGTGGTTGCACGAATCATTCTGTGTTTTGCAAGCTGGGATAAATCCTCAAGTGCTTTTATTCATGAGCTGAGGCCCATCTATTCTTAAAGCTTATTATGGGCTTTTCATATATCTTTGTATGAATTAGTATTCTATGTTGCAAATAACTTGAAGTCCCTTAAGCAATAAAGAGAAATATTGGCCTTTGTAACAGAAAAGCACAAATGTAGGTGACTTCAGGTAAGGTTTATCCAGCAAACGTCACGGAGGAGAAAGGATTATAGAGAGTGTCAGAGCATTTGGTAATAAAACTATAAGATTAGCTTTTGAGATTTTGTGAAGTTTTGTGTATTTGTCAACTTTTTGAAGTGTGTAATGCATTTTGATTTTTATCTTATTCTAAATAATTTTGCATTCATAATTTTTATCCACTAAAGCAGTTTCTGCATGAACTGTATAACTTCAAGTTTCACAAAACCTAAATCTGTTCCTGCTGAAGAGAGGATGAGAAGGTTGCTCCCAGAAGAAAATATTTTATGAAAATGAAGGTGAAGTGACATCTAATGACAAAAACAAGACAGAACCACTAAAACCTATTTTGGTGGTTCTGAAAAATTTTGAAAATTTTTAGCTTTCAGTTTTGCCTAGATGAGTCTGATAAATGTTTTACTGGCAACAAAGCTATTTAAAGGTGGGAGCTCTGTGTTCAACTTCTCTGGTTTTAGCCCCAGTGATCAGAAAAGTAATTTGTATGTAAAAACATTGATTTTCTAATGCTTCTTTCCAGAACTGTGATTCCAAAATGATTCCACTCTTTTTTTATTTGACCATACACCAGTGTTTTATAGAGGGGTCCAAGTTCCATGGAGGAGTTAAATCATAACCTCAAGGACCCTTTCAGAAATATCATTACAACAAGAGCAAAACATGTGTATTAAAAAAACAATGATGAAAGACTTGGCTACTGACCCACTTATTTCAAATAATTATGTATTGGCTATTTCCCTGGTATTTGACCAAAGAAATCTTGTCGGATGTATGATTGTCATTAATTTAAGAATTACCAAATGTAACTCAGTGTTTCCTAGCATTCTTGAAGAGCATATGTTTATTTTAAAGGTTGATGTAGAAAATACACGTTAGAAAAGAACTGATGTGAAATTAGCTGGGAGGAAGACACTTGAATTAGACTGCTCACCTTGGCATTTCCAGGAAAGTTTTGAGATTCATTTTGAGTTTTATCATTCAATGAAATTCCTTCTCAGTGAGAAAGAGTGTGAGAATGGAGTAGGTCAGGGCATCTGGAGAGTGCGGTCAGTGGTCTGGGACGCACAGGTCTTCCTCCCGTGGAGTCTTTGCTTCTTCCAGAGCTCCTTCATCTGGTAGTTAACAGGGACATTTTGGTTTGTTTATTTATTTTTATGGTATGTTTTTAAGAAGATTTTACTTATTTAATTTTTAGAGAGAGGAAAAGGAAGAGAGAAAGAGAGGGAGAGAAACATCCATGTGCCATGCCAGAGAAACATTGATCATGCCCTGACCGGGAATTGAACCAGTGACCTTTTGTTTTATGGATAATGCATAACCAGCTGAGCCACACCAGTCATGGCTGTTTGGTACATTTTTAAGTGACCTTAGTTTGAGACCTCTTGGGGTCTATTGGGGAACAAATCCAACTAAACCAGCAGCCACTTTGTACTTTGCTGTTTGCCAAGTCACCTCCCTCGGCACAGTGTCTCCGTTTGTAAAAACCAGGGAGTTGTTCCAGAATGATCTCCGAGGTGCAAGCAGCTGCAGCACCCTGTTACTCTAGTATCCCACTATAGGATATGTATACATCCTATACATTGTATTCTATAGGTTCTATACTATAGCGTGTAGATATTTGCAGACAAATGTTAAAGGCTTTAACACTGGAAATAGGCCCCAGAAACTCAGGAATCTTCCTCAGCTTATTGTGAACGCACTGGCTTTAATCTTTCCTGGAAGTTTGCTGGGAATAAGTAGGGTCTTCCAACATTTCTTAGAGAGGGGGAGACTTTTCTTCCCCCTCGGCAGTTAGACCGGCCCACCTCAGCCAATCGTTGTGGACTGGGAATATTTATGTAAATGGTCGGTCGGCCTCAGAATCATCTGGGGGTTTGTTAAACACAGATTGCCGGGTCCCACTCCCACAGCTTCTAGGGCGGGGCCTGGCAATCAGCACTGCCAAGAAGTTCCTGGGTGCTGTTGCTGCTCCAGGACCCACTCGGAGAACCATGGAGGTATAGCATTCACCCATCTGGCTGACCCTTCCCTTGAAGGAGGCAGGGCATTTAAGGTTTGTGGCCATTATGTAGGATGAGGTGTATATTTTTCCTTCAAGATACCCCCTCTCCTCCCTCCCAGGCCAGGAAACTCAGAGCTACCACAGTCGGCAGTCCAGCCAGAGAGTGGACTCTCGATTTCCAATCTTTGGTCTGAAAGATGGAGGGGACTAGAAAACACTTCCTTTTTTTCACCAGTGGTTTGTACTGGAGACTTCTTATTTGGGTGGCCTGAAGCCAGCTAGCATTGCTGACCTTTCGTCCAGTTAATTCTATCAAGGCTGAAATTGAATCCTGAAATATTGCATTTTATCCATTTATTTATCTGCCCATCTACCTATCCATCTAAATAATTCATAATCACCCTAGAAAAACTGGAAAGTAAATGTAAACAAAAGATAAATAATATCCAGAATCTAATTAGCCCAAGAAAATCACTTCCAAACTTTCCCTGTAACTACAGAAACACTCACCACAAAAGCGGGGACGCATTGCTCTGAAACACGCATCACCATCTCCCGCAAACATCTGTGCACGTTAATAAATATACAAGTGCTCCACCATTTTAGTTTTAAATTATGTGGTATTGACTATAAAAGTAACAAGTTCGTAATGTTAAAAACTAGACAATTCAAAATATAATAAAAAATAACAGTCCTACTTTCCCACACCAAAACATTATTTTCAACAGCTGCAGAGTATTTTATTGTATAGAAAACACTGTAACTTCACTGGTCCCCTGAGAACATTTAGCCCTTAAATTGCTTCTTTTTTCCTTCTATAATAAATAATACAGCATTGAAATTTGGCACATAGACATTTGTACATTGGTTGTCTTTTCATTTTAATAATATTTTAACATCCTTATGGTTATAATGTATGGTCGTCACATTTAGAAATAATAAACATTTTTATCTAAGGCAGCTGAGAAGTAGATGGTTGATTACATTAAAAAGGTGGGAAAGCAAGGAATCATTTAAAAAAAGTAAAGGAACTTTAGGAAAGACACAGATGACTCTAGTGGTATTTAAACTTCTAGAACAAAGAAAGAGAAATAAAGCATCCAAATTATTTCATATGCCAACATAACACTGGTAACAATACACAACAATTATTGCTCAAGAAAACCGTAGCACAGTCTCACCACAATTAGGGTAATGATCCAACAATCCAACATAAATATTACGTTGGCTAAAAAGTTGGTTTTTTTTTTTTTGTAAAGTGGCTCTAGTAGCACTTAGTTGTGTTTAAACTTCATTTGAAACAATTTTATTAGGCTGTATTGTGACAACTGTCATATCAGCATGCATTGAAAAAACTTATTAAAATTGAATTTTTGTGTAGCCATTTTAATATTGAAGATGGAAGGGAATAAAAAACATTTTTGGCATATCATACTTTAATATTTCAAGAAAGGTAAGAATGCAACTGAAATGCAAAAGAAAGATTTGTGCAGTGTATGGAGAAGGTTCTGTGACTGATTGAACATGTTAGAAGTGTTCTGAGAAGTTTTGTGCTGGAGATTTTTTGCCAGACAATGCTCCACGGTCTGGTAGACCAGTAGAAGTTGATAGCGATCAAATCAAGACATTGAGAATAATCAATGGTACACCATGCAGGAGATAGCTGACATACTGAAAATATCCAAATTAATAAAGTTATTGGTGAAAATGAAAAATGTGTCTTATTTTATGGAAAAAGTTAACAGACTTTTTGGCAATCAGATTTCATTAGCACATTAAAAGAATAACATTAACAATTAGGCATTCAAAGATTCAGGGACTATTTAATATTGAGAAATCTATTACTATGACAGAAGAATATTAATATTATCTTTCTAATAGGTAGTAAGAAGGCGTTTGATAACATTCAATATCCATTCCTGGTAAATATGCAGTATGCTGGCAATTGGTGGATACTTTCTCAACATCACTAGATCTATCTTAGTCTAAAAGCCAGCACTGAGTTTAACGGAAAAACAGTGTATATTTCCATTAAAGTCAGAAATGAGGCAAGGATGTCTAGCAACACTATAATGAGCTAACATTATTCTGCAGGCTAGATCATTCAATTAAAGAGAAAAACTAGAAGTATATTGAAAAACAGAAGAGGTAACATAATCACTATCTGCCAATGAAGTAATGCTATACTTAGAGTTTAAGAGAGCCTGGCTGGTGTAGCTCAGTGGATTGAGTGAGGGCTGCGAACCAAAGGGTCACTTGGTTCAATTCCCTGTCAGGGCACATGCCTGGGTTTTGGGCCAGGTCCTCAGTGGGGTCCATGTAAGAGGCAACCACACATTTCCCTCCCTCCCTCTTTTTGTTCCTCCTTTCCCCCCTCTCTAAAAATAAAATGTTAAAAAGTTTAAGACAGTCACCCCCAAAATGATGTCTAACAATATGGGAAGTAATTGTCTGGTAAAATATATATAAGTTTACAGAAATAAACAGCCTTTTAAATATAAAACCAATAATCAAAGGATGTTATGAAAGACCCTATTTACATTGTAAATAAATTAACTTAAAAATTAAACTTAAAAAATATGGAAGTTCTAATTTAAAAAACCTAAGGCCCACAGTTACAGGAAAAGATGCTTAACATCGCTGATCATCAAGGAAATGCAAATCAAAGTCACAGTGAGATATCACCTCACACCTGTTAGAATGCCTGTCATCAAAAAGACAAGCAGTGACAACCGCTGGAGAGGACGTGGGGAAAAGGGGTCCTGAGGCACTGTGGTCTTAAACAGCCTCATAGGAAGAAAAAAAATGTGTAACTATTTAAGGTGACAGATGTTCACTGGACTTTTGTGGTGATCATTCCACAACACACACAAATACCAAACTGTCGTACACCTGCAACTGATATCATGTTATATTTTAATTGTACTTCAGTTCAAATAATTAAATAAAAATAAAAACTTAAAACTATTGAGGAGTACAAGAGAGCATGTGGGCAAATAGAAAGGTATGTTCTGCTTTTGAATGGAAAGACTCGACCTCATAATTATGTAAATTTTCCTTACTTTAATGAAATCTCAGTAAAAATACTGTAAGGAAATTTTTTTGAGACCAATTAAGATTCCTCCCAAGTTAAGATGAAAAATATATGGGCATGAAGACCCAGGATTATTATTGAAAAGGAGAGGGGGAGCCAATGTAGACATTAAAACCTAAAGTCATAGCCACTTAGTGCAGTGTTGGCACATAATAGGCAGCTCAGTGGAACAGGGTATAAAATTCTGAGAAAGACCCAAAACCTATATAGGACATAGTATATAATATTTACTGTTGTTTGGCATATAATAAAGGTGCACTTCAAGTCAAAGAAGGAAAAAATGAGTTATTCAGCCAGTGGCATTCGATAATCTTGGTGACTCTCTGGCAATAAATTGTGTTGGTTCCATACTTCATACTTTATACCAAAATAAATTTCAGATGGGTCTAAGACTTAAATATAAAAAGTAAAGAGAAGTATAAGAAAGAATGGAGATATTTCCTTTTGGAGTGGGAAAAGAATTTCTCAGTATGTATGAAACCCAGAAGCCATAAAAAATTTTGTTAAATTGAGCTATATAAAAATTAAAAAGCTCAGTATGACAAAAATCACCATAAGGGAAGTCAAAATTCAAACAACAAACTGGGGGGAAGTCTGCAATCCCTGCTACACAGAATGATTTTATTTTTGTTACAATGAAGAGCAACTATAAAACAAGAAAAATACTAACAACCAAAAAAGGAGGTTAACTATGGAAGCAATACACAAAAGGCTCTTAAATATATGAAAAATAGTCAATCTTACACTTCATAAGAAAATGCAAAAAAAGAAAAAAGAAAGAAAAATTATAAAGTAACATTTTACATGCAATCTGGCAAATCTCAGCAGTTTGCTAACACACCTCGTAGGTGAAAGTGAGGGGAACAAATGCTGTGGTTTGCACACCCTGAGTGGAGTGCAAATGGCGCTGTGACCACGAACACAACCTGGAGTATTTATCCAGATTATAGATGTGAGTGCGCATTCACCCAGCGATTCTTTTCTAGGAATTTAGCTAACAAACAGTTCTCGTGTGCAAATAGCATATGTACAAAGTTATTCTTTGTAGCATTCCATGTACTCACAAAAAAAATACTGGACGCAGTCTAAATATTTAGCAATAGAAATTTGGTTACGTGCACTCACACAATGGAAAAATATTACACAGCTATTAAAAAAAGCAAGTTATGATGTAGAGTGCTCTCCAAGGTACAGTATGGCAAGTTGCAGAACCATCTGTGCGAAAAAAGGAAGGCAACTATTATCAATATATTGATTTTTGCTTATTTATGCATAAAGTATTTCTGAAAACGTACCCAAGTATCTTAGTCAGCTGGGTCTGCCATTGCAAAATACCACAGGTGGGTGGCTTTGTAACAGCTATTTGTTTTTTCACAGTTCTGGAGGCTGGTGGGACCAGGGTGCACACATGTCACCTTCTGGTGACAGCTCTTTCAGGCTTGTGGGTGGCTGCTTTTTCACTGCATCATCACACGATGGAGAGAGAGCTAGCTCCCTGGTGTATACTTACCGTGGCACTAATCCCATTATGAGGGTCCTACTCTCACGACCTCATCAAAACCTAGTCACCTCCCAGGGGCTCCATTTCTCAATGCTATCACAGCAGGGGTTAGGGCTTCAACACAGGAACTTTGAGTGGGGACACAATTCAGTCCATAGCGCCAGGTAATTGATAACAGCAGTTGCCTCTGGGACTAGGGGAGAAACAGGAGTGAGGCAGGAGGACTGTAAAGGTGATTTTTCACTGTTTACTCTCTATACACCTGTAATTCCTGTTCTCCAACAACAACTGGGTGGTCAACCCCCTCTTGGTGTTAGCATCAGATCCCACAATGAAGGGGTTCAGTCACAAGTCCTGGGCCACCTGGGCTTCTGACCAACCAAACTGAGTCTTCCTGTGGCCCCCTCCTCAGGTTTGATGATTTGCAAGAATGGCTCACAGAACTCAGGAAAACACTTGACTTACATTTACCAGGTTAACATAAAAGATGCCAATAAACAGCCAGGTGAAGTGGTTGGAAAGGTCCGGAGTGCAGGAGCCTCTTTGCCTTTGGAGTTGGGCTGCACCACTCCCTCCTGGCATGTGGATGTGGTCACCAACTTGCATGCTCTCCAAACCCTGTTTAGGGATTTTTATGGAGGTTTCATTACATAGCCCAATGATTGGTCAAACCACTGGCCAGCCCCTCTCCCTTTCCTAGAGGCTGGTGGGGTGGTGGGCTGAAAGTTCCAACCTTCTGGTCAAGGCTTGGTCTTTCTGGAGGCCAACCTTCATCATGATGCTATCCACAGGCCCTCCAAAGTCACTCGTGGCATAAACTCTGACATAATTGGAAGGGGGTGGGAGGAGGACACAAAGACCAAATATATATTTCCTATAATACACGGCACCTTTTGAATTTTGATGTGTACACACATACACACTAAAAAGTGTCAATATATTGGAGGAAGGGGAAAGCTCAGAAAGCCTGAAGTACCCAAGTTCACATAACTTGCTAGGATGGACCTCCGATTCCCTCATTTCTGTATGAAGAATTCTTTCCAATGGGTTGATAACCTTTTCATTTGTTTGAAATGTTTACTGCTTTTGTGACTTCAGGGAGCCTGAGCATCCTAGTTTCCATATTTTAAAAAGGTGAATCTTCTAGACTTTGGGGCACCTGGGGGAGGTCAACATTAACATAGATTTTCTCCATTAGTCAATGCAAAACATTAGTATCTAGAGACACAACCATTTATATCATGCAAATTGGGAAAGACTTGGAAAGTGTCCCTCCAAAATACCTCTCTACTTGTCTGCTCAAAGACCTGGAAGAAACCCTGTTATTGTGTATCTCCTAAGTGAAGTGAAAATACTCCTAGGAGAGGTACATCTACACTCTCAGCAACCGTTATTAATTCCTGAAAAAAATGAATTTATTAGATTCCTACTGTCAGGTCAGCCTCCAAGAGCTAGCTCCCACAGGACTAGGGCTATGGATGATAAATTTTGAGAAAAAAGAAATACCTGAGGTTCAGTTTTATCATCTGTAAAATGAGTGGGCTGGACCAGTATGTCCTCAGATTTCCTTCCTTCAGGGTTTGCTCTGGCTGTAAGGTTTTTCAAACACCTTAGCTCACAAAGAAAACCTGGGATGAGTGGGAAGGGCAGAGGGCATTGTTTCTCTGAGTCAGATGAGGAAACTGAAGCTCAAAAGAGTTGAGTCTTTTGCCCAAGATTACCTGCCAAGGAGGCTGTTTAGCATGATGACAGCTCCAAGTTCAGTGACCTTCCTACCACATTGTACTCATTCCTTCATCTATTGAATATTTACTGTAGGTTATGGTGCTGGGATGCAATATTGAAAAGATGCGGCTCCTGCCCTCTTGGGGGTGCAACCATTGGAGAAGATAAGTATTAGAGAGCTGTGTGGTCAGCAGCTGGAGAGACAGATGGAGGCAAGAAGGCAGAGAGCTAGGGGCAGAGATCAGGGCGAGCTTCACAGTGAGGTCGAAGTAGGAAGGGCGAGTAGGTACAATGAAAGGGAGGCCAGTGCTCTCGAGAGAAAAGACTTCACCCTAAAAACAGGACACTTACGGTGCTATGATGGTGGCCTATGGCAGACTGGCAGACACTTCTGGGCAGAGGGATCTTGCAACACCTTTTGGATAACATTGCTGGTCATCGGCTTATTCGGATCTGCACCAGACTGTTACCACCCACTGTGTGGTTTTTATTCAAGGGGTTATCTTATGAAAAAAAAATGGAAAGTGGCAGATAAGTAACAGGCCATACCATAATTTCTTCAGTTGTTTTAGACCTAGTTTTACATTCCATACTGTGGAGCGGGGGACTGGAATCCCTCTTGAAGTTTTCACAAGACTCAGTAACACACACACCTAAGTCAAGAGGTGAATTTTCATCACTGCTTAACAAAAGAAACCCATCATGGCTACTGCCTGGCCAAGCTGTTGCTGTGGGTGAGGACACCCTGGGACATGGGCAGGCTGCTTACAGATCTGTGTAACACTCAGGCTCCTAGCCAACACTCCCATTCCTTTCACACTCTTAAAGGGACCTGCAGCAGTTTTTCCACATCTTTTGTACATTCCGCAAATCCCCTGCTTGATTTTCTTTATGGTAAGAGGGAAAACAAAACATTCACTAGAATCTTGACATACTGCATTTGTTCATGGACCAATCCTTTTAAAGCCGAGCCCCCAGTTGAGTTCTGGATGGGTGTACAAAGGAAGTGCACCAGAGAAAGACTGTGCTGTCTGGGATAAGAGAAACCTGCTTCTTTCCTGAAAGAGAGTGGGGAGAGAGGAGGACGATGAAAAAAAGGAGGAAAGAAGGAAGCCAGTGGCCAGGCCACCATCCTCTCAGTCATCCAGGGTTGTAGCCTCAGGGGTCCTCACATTTAAGCCCTTCCCAGGCAGCCAGCTGCCTGCCATTCTTCCTTCTCTGCCATGTGAGTGGGAATCCCCTTCATTCTGCTTCTTTTCTCATCTCTTTAACCTGGAACCTGAACACTCCAGACCCAGCAGCCTCCCAGCTTACCTTCCTACCTTACCACCACCTTCTCCCTCCTCCTCCACCTGCTGTCACACCCCCATTATAGGACCAATGTTCCTAAAACACACTTTATTTGCCATATTGGACAAAGCCTTCAGGGGCGCCCCTTTGTCCAGTAACAAAAGCCCTAATAGTCTTAGTCTAGAATTCAAGGCTCCAAGCATTGTGGCCCTTAGTTACCCTTCTTGGCTGATCTTCACAGCATTAACTTTTATTAAGCACTTACCACAAACTAGGCATGCTGTTAGGAGCTTCTAAATGTTATTTGTCCATCTGGAATCCCTTTCCAGGAAAGGTGTGTGTCTCCTACCTCCTGAGGTCCCATTGGGCAGTCCTTGATGAGAGCTGAACATGTGACAGCAAGCCAGCCAATCACAGTATTCACCACCCCTGGCCACAGGCAGGCCAATCAGAGCCTTTTACTCTCCCCACCTGCATCCTCCAGCTTTCTGAAATTTGACTTGTAGGTGTGGGAGAGCGGGTTTCTCTCTCCTAGGACTGAAGTGTACATGAAGAAGCAGAGAAGGGCAGGGAGGAGAAGAGCGGGAGAATGAGAGAGAAAGGGGAAGCTGATGACATTGTCCCCCTGGATCCTGCCACGCAGGCAGATAGCTCTACCTGTGGACTTCTCCGATATGAGTCAAAAAATTCCCTTTCTTACTTAGTTTGTTGTAGGTTTGCTGTTATTTGCAGCTGAACCGGTGACTAGAACACTTTACATGCTTAGCTCATTTGATTTCTCACCACTGCCCTGTGAGGTGGGACTGTTACTTTCAACCATTTTGATGGGAAGTGACACCAGAGAAGTGTGATGCACCCGAGGTCCCTCAGTGTTTAAGTGGTGGAGACAGAATTTACAACCAGGCAGTTGGTCCTATTGCAGAGCACAGCCTGTTCACAGCACATGCCCAGGCCTTTCAGGAAAACACAAGATTCAGGGGGCTGAGCGCAACACACGCCTGCTCTCATCCCATCCGCTGCCTGCTCTACACCTTGGCCTCACACAGGCCCTGGATTTTCCCACTTCTAGATATTCACTCAGGCTGTTTTCCCACCCGAACACACTGCCTATGCCACTTCTGCCTGGCAATATTCACTTATCCTTCAAATCTTGGATCAGAAGTCAAATCCTTCTGGAAGCCTTCCAGGTTACCCCACCCAGAAGCATTGCTCATTCCTTTGAGTTTTAAGGACTTTGACTTGAACACTGGCCAGATGGGTGTCTTTGAAGGCTATGGTACAATAACTTATAGGCATTTCTTAGGGAGGCTGGGATGGGGACTAGTGGTTTGAAGTCATCGAATTTTTGCTCCAGTCATTTGAACTTAACTGCAGAACACTGCACTTTTTGTGGACTTAATTCTGAAAGCCAGGGAGCCATGGAACGATTTCTCTGGTGGCATGGCATATTTACATGAGGACTTTAAGGAGGCGACTCTGGTAATCTGAGGCATGACCAGATGAAATTGTCCAGCAGAGAGTTGGGAAGAAGGGTCCAGAGCTCATTGTGGACAGGCAATGAGAACCGAAACCATCTACCGTCACATGGTCGACTGCACTCATTGACATCATTTTGCTAATCCAGGAGACTAGTGTCAAGGAAAAGGAAGGTTACAAATACCTTATTGTTCATTTCAGGAACTTCTCAAATGCACCTAAATGAACACCCAACTCTTCAACTTTTCGTTAGAAAGCATGTTTACTCCACAGGACTCTTTGAGCCCTTACCTCAAATCCTCACTCTTCTGTGTTCTCCAATCCTAAACTTATATCAGGACCCCTTTCCAACCCTAGTCAAGCCCTCCCTGAAAAGACCTGCTTGGAACCAGCCTCCAAGGTCTCCTTTGCCTTTTCCCCCACCTCTCTGAGCACTACTGTGAACTAAACGTATTGCGGTAATGATTTTGCAATAATACATATATCAAACCATCACCTTGTGCATCTTAAACTTACACAATGTTATGTGTCAGTTGTATTTTAATGAAGCAGGAAAATAAAAGTTATAGAAGTTCCAGACTAGGAGGTGGGGTGATTTATTTGTTTTATTTTTGTGGCTGTTTTATATGGGGAGATATAGTCTTTTTTTAAGTTAAAGTATAGTTGACATGCAATATTGGGGAAGACATATTCTTAAGTTAAAAAATAAATAGAAAGTCGAAGGGGAAGAAAAAAAAGTAGTTTCAGGTAGAGCAAATGCACCTATTAGGTGTGGGGACTAGGGTGTGTTTGTTAAGTTAGGAGATGAACAAGGAGCCCTGACCAGTGTGGCTCCGTCGGTTGGGCCTCCGGCCGGGAAGTGGAAGGTCGCTGGTTTGGTTTCCAGTCAGGGCACATGCCTGGGTTGTGGGCTCGGTCATGGTTGGGGTGCATACGTGAGGCAACCGATCAATGTTTCTCTCTCACACACATTGATGGGTTTTTTATTATTCAAGTACAGTTGTCTCCATTTTCACCCCACCACATCCCCCCCTACCCCAGCCATCCCCACTTTGCACCCTCGAACCTACCCGCTTTGGATTTGTCCCTGTGTCTTTTGTACATGTTCCTTGATGGACCTTCCCTTATTTTCCCCCATTATCCTTCTGGTTACTGTCAATTTGTTCTTTATTTCAATGTCTCTGGTTATATTTTGCTTGCTTATTTGTTTTGTTGATTAGGTTCCACTTATAGGTGAGATCATGTGGTATTTGTCTTTTACTGTCTGGCTTATTTTACTTAGCATAATGTTCTCCAGTTCCATCCATGCTGTTGTGAAGGGTAGGAGCTCTTTCTTTCTTTCTGCTGTGTAGTTTTCCATCATATAAATGTACCAGTTTTTTTATCCAACATCTCTCCCCCTCTCTTTCCACTTCCCATCCCCTCTCTCTAAAAATAAATAAATAAAACCTTAAAAAAAGAACAGCAAGGAGGTCAGTGTGGCTGGAATGGAATAGTTGTTGAAAAAACAGGTAGATGAGTCAGAGAAGTAGCCTGGGCCATGTCAGGACTTAGAATTTTAGTCTAAGAGGATAGGAAGCTGCTGAGCAAGGGGGTGACTTGACCTGAATTATATTTTTAAGGAGCACTTGCCTGCTGTGTGGGTCAAGGAAGAAGCAGAGAGACCAGTGAGGAGGATGTGGCATAGTGCAGGCAAGAGATGATGATTTGGACAAAAAGTTTAGCACTGGAGGTGGAAAGAAGTGTTCAGAATCAGGCTATATTATAAAGGCAGAGGAACCAAAATTTTCTAATGGAAAAGGGTGTGGAGTGTGAGGACAAAATTAGAGTAGAAGGACAAAATTAGAGTAGAAGAAGACATCAAAAGTTTAGTCTAAGCAACTGGTAAAAGTGGTGCCATGTACTGAGATGGGAAGTGCTGGAAAGGAGCGGGATTGAAGGGGGCCGTGTTTTTGAGGTGGCTTTTAGACCGGTGCTGGAGGCATGGAGAAGGCAGCGGTATGAACAAATCTGGAGCGCTGGGGCAAGGTTGGCTTGAACATATATATATGTTCAGCAGTCAGTAATGTACAGTAATCGCCTCTTATCTGTAGTTTTGTTTTCCAAGTTTCAGTTACCTGTGGTCAACTATGGTCCAAAAATATTAAATGGAAAATTCTAGAAATAAACAATTAATATGTTTTAAGTCACCCACAGTTCTTAGTAGCATGACGAAATCTCATGCCATCCTGCGGGGCCATCGACCGTCCTTTGCCCGGTGCATCCGTGCTGCATATGCTGTCTCCCCATCAGCCCTTAGTAACCTTCTGGGCCGTTCGAGTGCCTGTGGCAATGCTGCAGTACTCGTGTTCAAGTGAACCTCTCTTCTTCTTAATAATAGCTCCAAAGCTGTGCACATAACTTTTATTACAGTATGTTATTATGATTGTTTTATTTTATTATTAGTCACTGTTGTTCATCTCTTATTGTGCCTAATTTAGAAATTAAACTTTATCATAGACATATATGTACAGGAAAAAACACCGTCTGCATAGGGTTTGGTAGTATCAGCAGTTCTAGGCAGCCACTGGGAACGTATTCCCCACGGATACCGTGGGGCTGCAGCATGTTTTGAAAACCACAGCAGTATATCATGAGTTGACAAACTTTTTCCTCTAAGGGGCAGATAGTTAATACGTGAGATTTTGTGGGCTATGCAGCCTATAACAACTACTACTGTCGACAATACTAAATGAATAAGTATGACTGTGTTCCAATAAAACTTTAACTGCAAAAGCAGGTCACAGGCCAGATTTGGCCCATGGGTTGTAGTCTGCCAGCTCTTGGACTCCATCATGCTATGAAGGGAGAATGCAAAAAGAGAAAAGAGCTCAGAGCCCTGGGACACTCCAACATTTAGAGAAAATAGGAGGAGGAGGGGGATCTAAGAGACTGAGATATAGCAAACAGTAAGGGAACAAAGAAAATCAAGAAAGTGGTGGCAGAGAAGCCAAGAAAGATGTTTCAAGAAGGACAAACCAATGTTACAGTGCCAGTAAACACTGTGAAAGACTTATACATGTACTCCCCAAAGAAATTAGAATGTCTGTCTAACATAATTTTGGGGGTTATCTTCCTCTTTTATTGTCCCTAAGCTACAACTTTGTAAGTTGTAGAAAACTGATAATAATGCAAATAATTCTTGTCCATAAAAATAAACTTCGTCTCGTGGATTGCAACTAATTGCATTGGTTGAATTGGTGAAATGCAATTGCCCTGTGGGTAGACCAGTTCTGCGTCTGCTTACAAATTCATTCTAGTATTCCTTGTTACTTTTATATGGGGGCTTCACTGAATTCTTTCAACTGATTGTAACATCTTATTAGTTCCCTCATTAATTAATGAGTAAAATAAAATCATTGATGTGTTCATTTTATATTTGCATGCAAGCCATGATTTTACCTTTTAAAACAATTATTCTTTAACAGTAGAAATTGAGTAAAATAAGAATTGAAAATTGCAGTGAATTTGGCAAAATGAAGATCATGGTGACTTTACAAGTGCTGTTTTAGACTAGGAGTAATAACAGGTTAAGTGGAGAAGTTTGTATGAAAATATAAAAATAAAGACACATGGGCATGGGGAAAAATAAATAAACCAATGGAATAGATTTAGCCCAGAACAAACTGACACATGAACAGAAACTATGGATGACAGAGGTGGCAATACTGAGAAAAGGATGGCGTATTTAACAAATTAGTGGTGCTGGGAAAATTTTTATCTGAATGTAAAAAACCAAAATTGATCTTTACCTCAAACCAGATTGTTCCAGTGGATTTAAGGCCTAAGAAGAAAATATAATAGAATATTTTGTAATCTCATAGTAATAAAGCAATGTTGAAAACAAGACACAAAATCACAAACTATAAAAGAAAGTATTTATAAATTTGACTTCATTAAAATAAAAGTATACCACTTCTGATCATCAAAAAACAGCATAAAGAGACTGAAAACACAATAACTCAGAACAACTGACAAAGGATAGGTATCTGGAATATGCAAACATTTACAAATCAATAAAAGGAACCTAATAGAAAAATGTGCAAAAATATGAATAGCTACTTATCAGAAGAGGAAATACAAATGATCAAAAACATGAAAAGATGTACAACTTCAGTAGTAATTGGGGAAACGTAGGTGAAAGTCCAATGTAATGCCATTTCACCTCTCTGAAGCTGACTAAGTGTTTAAGAGTCTGATGATGTGAGTATTGGCGAAAGTGTGGGGAGAAGCGAGGATAGAACTTTTATATCCTCCAGGGTGGAAGTCAGATTGGTGTAACTACTTTGGGGAGCAATTTGACAATATTTAATAAAGTTGATGTGTATACTCTACAACAGAGCACTCCATTTCTAGATATAACCCTTAGAAAAACTCCAATATATGTGCATGGGGACAGTTTATTGCAGCAAGGCTGTAGTAAAAATCTGAATACAATAAACATGTCCATCATTTAGAAAATGATTAAGTAAATTGTGGTGCATTGGAACATTAGGTAACAATGAACAAGAAATGAACTAGAACTATAGATGTCAACAGGGATGGGTTTCACAAACAAATACTCAGGGGGAAATGCAAGTTCCAGAATGCATGCACATACCTAATTTTTAGTGTCTTGAACATCTTTTTTTTAGATTTATCCCAAAGCATTTACATTTTTACTGCTATTTAAAATGATATTTAATTTTTTTTTCAATTTCCAGTTGTTTGTTGCTGGTATAAAGAAGCACAATTGATTGTTGTATGTCAATCTGGTATTGTGCAACTTTGCTAAAGTCACTTATTCTAATGGTTTTTATTTGGAGACTTCATCAGATTTTCCACTTAGATGACCTCACCTGTGAAAAAACACATTTTCACTTCTTCCTCTCCCATATGGGCCTTTTTACCCTTTTCCTTGCCTAATGTCCCAGTTAGTACCCCTGTACACAGCTGAACAGTCTCAGTGAGAGCAGACATCCTTGTTCCTGATCTTAGGGAGAACGCGTTCAGTCTTTCACCGTTAAGTACACTGGTAACTGTGGGTTTGTTGTTGCCGTCCTTAATCGATTAAGGAAATTCCCTCCTATATATCATGATATAATGAGAAATATATATTTGGTCTTTGTTCCTAGTTCCCACCACAGAGCTCCTTTTAAAACTCTTTTAATTTCCTGTGTAATTGGGGCAATGGGAGAATCTTTTTTTTTTTATTATCATATTCTGTCCTAGTCCCAGGTTCCTGACACAAGAGCTTATAAAACCCTTGTAATCTCCAGAGTATCTTTTCGGTATGTTAATGCAATAACTGGTTGTTGGGGGCCCCTAGGTAGCTGCAGAATGGGGGCTGGTTTTGAGAAAGCCCAAGGCATGGTTAGAGGGTTGCAACTTTCAGCCCCACTCCCTAATCTGTGGGGAGAGGAAGGGGCTGGAGATTGAGTTGTCAATGACCAACAATGTAATCAGTCATGTCCATGTAATGAAACCTTCATAAAACCCTTACACTGAGGGGTTGGGGGAGCCTCTAGAGCACACCAATACACTTCCTTCCCTGAGCTGGGAAGGAAGAGCGCCTGAAGAGAGCGTGGAGGGCCCATGCCTTTCCCCATACCTTGTCCTAGTGGCCTCTTCATCTGGCTGTTCATCTGTATCCTTTGTATCACCCTTTACAATAAACCGTAAATGTAAATAAAGTGTTTTTCTTAGTTCTCTGTGAGCTGTTTTAACAAAATCCTGAGGAGGGGGTTGTGGGAACCCCTGATTTATAGCCAGTTGATCAGAAGTACAGGAGGCGTGGGACCTGTGGTTGGCATCTGAAGCAGGGGACAGAGTGTGGGACTGTGCCCTTTGCTTGTGGAGTTTGGTGCTCACTCCAGGTAGTCAGTGTCAGAATTTAAATGCGTTGTAGGTCATCCAGCTGGCGTTCGGAGAGCTGGTGGAGAACTGGTTGTTGGTCTGAGGCCAGACCCCACACATTTGGTGTTGGAAGTGTTCTATGGGCAGAAACAGATTGTAGCACCTTCTATTCCTAGTTTGCTGAGTGTTCTTATGAAAGAACGTTGGGTTTTTGTCAAATGCTTTTCCTGCATCTATTGAGATGATCATATGGTGTCTGTTCATCTGGTAAAGCATATTGATTGCTCTTCAGGTGTTAAACTACTTTTGCTTTCTTGGGATAAACCTACCATGGCCATGATGCATTGTCCTTTTTATGTAAAGATGTGTTCAGTTTGCTAAAATTTTAAGAATGCTTGTATCTATGTTTAAGTGGTATATTGGTCTGTAATTTTCTTATGTCTTTGCCTGGTCTTGGTGTCAGTGTGATGCTGGCCCATAAAATGAGTTGGGAGGTATTCCCTACTCAATTGTCTGAAGCTGTGCAGAATCAGTATTATTTCTTCCTTAAATGTCTGGGCCTGGGGTTTTCTTTGTGGGAAGGTTTTCACCTACACTTTCAGTTTCTTTAATAGATATAGAATTATTCTGGTTATCTAATTTTTCTTTAGTGGGTGTTCCCAGTTTGTGTCTTTCAAGGAATTTGTCCGTGTTATCTACGTTGTGACATTTCTATCTGCGGTAATTAGAATAGCAGATGAAATTGTCGTGTGCCCCCCCCATCTTTTCCAGTTAACTCTCCTTTTGGTGCTTTGACTGGCCCCTTTGGTCCCCATCTTTCCTTTTATGGCCAGCCTTTGGAAAACTACTCCTTCCTCCTCTCCCTACCACTTGTATTTCTCCGGCATTTCCCACTTAAAAAAAATTCACTCCAAACTGTGTCTTAATTATTGTTTAATCAGTGCAGGAGTGCTTGCGTTTCAAAAGAAAATGTTTCTGTGAGGAGTAGGTGAGGGAAGTACTTCCGGAAATGGGCTTTCCACTCCTTTTCAAATCCTAATCTATTACACTTTTATTTTCACTGTTGTGCTTAAGTCTCCATCAAGTGAGCTCCCATTGCTCTTTGGTTAACTTGAAATCTTTGACACAGCCCTGCAAGATCCTGCCCTGTCAGAGTGATCAGCATCCATTCTTTATGCTCTGTCTTGTGGAAAACTGTCTTGGCGGTCAAACTGTGGAACTTCTCTGAGAAAGCGACACTCACGATCCAGAGGAGAGTCCAGAAATGTACACACAAAACCAAGTACTGCAGGAGACTAAAATACGAAAGTTTGAAAGTCACGGTTATAAGGCGTGCCGTTTTGAAAATGCTAGGCTCTTGTGGCCCCCAGACAGAACCCGAGTCTGTCTGCATTCTTGCCTCAGGCAACCACGTGGATGCTGTGAGTGTTAAGGACTGAGGGTGGGCTCCGGGACCACAGCGCGCTGGGGAAGAGGCCCTGGTGGTAGGGAGACGCCGAGGCTGCCGGGCAAGGGGTGGAGAGAGAGAGGGATTGAGTAACCGAGGAACCAAGCCTGGCCCCGCGCGCGCGCGCGCGCGGGCGAGCACTTGGATGCATGGGAACGCTGAAGGCCGGGATGGCCCCCCCCCCCCGCCCCCACGCGTGGCTGGCGCGGGGCGGGGGTGGGGGGGGTGGGGACGCGTGGGTCAGGGCGGCTGTGGAGCCCGGCGCACTGGGCGGGGCGGGGTGCCCCGAAGCTCCGGAGCCCCAGCACTGGGTAAGATTGCCGTGTCTGGCTTCGGAGCGCAGTGCGCGGCAGCACCATGGAGTCCGGCCACTTGGAGATAATTTTTGACCGCTTGGGGCACTTCGGCAGGTAGGGAGCTGGGGTGGGAGTGTGGAGGGAGGATGGCCTAGGGGAGCGGCAGGCACGTGGCGGGAGGCGTCGGTGGGGTCTGTTTCTTTCCGTTGCAGTGAGGTTCTCGCGCTGTGCTCGAGATCTGAATACCTTTCACCCCATGTGTCTCAGAGAAGTCGGGAGACTCCCGTCCAGACTCCTGGTCCAAACTCTCGGAATCTGGCGGCAGGACCTCCCCACAGCCAGGAGAAAGGCGCTGGGGGTTCACTTCGGCAGTGGCGGCTGCGGCCTCTCCTGGGGCTCCTGCTGCGGGGCAGGTGGGACCTGGCACGCGCGCTCTGCGGAGGCCGGAGTCCGGAGGCTCCGCCAGCGGGAGAGGCCCGGCCACACAGCTAGAGCAGTGCCTGGCCCCGGGCGCCCATTTCTCTAATCCACCAGTGTCCTCTTTCACTTCCCGAGAAGGCTGCCACTCTGCCCCGCCGCGCCCTGGGTTTCTCTTAGTGCCCGAGCAGGCATTGCCTCTTAGGAACAACCGTTAGGCAGAATTTGTAGCTATTTATAGAAACCTAGTATACTGTGCCAGGTAGTTACACACAGTGCTTCATTAGATGCCTATTGTGACCTTGCAAAGGAGGCTGGTAGGGCCAAAGACCCACAGCTCTCACCTGGTGGGACCTAGGTTTCACCTTTTTACACTTGGGACCCTCTTTTCATTTGTTAAATTAATAAAAAATATTTAAATGTATTCAGTCATTCATTCGGTCATTCATTCATTTATGGAGAAACGTAGTCTGTCTGACCCCCAATGTTTCGGGAGGAGAGGAAGCTGGGTGAGGGGTCTACAGGACGCTGATCAGAGGTTTGGAGCCAAGTCTGCATCCTGGCCAGCCACTTACCTCTAACGCGATTCTGGGAATATTGAGTCTCAGTTTCCTAGCCACAAAATGGGAATCATAATATCTGCCTTACCTCCTGTTCCCAAGTTTGGAGTGAAGAAATGATACGGTGCTGCTCTTCAAGGTGGAAAGTTGCACAACTTTTTGTTGTGATTCCCAGTGTCCACCAAAAGGAACTCACTGAGCCAGTGAGGAGGGGCAGGAGGTCCCCGCTGTCCCCTACTTCCTCCTAATACCTGCACTGTTGATTGCTGGACTCTGTCTAGCTCTGTCGTCAGCACATCTGGGCTTCTTTAATGGTCGCTATAGCTCTATGAGATTGGTAGCATCACTCTCATTGTTCTCATGAGAAAACTGGGGCGTGTGCCTCAATCACAGATCTGGTAACAGCAGAGCAGAATTGGACGTTGTTGGAGGTCCATTCATCTCCACAGCTCACACTCTCAACCCTGAGGCTCTCCTGGACACCGTTAGGCACCGGCCCTGGCACTCAGCCAGGCCCTTTATATATTATCTCAGTTCATCCTTCTGGAAGCAGAAGGATAAAAGATCAGCTCTGGGGTGGGTTGTCTGAGTTCCAATCCTGGCTCCACTGAGTATAAACTATATGGTACTGAGCATTTTATTTCCCACTCCATTATCTGTATAATGGAGGTGATAATAGACCTACAAATGCTTATTATAAGTCCTCCACATGTAGCCTCTCATTTCATCCTCCCAGTAACCCTATGGGGTTATTTCTGTGTTTATCTGTACATATGTTAAGCTAAACCTGACAGAGACTGTTCATATTTGCTTACATTCTTTTTTTAGTCCATAGGCCAGATATAATAACTTGCTTTTCTTCTCTTTTCAGATACCAGATATTTATCTATTTCACATGTGCCTTCCAGAACATCTCTTGTGGTATCCACTACTTGGCTTCTGTGTTTATGACAGTGCTCCCCAGGCACACCTGTCGGCCCCCAGGCAAAGTGAGTCAGGTCCTTTTCCAAAATACCTCTATTTGGAGGTTGGAGGACATCTGGAGCCTGTTTACCTCAAGAGAGGAATATCACATTGTGGTGCTGCAAGAGGATGGTGAGGTCTGGGAGCTCAAAAGTTGTCACAGGTTCCGGTGGGAAAACGTGTCGCGTTTGAACTATGAACACAGTGGCATTAAAAGTAGCTTTCCTTGTTCGGATGGCTACCTCTACGACAACAGCAAATGGGAAAGCACCGTGGTGACTCAGTGGGATCTGGTCTGCAACCGAGAATGGTTTGCAAGGCTGATCCAGCCCACATTTATGTTTGGAGTCCTGCTGGGAGCACTGATTTTTGGCTACCTTTCTGACAGGTAAAAAGGAAATATTGAGCGTTGTCGCATCAGTGTAGGGTTCATTTTCCTGTCTGATTTTCTCAGGGGACAGGGAACTATGTTAACAATTTCAGTACCTTTCATGCTTCTAATCTAAATACCTGCCTCTTTGCTGATCTGTTAAATAACGTTCACAAAATAAGGTATTGGTAAGAGGATGCGTTCTGAAGACTGTCTGCCTGGTTCAAAGCCTGCCTGGTTCAAAGCCGTGGCCCCCTGGGCGAATTGCCCGACCTGCATTTTGAAAGAATCCTGTTTGTAAGCTGGAGATGAAAATAATAGCACTCACCTCAAAGAGTTATTGTGAAATTAATACAGAAAAAATACTTTGGATATAGGAACCACTCAACAGATACTAGTTGTTATTTTGAATATTCTTTTTTTGTTAAATAGATTTGCTGTTTAAGAGCTATAGCGTGGTTCTGCACAAAGACTTCAAATACTGGAATTATCAGGCATAGATAATAAAGTAACTATGTTTGTTCTTCTCAAAGAAGTGAAAGACAAGTTTTAAAACATTGATAAAAGTCTGGAAATTGTATTTTAAAATGACATAAAACTGAAGAATAATTACTTAGAACATCTGGAAAATTTAAAAAAAGTGACCAACAAACTTCCTGGGTACTTTAAACAACCTTTTGTACACAGCTAAAGAAAGAATTAGCAAAATGGATGATAGTTCAGAAAAAAAGTATCAATAATAGAACTCAGAGAGACAAAGACCTGGACAATATGTGAGATTGGAATTAATGGAGGCAGAGGAATAAGGCATGGAGCATGTTTAATGATTAGAAGCTAATGGTGGAAATGATCATATTAACATATTAGAGGACAAAATGCTTATCACCAACTCAGTAAACACAAGAAAAGCATTTAATAAATTTTAAAATCCATTCATGATAAAAACTAAGAGTAGAAGAATGTCTTTGTTGATAACAAGTATCTACAAAAAGATCCACCCTAGCAGGATAGCTCAGTTGGTTAGAGCATCGTCCTGACACACCAGGGTTGTGGGTTCGCTCCCCAGTCAGGGCACACGCAGGAATCAGCCAGTGAATGCATGGACAGGTGGAGCAACAAATTGACGTTCCTCTTTCCCTTCCTCTCTTTCTCAATCAATAAATAAAAATTTTAAAAAATGGCATTCAAAGCACAAATGAGATCGGGGAACATTAATGGGTAGGGCCGACAGTCTAGCCTAGTCTTGTGTGGGAGCAGAGAAGACCAAGGGTGTGAAGATGACACTTTCCCATTGCTCACACATCTGCTATCCCGGGCAACCCTGTTGGCTGGGATCTTGGGACTGTATTCTCTTGCCTTAAAACTCTCTGTCAGAGACAGCGCGTGGGGAGAAAATATATGCAAGTCATATGTCTTAATAAGGGTCTAGTATCCAGAATATATAAATAGATCTTACAACCCAACAATAAAAAAAAATCCAATTTAAAAATGGCACAGGATTTGGATAGATATTTCTCTAAAGAATATATACAAATGTCTAATAAACACATATAAAAATGCTTAACATCATTAATCATTAGGGAAATATAAATCAAAATCACAAGGAGACACCCCTGCACACTCCCTAGGATGGCAGTAATCAAAAAGACAGGCAATAACAAGAGTTGTGGAGCATGTGGAGAAATCGATGTGCTTATACGTTGCTGGTGGGATTGTAAAAACGGGGCAGCCACTTTGGAAAACAGTTCAGCAGTTCCTCAAAAAGTTAAAACTTAGAGTTATCATTTGACCCAGCAATTTCACTCCTCGGCGTCTACCCAAGAGAATGAAAACATAAGTTCCTCCAGAATCTTGTTCAGGGATGGTCATGGCAGCATGAATCATAATAATCATAAAGTGAAATAGTCCAAATGTCCATCATCTGATGAACAGATAAACAAAATGTGGTGTAGCCATACCGTGGAATGTCAGTCATAGAAAAGACTGAAGTACTGATGCATGCCACAGCCTGGCTGGACCTTGAAAACACAATGCCAAGTAAATGAAGCCTGACACAAAAGGTCATAGATTGTGTGGCTGCATTTGTATAAAATGTCTAGAATAGGCAACTCTACACGTAGAGACAGAAAGTGAACAGATGAGTGGTTGTCCAGGGCTGGAGGGAGCAGAGAATGAGGGGTGACGGTTCCTGGGTGCAGCTCCTTTTGGGATTAGATAGTGATAAGCATTGCACAACTGTGGGAATACATTAAAAGCCACTGAATTGTATCTTTCAAAAATTGATCGTTATGGCTTGTGAATTCTATCTCAATTTTAAAAAGTCTATCAGGAATATAATTTGTTTTTTATTTGCTTTTTAGACAAAGAAATACCCATCTAAATTATCAAAATATAGGGCAAGTAAACACCTTATTCTATCAGCACAATGTAGCAAGACCTCTGTCTTTAGGGGGTCAGCAAGGGCTGCTGCACCCTTGGTGGGCAGAGCCAGCCCTGCAGAAAAGATGATCCAGCAGGTCAGAGTGGAAGCCCTGGGAGGGAAAGGAAAAATCCTCCCTCCTCTTCCCCGAAATCCCCAGTTAGAGGTCTTCTGGGGATCACCCAGAGTGACCATATATGTATATCAGCAGCTTAGGCAGAGGCCTCTCCTCTCCTGGGAAAGACTGGCCTCTGGAAGAAACCTAGTGTTTACTCATGATCCACTCAAAGCGAACGAGTAACAACAATCAAATACATAAGCTATTAAAAATATTGGTAACGCTCCTTGTTCATGGATCTGGGTGGATGTTCAAACTGTTACAACTATACTTTGTCTCTTCCATGGTTGCTTCTTCTTCAGGGTGGGAAGACGAATGGTCTTGTGGTCCACGAGCTTCGGCATGTATATGTTCGGCATAGCGGCGTCGTTCATGGTGGATTATTACAGCTTCATGCTTGCACGCTTTCTTCTTGCTATTGTGAGTTGTGTTTTTTAACCTCATTAATTCTCATGCTCCACAGTGTTTTCACATTAAACCTTAATTCTCTTAGATGTGCTTATTTAGAATCTAGGGCAAGAGATCAAGGATTAACCTTTGTTCTCTCCTTGGCAGAAGTTTTTCTGTGGAATATTCATGCACTCTGTTTAGAATGCAACTCATTAAAATGAAAAATTGTTGCTTACTAGGCTGAAACTTTTTGTTCGATTCTATGCCTGGCACATGATCTACATTCCACAATTACTAAGGTATTATTTTATTTCTGAGCAATTAATTATATTCATCTGGTCAGGCCCTGCATTTATGGGCCAAACAGATGGTTAAGGTATATTGTTAAGGAAGTCATTTGTGTATTGTGTAGTAAGAATGCAAACAGGAAGGCATCAGGTCTTTCTGTTCTGAAGAACAGGGGATTCTAGTGGAAAGGGCATGAGTTTAAACACAGCTTTGTTATATATTAGCTTCTTAGCTGTGTTACCATGGGAAAACGTTATCCTCTTTGAGTTTTAGTTTCTAAACTGTAAGCTGTACAAAATAGCCCCTACTTCACAGGGCTGTTACCAGGAGTCAGCGAGATTCAAGTAAACATCTGTGGTACAGCACCCAGCAAGGGGCAGGCACTGTGTGCGATGGGGACCGTCACTGGAAGTAAAGCAGCGAGTGAGGACGTTGCTTCCACACTTGGTGAGGCTTTCAGACAGGTTCCAAACTACCAGACGACAGCAGCAGTGCTTCTGCTTGAAGGTCATGACCGAGGATAATGGAGTAGAGCTTTTACCTGCGGGAAGAGCTGGTAATCTCGCTGAGCACGGAGAAGGGCAGGTGTCCCTCTCACAGGATGGATGATCCAAGGGCCCAGAAATTGATATCCACAAGAAGATTCAATAGAGTATAATTCAAGTATTACAGGATAAAGAGAGGCATTTTAGGAAATCGGTGGTGCTGTAGAATGATTTTGCAGAAGTTAATTTTATGATTTGTGTTATAAAAGTCAAATGTGAAATAATTTTACAGTAAAAATTCTAATCCTTTCATTCCCCCCAAAATCTATCATTTGATTTATTCTTTTTATTCCAAGAATGATTGCATATTGCTGTTATAATCTAAATTTTGTTAAAGATAGGCCTATTTTCAAAATAATTTTTTCTCCATTTTTTTTATTGTGGAAAGAGACACACAACATAAAATTTACCACCTTAACTTTTTAAGTGTGCAGGTCAGTCTGTCGGGCACATTCACACCACTGTGCAGCCATCACCATCACGCCTCTCCAGAACACTTTTCATCGTGCAAAATGGAAACTCTGTACCCATTTAATAACTCCGCATCCTCTCTACCCCATCTAGCAGCCACCATTCTACTTTCTCTGTGAATATGACTGCTCTGGGTACCTCACATAAATGCAATCATACAGTATTTGTCTTTTTGTGATTGGCTTACTTCATGTTGCATAATGTCTTCAAAGTTTATTCATGTGGTAGCATGTGTCAGAATATTTTTCCTCCTTCCTTTTCAAGGCTGAATAATATTCCATTGCATGCATATACCATATGAGGCTTATCCATTCATCTGTCTATGAATGCTTGGGTTGTTTCCACATTTTAGCTACTTTGAATAAGGCTGTCATGAACATGGATGTACAGCTGTCTCTTTGAGACTTTGCTTTAAATTCTTTTAAGTGTATTCCCAAAGTGGCATTGCTGGATCATATGGTAATTCTATGTTTAATTTTTTGAGGAATTCTCATACTGTTTTTCTTAGTGGCTGTACTAATTTACATTCCCACCAACAGGGCATAAGGCTTCTAATTTCTCCACATCCTTGTCAACACTTACTGTTTTCTGATTTTTTGATATAGCCATCTTAATGGCTATAAGATGATATATTGTGATTTTGATTTGTATCTTCCTAATGATTAGTGATGCTGAGCATCTTTTCATGTGTTTGTTGGCCATTCATATACCTTCTTTGAGAAATCCAAGTTCTTTGCTTGTTCATTTTTGAATTGAATTGTTTGTTTGTTGGGTTTTAGAAGTTCTCTATATATCCTAGATAACTTTCTCTTATCAGATGTATGGTTTGCAAATATCTCATTTTGTAGGTTGCCTTTTCACTCTGGTGATCATGTCCCTTGATGCACAGAAGTTTTAAACTTTCATGAAGTCCAATGTGTCTATTTTTTCTTTATTGCCTGTCAAAATAAAGGGTTAGTCAAATACTAGTTACCACAATGTTTTGTCCCTGTTTAAAATTTAGGATTTAATAATAAGGACTTCCTGCACAGGGATAAATTGATATGTACACTTACAAGGAACTGAGAAATAAATTTGCAGTATAAAGGAATATTTACATGAAACAAAAAGTAGTGTTTAACATTTATTCATCCATAACCTCTCAAGTTTTGCTGTTGGGGGTGGAAAAGGTAGAAGATGAAAGGACCCATTTAAAGTCAAAGGATGGATCGGATTAAATGCCCTTTTCCAAATGTGATACAGGTTCCAAAAACATTTTTTTTATTATTTTCTTTCTTGCATATGTGTCATTTACAGAGAGATCAGACCCCTCAGTCATTATAAATGGGATCTTAAATCTGAACCACCCCCCATTTTTGTTTTCTAGGTTTCAAGTGGCTATCTCGTGGTGGTGTTTGTCTATGTGACCGAATTTGTCGGCAGGAAGACTCGGACATGGGCGTCCATGCAAGTGCATTCTTTTTTTGCCTTGGGAACGATGGTGGTAGCTGTGACGGGCTACTTCGTCAGGACCTGGTGGATCTACCAGCTAATCCTCTCCTCAGTGACAATGCCCTTTTTCTTCTGCTTTTGGGTGCTCCCCGAGACACCTTTTTGGCTTCTTTCAGAGGGAAGACATGAAGAGGCACAAGCAGTAGTAGATACGATGGCCAAGTGGAATAGGGCAAGCACCTGTAAGCTGTCAGAACTTCTATCACTGGATGTCTATGGTCCTGTTCATAATAAGCCTCCTACAGTTCAAGGGTACCACCTCTCAGATCTGTTTTATAACTGGAGTATTGGAACAAGGACACTTATTGTCTGGCTGATTTGGTTCACGGGGTGTTTGGGATTCTATTCCTTCTCCTTGAATTCTGTTAACTTAGGAGGCAATGAATATTTAAACCTCTTTCTCATGGGTAAGTAGTTAAATTATGTTTAAGTGTAACAATGAAATGAAATTTCTGCCATGTTTTTAGTGTTTTTTTCTTACCAGGAACAATATTGTCAACTGCATGTTTATGATCTCTTGTAGTGTTAGTATACTGTAACACATGTAACTTGTTTTCTTTTTTAAAAAATGCAAATAGTCCGAAGAATTTAGCCTTTTCTTTCTTCTCTGTCTCTTCTCCTTGCTCGTTTCCTTCCTTGAAGCCCATCCCATCTCAGAACTCTTCTTCATGGGTAACTGCTATAACATGCGATTTCATGCCCTTCAGATCTCCATGCATTTTCACATG
This sequence comes from Trachops cirrhosus, assembly GCA_028533065.1. Lineage (NCBI taxonomy): Eukaryota > Metazoa > Chordata > Mammalia > Chiroptera > Phyllostomidae > Trachops > Trachops cirrhosus. Next base: position 152,736,455 of record CM052541.1, on the reverse strand, counting down.
TTTGTGTACATAAACTTTTCATATTTTGACATAAGTGAAGTCATTCATTTCATATTGCTCTTCGTACAATATTTTCCTTTTAGAATGTAATATGTCTTAGAGATCTTCTGGTCTCTTTCTTTCTTTAAATGTCCTTACTTTAAAAAGTTTGCTTAGTAAAATAACTTAAATGTATGAGACTATCATTGATGTTGCTGAGGTCCTTCCATTTTAGCAGCAGGTTAAAATCGGCTTCAGATATTGCAGTGATGGCTTGAGGCGTGACCCCGAGGGCCTCCCAAATCCACTCCTAACGTGAGAGAAATAGCAGAGCTCTATCAGTGTTTGTTCAGCTGACCCCTGGTCGTCTCCATGTCAGCTGCCTGTGTTTGGTGTCATCCTCAGAAAATCTTGCTTTAAAATTTTTTACATAGAAATCAGTCCCTTATTAAAGTGTTCTGATAACACATCTATTTTTGTTAGGAATTGTGGGAAAAGTCATTTTAAGGAAAAAAAAACGTTTACTCTCTTTTCGGGCAAACCAGCAAGTTTGTCTTGCTGTCATCTGCTTTGCTGTGTCAGTTTGGGAAATGAGGCCGTACTCCTAGGTGGCCTCATTCCTGAGGCAGGGACAGGGCAGGTCTGAGGAGGCTGAGGAAAGCTGGAGTTTTAGAGCTGTGTGATATGGTTTCTTAATTTTGATGGAGATATAACCTCTCAAGAAACTGGGCAATCTTGTAACTATAAAAAGGTTTCCAGGACTAATCTACATAGTTTTATATTCTCTACTTTCTTCGATTTTTCATGTCCTTACCCTTTCCAGTAGTCCTCTTGCTGGCAAGTACTTAGTTCCATGCTGTGAAATTTTTGAACGAGTTTTCATCTCCTGAGATGGTTTCGGGCTGGTGGGCACTTCAGCTCTGGTTTTGTGCCATTTGCAGGTGATAAATAACCTTTAAGGTCACGTGCAGATAGGAGCAGAATGGGGTCCAAGCAGTTAGAGAGATTATAAATCATAAAGTGGAGAAAGTAATGGCCCACTGCCCCACTGCCCAGAAGGGCTGGGCCTCAGTGCTTGCCCCGTTTCTGTCCCAGACATAGTGAAGCCAAAAATCAGATGTAGTGTCAGCATCCTGAGGCAACAGCCCAGGGAAAACTGGTGTGACCTGCTTTCGCTGTTGCTTCAGCTGGTTCACAGTTGCTGCCCAGCTTTGCTAGACTCCAGGACATTGTCTGGAGGCTTGCACACGGTCCGATGCAGGGGAGAGCGCTGAGTCCCACATGGAGGGAGGCCATGGGGGAGGAAGGCTGTGACAGGGGCTTTGGCTCACCAAGACCTCACTTCCCATCCCTGAGCTGTTACTTGCTTGTTTGGTTTAAATCATTTACTCTTAGTTGTTAAGTGGGGGTAATAATCCAGGCTTACTCCCATGAGGCTCTTTTTTTTTAATCCTTATCTGAGGATGTGTTTATTAATTTTGAAAGAGAGAGAGAGAAACATCATTGTGAGAGAGAAACATTGGTTGCCTTTTCATAGCTCGTATGCTCCCTGACCGGGGATTGTATCTACAAGCTGGGTATGTGCCCTGACTGGGAATCCAACCCGGGACCTTTTGGTGTGTGGGACAATGCTCCAGCCAGGGAGCCACCAGGCCAGGGCTCCCATGAGGCTCTTTTGAAGCCCACTGTCTTATTTGATCTTGAAAAGTGCTTGATGGACTCTTAAAAAAAGAAACCCAGAACATAGGAGTAGATGTACCTGCTGCTCTGACCTGAAACGTGAACCCAACAGCAGTGTCTATGAAAGGGAGGCATTGCCCCCAAAGCTGTTTATTTTTCACATTAATGAGAGGCAGAGAGACTGTCACTCAAATGGGGCTCAGAATGTTGTTGTTGTTGTCATTATTTTTTTTTGTCTGAGCCATTTTTCTTTTCTGAGCAGCTTCAACTGAATTTAATTTCAGATGTACTACTAAGAATGTTCACTCAGAAAACATGTACCCACCTGCTATGATGTGTTCCGGAACCTGTGGGGGACATTTAGGCCCAGACCCGCCTCTCCAGGTGCTCGTCAGCTGCTGCAGACGAATGCACAGGGGCACACTGCTCTGAGGGCAGGGCCGGGCAGTGCCCTGGGCTGGCTCCTTCCCCAAGGAGATTGTTGGGTCGACTCAGTTTTGCTGAGAGAACTTGCTTGCCACCCGCTTGGTTCTGGTTGATGGATGATAAAGCTTTGTTGTTCTGGCACAAAGAGTCAAACTTTGGTTCTTCAAGGGAAGGACTTTTATGTCATTTATGGATTCAGCTCTTTAATTTTTGTTGCGGGGGGAGTGAAAAGAAGTCCAAAACAAAGCCCCTGTTCATATTCATATTAGATTAAATTCATATTATATTAAAAATGTTAACTTTTAGGTTTAAAATCCATCAAGCAGTTATTATTATTTTATGAACTTACCTGACACTGGATTTTCTACTTTAGTTTCTAAGTTTGAAGTTGCTGCTGCAGAAATTTCTCCCTAGTTCTGTCAAGCATAAAAAGAAAAACTGGGACAACTGTAATAACATAAACAATAAACTATAATTTAAATTTTAAAAGTATGCGTGCAATCATCGGCATTAAAAGAAATAAACACTTAGAAAAAGAAGGTCAGCCCTGGCTGGTGTAGCTTAGTGGATTAAGCGTGGGCCTGTGAACCAAGAGATCACAGTTCGATTCCCAGTCAGGGCACATGCCTGGGTTGCAGGCCAGTTCCCAGCAGGGAATGCACAGGAAGCAACCATACATTGATATTTCTCTCCCTCTTGCCTTCCCTTCCCCTCTAAAGATAAATAAATAAAATCTTTAAAAAGAAAAAGAAGGTCAGAAGTTACCAATATTGTCTATTAATTCTACTTATTTATTCATTTAGCAGGTCTGTCCTCCAGGTGGCCTGCTGTGTCCTGGGGAGCTTACAGCTCAGTAGGGCCTAAGATTTCTAGGACAGGTGGTCAGTGCTGGGTGGAGTAAGTTAGTGTTAGTGCATTTCACAGGAAACACTCCCAGGAGTTGAAAAGTGCTGGGGCTGGTTGCCTCTGGAGCAGTTGATCGTCTGAGAGGCCCCTGGAAGCAGAGATACTGCTGGTCATTCCTTGTGGGGGATGGGCGACGAGGCGGGGTCCCCTCATACAGCTGGACACTGTGGTTCACAGAGGGCCCTTTGCTCCATGGCAGGTGCCGTGGAAATCCCTGCCTACATTTTCGTGTGCTGGGGGATGGACACCCTGGGCAGAAGAAACGTTCTGACCCTCTCCCTCCTCTCCTGCGCAGTTGCCTGTGGCATAATCATACTGATCCCCAGGGTGAGTTCTTTCACGTTTTATTTAGGGGATGATTCGTTATACTGTGACAATTTGGGGAGAACTTTTAGCTTATGTCAGTAAGTATGAAGATCAATTTAGATATATGGGCAGAGTACATATATAATATTTAACAATATATTTTCTTTATAAAACCCATTCTGTCTCTGTTATATAGTAGAACATGCTCATTGCTGAGCATTTAAGGAAAAAAGAAATATATTTTTTAAATGCCCTTTATCCCACTTCCCAGAGATGGTCAGCAATGTTAAGTGCAGTTATGTTGAGTGAGGAGAGTAGATACCTCCCAGCGATGATCACCTCGAACATTTATTCATTCAACAAAGATCTATCCAGCATTTATCATGTGCCAGGTGTTGTTCTAGGTGCTGAAGACACATCAAGAACCAAGTTTCTGCAGTATAACAAAGAAAAAGTGGGATGAGGAATGGAGAATGACTGTACAGCGGGGAGCACACGTGTGTGCTATTTATTTCATCTAGAGTGACCAAGGGTGGTGTGCCTCTCAGAGAAGGTGCCCTTTGATCAGAAACCTGGGAGACAGAGGGAGCCATGGAGACATCCGAGGGATATAATGTCTTATATTCAGGATCGTTTCTACTTAAGTGGTCTTGTTTTCTATTGCGCTAGATTAGCAGTTGCCAATCTCTACTATTCTCCCTGAGGCACCTGCTTTTAAAACTGCAGCTTCTTGATGAGAAGCACTGCCTTAAATCACTGAAAGGACTTTCACGTTCCCCTCTTCTGGCAAACCTCGTCCCCTAGAATACCTCTTGCATTCAGAAGTGCTCCCCCTTCCCCCCAAATGTTATCAGAACCTGTATTTTCATTCTCTATTTGAAAAATATGGTCACTATAACAATATTTTTAAATACTTCATGTAATTTTCTCCAGCGATAGTATCTTAACATGCAGCACAAGGTGTTTTAAGTTTTGGGTATTGTTTGACATTGAATTTAAGCTAACCAGTGGTTTCTTTTTAGAGTGATGCTCCACTTAATTATCAGGGTTGGTGAATCAGGTGTTTTATGTAACTGAAATTTCCAGGTGATTGATACATAGCTGATATGAATGCAATAAAATTGCTTAGAACGAGGAGGTCTTTGCCAATTTGAGGGAGCTTCATCTGTTTTTGTCTGTGTTTTTAAGTAGTTTGCAGTGATAGTAGTTGAGTTGATGGCAGGTGCCTTTGAGTTGGTGAAGATTCAGGGGAACCCCAGACCCTTCAGGATCCACAGTGGTCAAGCCACAGCGGTAATGGGAAAGTGACTGATGGGGTATTTGCAATGGAGCACCAGCCCCTAACCACAAATTCCTCCCCTCTAATAAAATTTCACTTCAAATGGTAGTGCTAATACAATATACACTTTTTTAAGTCATGTTAATTGACTCAATCAGTGGTGTCTACAGTAATAATTAAGGTGACAGGGTGACACTGGCTGCTTTAATAGAGGCATCCCCAAATCTCAGTGACCTCACGTAATAGGTGTTTGTTTCTTGCTCACAGAAAGCCTGATGTGTGTGTGGTTGATGCCAGTGGGAGTGGTGAGGGGAGGGTGTTAGCTCCATGGAGTCACTCAGGGGCTCGGGTTGACAGAGGTGCGGCCATCCCCAACACATGAACTCCAGGGTCACCTGGGTTTCAACGTGCAGCTGGCTGCTAAGGGGGAAGAGAAGAGATGGAGCACGGGAGGACTTTGTGACCCGCTGATGGAAGTGAGGTGCCATAGGGAAAGCGGAGAGTATGCAGGAGGCACCCCCTGAGCGGTTTGCTGCTGAGGAATACATCCACTAAAGGGAGGGGGTGGGGTGGAGAGTCTGTACTAATAGTTGGGTTATCACGTGCAAATTATTTTCTGGAGATAATTTATAAGCCATGGGATTACTGCTGCAAAGGGTGCAATTTTGTTTTTATGGCTCTTTGCTTTATTCTGCTGGCTCAGTGCCGTTGCTGGAACCAGCATGTTTGGATGTATCTCAAAGCAGTCATCCCAAGAGATACTTTTTTTCTTATTTGGTAATTTGAAATCTCCAAGGCTGGGGGCAGGCACAATAAAAACTTTCCTGTAAATTGAAAAGCTTTTGCAGACCATGAGTAGAGTTTACAAAATAAATTCAAACAGAAAAATAAAACTCTTCATTGTTCTTGAAAATACTAGGGGACTAGAAAGTTTTAATTAATAATTTTGGCTCTGGCTGGTGTGGCTCAGTGGATTGAGCACCGGCCTGCAAACCAAAGGGTCATTGGTTCGATTCCCAGTCAGGGCACATGCCTGGGTTGGGGGCCAGGTCCCCAGTAGGTGGCATGTGAGAGGCAACCACACACTGATGTTTCCTTCCTTTCCTCCCTCCCTTCTCCTCTCTAAAAGTAAATAAATAAAGTCTTAAAAAATTATTTTAAAGATTTCATATTTTTCTTTACAATATTACTTACGATGGTCTATTTTGCTAATATGTTTATTTCAGACTTTTCATCGTGGGATTATGTTGACCTCTATGGTTGGAAAATTTGCCATAGGATCAGTGTTTGGCCTCATTTACCTTTATACAGCAGAGCTGTATCCAACCATGATAAGGTAAAAGTAACTGATTTTTCTGTTGTTTTCCTATTATATTTCACTTACGTGTCATTTCATTATGTTTGGCCTTTGCATATAAGTGCTTTATTTTCATAGATGCTACTGGAGCTCTGAGCTAGGAGGAAGTTACAAGATGCTAATTCTGAACCTGAGGCTTTGTCTGTACCTCATTGGCGAGGATAGTAAAGAAATAACACTCAATTATCCTAAAACCATTTTAAATCTTGAATCTAATTGACTTACATTGACTGTCCACATGGCCCAGGCTAATTTTCTGAAGATGTGTCTCTTGATGTTCTGATGTTGTATGAGTTTGTTAGGGCTGCTGTAACAACCACCAAAGCTGGGAGACTCAAACAAAGGAGGAAAATTTGTTTTCTCACAGTTCTGGAGGCTGGAAGTCCAAGATCAAGGTGTTTGGCAGGTTTGGTTTCTCCTGGAGTCTCTCTCCTTGGCTTAAGAAAATATATCTATTCACATTAAAAGCACATTCTTTTCTTCCTGCTAGACATGTTATAAGGTTTCTTTAAATACCTTTTAACAAAAAGCACATTGAGATATTGCTTGATTTTTAAAAAATAAAACATTCCATAGATATAAATCTTTTGTTCTCTCAAACTCCCGTTCCCTGCCCCAAACAAATTCCTGTTCTAGAAGATTGGTGTTATCCTCAATAATAGACTGGAGGAATATACATGAGGGCCCCATCTGCATACCAGACGAAGAATGGTTTACCCTTTTATGTCCTGAATTATCCGCATGCTTGTATATACCACTGTTTTGGAGAATGTGGATCTAAATCACAAGTGATACTTGAATAATTAAAGTAGAATTATTTCCAAGTATATGAAGCCAAGCTTAAGTTTTCTTATTCGTCCTCTGCTGGAGAGTGGACTGGGGTTCCCGGAAGTCAGTCCCTCACTGTGTCATCTGTGCTCCTCTGGTCTTCTACTCCTGCTGCCACCCGCGTTAATTCCCATCTTGTTTTCAGGACGCAGGCCATGGGAAGTGGCAGCATGGTGTCCCGTGCAGGAAGCATCATCGCTCCGTTCTCCCTTTACCTCTCCGGCATTTGGACCTTCCTGCCTCAGGTGTTTAATCGGCTTGTAGAACTTTACCGAGAGAGCAGAAAGGCAGACCAGTTAATTGCCGTCTGTATTTTTATTTGTGGGAGGCTAATTTATCATTCAATGATAGGGGTCTGTAGAAACCTTATTACCAGCTCACCAAGCGGTAAGTAGGGTGGTAACTGCTGTTTTCTTATTGGCCAATTGCCTTCCATCCACCAGTGCACTGAATACTACAGCACCGTCTGCAGAAGGGCCTCTCCTCACCCAGGTCATGAAGCCGGGACCACCCAGGGAGAGCTCTGGTCTCTGGTGTCTCAGTGTCTGTGCCTCTATCGCCTGCTCAGCCCAGCCTGTGGTCCTCCATCTGGATGCCCAGGCTGCCACCACCTCCGGCCCCTTGCCCCTGCTTTCCCACTGCATGCCTCCTGGTCAAGGAGAAGTCTGGAGGCTGCTTGTTCCCTGGAGGAATCTGTGGCTTTCAGATATAAAACACCTTTTCCTTCTGGCTTTGGTGGTGTGAGCTTTTTGTGTGGTTACGAAGAGTGAAAGCAGTTATGCTGTGTTTGTAGATTTCCTCAGGTGGGTGCTGAGAGGTTGGGAAATCCTGGGGAGCACTGTTCTTGGTTTCCTCAGATGCCCTGGTCAGGAGGAAGATGGGAGAGTTGAGGAATGGGTGAAGTAAGTGTCACAGGTGGGCACAGGTAACCAGGTTCTTGGTGATCGAGACAAAGAATTGAACTGAACACCCAGAGTTTATAGCAGAGAACATGGGAGCAGGCCAACTTCAAGCAGAGGTTGACCTCATGGGCTAGAGGGACTCTATTCTTATAGAGCGGATCCTTCCTGGCTAGTTTTGGTGGGCTTTTACTGCTCATGTGCAAGTAGTTGTGTTACTTTAAAGCTACTGCACATGTGGTGTCCTATGATTTTCCCTGATTATCCACCAGGGGAGGGGGTCCCACAATGTTACCGAATGGACCCCCTCTTCTACTGGGGTCCCCCTGTACTAGGTTCACTTTGCCCATCGCCAGAGAATTATAGTTCTCCATGTTAGAGATTGGTGAAAAGGAAAGGAATTATTTATTCAAGTTATACAGACTTAAGAGCAATGACTTAACGTCTTCATCAAAATCCCAAAGTCCCTTAAAACACCCACAAACACATAGTCTTTACTTCCCCCTTTTGCCCAGTCTGGGGTACCAGGAAAAGAAATAGAAGTCCGTGGCTCAGGCAGCCCCTGGTCCTTCCCAGTAATCTGTGCTCGGCTAGCAGGCCTCCCTCAGTTCTCAGCACCATAAGCTGTGTCTCGGGGATCTCCAGCTCTTAATCCAAAACCACATGGCACCTTCTCATGGCCCACCAGCAAGAGTCCCTTCACACCTTTCCTTCCTGCAGCGTCTCTCCTGCATTTTTCCGAACTGCTAAGAGAGCTCTGCTATCGCTGCTACATCTTGCTTTCCAGCTTCCTAAGCTGTGTGGCAAAGGGAGACCCAAAGCCGGGTGATTCTCCCCTGCCAAAGCCTGTGAGGGAGTGATGATTCTCGTTGTGGCTGCGGCCCTTGGGTTTAAATCCCAGCGCTAATCTTCCTCTGCAGCCCCATTTCCGACTCCTCCCACAATCATCTACACCTGCCAGCACTCCTGTATTTTCCAGCTTTTCTGGGCTTCCATAGTAAGTCTGGGCAGGCGTGGCCCAGTGGCGTGGAGCCAGTCATCTCCAAGCTCTCATGCAAGTTCTGTAACCAGGGGGAGTTGTCTCCCAGTTACATCTTGGGTGGAAGTCACTCCCTTCTCCCTGGCTCAAAGCATGGCCACAGCTATTTAACATATCTATGAAACCAGATAAAGGTTATACATATGTTAAATGACCATTCTAGAGGTTACCTGCAAAACTGTTGCTATTCAAAACAATTCTCAATGGCTCTGCTCCGTGTGTCCCATCCCCAGCTCAGACTTGTGGGGGTGAGGACATCCCATATTTTTTATATTTCCTGGACACCCTGAGTTCTGGGCCCCATTACAAATCCTTCTTTTGGGGCCCCCTGGCTGCATCCTCTTACACAGGGATTGGGAAGGGACAAGGGTGTGGGGTCAGGGGTGGCCCAAGGTGCCACAGTGCCTTAGAGGACAGCCCTGGGTCTGCTGTCCCCCTCCTCTCCCAAGGTGCCTCTCAAACTTGAACTATGCTGTAGCTTCCTCTAGGCGGTTCCTTCTTGGCCTCTTTCAGTGCTCCTCTTTCTTTTTCTGATTGCTCTTAAATAAGAGTACCCTCCCCCCCCACCCCCAGCAGTCTTTCCCAGTCCCTGGGTGGGTAGCCTCTCCTAAATTCTGACTTCTCTTGCCAGCTACAAACCCATGTTTCCACCAGGCTCATGGATTATTCTCCCTGAATGTCTTACAACAAACTCACTGTTTCTCAAACTGAGGAGGCTGGTGACCTAAATTTCATCTTCCCTCTCCCACTTTGGATTAGGAGCCAGTGGCCTCCAGCACAACACTTTAGCATCAGCTTTTCATTTGCCCTGGTTTTTACCCCTTCTCTTCCCAATCCACGACAGTGAATCCTGATCTTCTCTCTCAAAACTAACCCGGATGGCTGCTTATGATTCAGTTCTGCATCAACTTCCACCTTCCAAGTCTTCTCCCTGTAATCCAGCCCCTACCCCAGAATAGTTTGCTCAACCACAGCTCTGCTCCAATTGCCCCTCACCTTCAGAATAAAATCCAAACTCTGCTTGATTCAATTCAAGTCCTTTCCAGACGGAAATCCTGGCCCATCTAACCTAGTCTGTTTTGGTTCCTCCCCCCCTCCCCCTCCCCCCTACATTCCCCCCCACCCACTGTCCTCCTAAATACCTCTGTAGAGGGCTTCTCTCCAGTCTCGCCAAATTTCTTCCTCCCCTCCCCTCCCCTCCCCTCCCCATCCCTTCCCTTCCTTTGAATGGGAACAGTTTTGCAGGGGGACATGTGGTAGCCATTAAAGTGATATCAGTGATATTGAAAGCAGGAAACAGATAAGGCTAAGTGACTAGAGTGGCACCTTGTGGAGGAGGGAGGCAGAGGCTTCTGGAATGCAGGCACGGTTTTGTTGTGGGTGATCCAGAATGCGATGTGCTCGCTTCATAATTATTTCTTAAACTGCATTTGTTGGATGCCCTTTTAATACTTAAATCAAATTTTATGATGGATATATAGATAGACAGACATCGACTTTTTTTTCCTTTTTAAGAGGTAAATGCAAGAACCGTTAGGACTCATAAATCTCAGAAGTGTGAAGCCCATCTGGGACAGAGCCTGGAAGGGCCACCAGAACCCTAAGACGAGTTAGGGTAGTGGTGTCTCCCCAGTACTTCCGTGAGGTCCATGGCTGTTGACATGACACAGTCCCTCGCACAGGGTCCTCCCAGGCTTCCTGGAGACTAGCTGCCTCACCAGAAACTTCTGGGTGAGGCTGTCGCAGAGCGTGTTTCCCAGTTCGCCCTTCCGCACAGCCTCTGCTGATGACTGCTGGGGAGCCGAGCAGTGTAGGAGTTTGGAGGAGGCAGCACCTCCCCGCCCCGCCCACCCCGCCCGCCGCGTCCCGAGTCTTGAAGGATGCAGAGAAAACCCCGTCTCTCCAGGAAGGCCATCCGGATCTCAATACTGTCCCTCTCCCGTGTCTGCATGGCGTTTCCTGTGTGTCCCTTTCACTGCCTAGTCCCCGGCTGGCTTTATTATTCACATGTGTGTCTTTGTGCCCCCCACCTCCAGGTTAAACTGTTGAGCTCTTTCAGGATGGGACCTTTTGTATCCCCACCACTGGGTCCAGCAAAGCATTTCCTCACCTTGTGTGCCGCTCATGTTTTAATTTACTTACTATTTAACTAGAATGGCTTTTAAAATAATGACAGTGAAATCATGGGTGTTTATACTAGTTATGTGTTTTTCTAAAACACACTAACAGAATCTCACAAGTAGTAAGACGAAGTGTGTGATCCTGCCTAAAGTCGCCTTGCACCCGTCGGTGGGTGTCCGTCTGCTCTTCCGGAATCACTGGTGTGGCCTGGGCGCCTCCCTCCCGCTCCGGAACGGGCACGCAGCCACGTTTGCTTGGCTGGGTGTGGGGACGCCGGCCTCTTGGACGGGCTGCTGTGAGGTCTGAAAAGACTTGGGCTGTCCGATCTGCACAGAGAGGGCCATTTTAGGGCATCAGCTTTTCTAGGAGCATGTCCTTTGTGCTAGCCCTTGATATTCCTCATTAAATAAATAAAATATAAAAATGGGAGAGGTTTGTTAAAACAACAAACTGAAACACACAGGAGATAGTTAAATCTATCAAAGCAAACTGCTATAAATTTACTAAAACCAAATAAAGATTTTTTAAAGGGCTTCTGTAAGGGTCAATTAAGGACGAGTTAAAATGGATTTTTAATTTTATGTAACAGGTGCTTTTAAATGGTGCCTGGTATGTGACACGCTCTTTAAGTGCTTTACAAAACTCAGTCTTCATAGACTGCAGGTACTGCTTATTGCTGTCCCCATTTCATAGGTGGGGAGACTCACGTACAGAAAGTCATTATCAGCCAAAGGTCACTCACCTTTAAGGTACACTGTTGGAATCAAACCCGAATACCACGCCTTTTACCCCGTTAAGCCAACAAACAGTACAGAAGGGATTGCAGAGAACTAATCTCCTCCTCCACCCTGACCCTGACCCTGACCCTGACCACCCCATCCCCCTTTCCCTAGACAACCTCTGTCAGCAGGGCCTTGTGTATGTTTGCGGAAATATGCTGTGAATGTGCTTCCTTTGGAGACAACAGATGTTGCTTGTTTTTTAATGAGTAAAAAAAATAGATTATTCAGTTTCTCATTAAGCTTATTTATGGGAGCCAGCGCTTGCCTTTTGAGGAATGGAAATCCTGATCTAGCAGATACATCTACATTTTCCCTTTTGAAAGGGAGCACATGGAAATCACTCGTTCTGATGCTTTTATTGTCAACCATTATTTGCTAGTAATCTAAAGAAAAGTGGACACCTAATTCATACCATTTTTTATTCATCCACGCATTTGGCAAACGTTTAGTGAGTGTTGATTTTGAACTAACCTCTCTGTTAGGTGCTAAGGAGCAGACATGAGAGGAACAGCCTCTGTCCTCAGAGTCTGGTGGGGAAGGCAGCAGAGCAAACTGTCACAAGCCCCAGAAATGAAGGCTGGAGTGGGGAAATGCTGGCCCCAGGCTAGGGCCAGAGGGGAGGCTTCCTGGAGGAGCCAGTAAGAATCAGCCTGGTGGAGGAGGGAATTCTGGACAGAGGGACCAGAAAGGTGAAGGCTTAGAGGGAAAAGGAACCTGGCCAGTCTGGATCTGGATGCAAGTATTATTGCTCACACCCAGGGTGGGTTGTGGGAGGTACTGTAAGTCTAGAGAGATGGGCAGGGGTCTCAGAGGACGTCAGAGAGGAAGAACATTTGGACCAAAGGTGGGTTTGAGAGGATAGGATGGAAAAGCCGCACCCACAGGACCTGATGACCTGTTGGGTGTGGTGGAGGGGGAACTGGAGGGGTGTAAGAGCGGTTCTGGGGGTTGGAGGGAGCCGTGGAGCAGGGACTGGGCTGAGGTGGGGAAGGATGGTACGCGAAGAGTGTGAGGTGCCTGCAGGGCAGGGGACAGCCCCCACTGGAATGCAGGTTTGGGAGTCAGCTCATGGGAAGGTGAGGAAGGAGTGAGGGAGACTGAAGAGCAGAGCTCGGGGAGTGGTTAGAGTGTGATGGAGGAAGAGTCCAGGTCAGAGACTGAGATACAGCAGCCAGGGAGGTAAGTACCCCAGAGGAGGAGGGGAGATGAGGAAGGCATGAGAGGACAGTGGCTAAGAAAGAGCAGTGCAGGAACACATCCCAGGGGCCTGGGAAGAGCAGCTCCATGGGTGGGGGGTGTGGGCCAGGCTGGGATGGCTGAGAGAGGGGAGCAGTGGTGGTGGGGGAGGTGGTGGGGGAGGAGACGGGCGGGAGGCTGCAGCGTGTGTAGTGGGCCAGGCAGAGGGCCTCTTTTGGTTCTTTTAAAAGATAACATTTATTGACCAGTTACTATGGGCCAGATGCAGTTTTACGTGCCTTATAGGTGTCGTTTAATCCTTTCAACAGTCTTTTGGGATGGGTAGTATTATTATTTACATTGTACAGATAAGGAAATTGAGGAGCGGAAAAGTAACTTACTCAAGGCCACACAGGTAATGAGTTACTGGGCAGAGTGGTCTTGGAGATTATAAGAGGCTTGAGAACTTTTATTTTTACTAGCCAGTGTCACGAAAAAGGTTAAAAATAAGTGTGTGTGTGAGGGGGCGCTGCTGATGGAGGAAAACCTGAGGGGGGGAGGGGGAGGGGGAAAGAGGAGGAGAAGGGGGAGTGGGCGGGGAGAAGAGTTGGAAGGGGGAGGGAGGAGGGAGGGGAGGGGAGGGGAGGTTGTTGGGGTGTTTGTGGGGTGGAAGGAGCTGGCCAGGGCTGCCAGAGACCAGGCCTCCTGCCTAGAGTGAGAGGGGAGAGTGGAGGGCTATGGATTTGTTTATTGCCTATTGTTGTTATTACCAAGCTAAAAAATCCTGTTCTGTCTTGGATTTTCCATTTGATTCTGTTTCTTGTTTAGACTTATTCAGTGGTTTTCAGACCCTGACACAGGGCTCTTCGGGGTTCATACATCAGTGTCTGTGTCTCCTGTTTGAGGCATCAGAAAGTTCTTTTACACATCCTTTGGCATGTCACCACTACTGCTTCTAAGCTTATTCACGTATTTCTAAGAATTAGATCATCAGCATTCTGCAAAACGAAGTAAAGAGCTGACCTCCCAGGTCACGTCTGTCACTGACGTACCTTCACGTCAGAGTGGCCTGTTTCATCCTTCTCACTCTCAGAGGCTGTAAAAGCCCCAGGTGTGTAGATTTATCAGAAAAACCATGCCTTAGGTTACTTTTATGGGCTGTTCCCAGGCAGTATTTTTTTTTTTTTGCTACAAGAATTCAAATTATGTAAGGATGGAACACATTTTTACAGACTGTAAAGATTTAGTTCTAAAATCCACCGGACATCTTCATAATGATCAATATAGAAAAGATATGTACACTTTAATTTTTAATGTGATTTGCATTTAAAGACAAACACCTGGTGCTATCCTCAAGGGTTGCCTTTTATGTGTCAAAATTTGGGAAGTATAGAAATAACTTTTTTTTGTAAACAGGAAATCAGATGGACCCCCTCTCCAAAGTAGCGGTTAGTTTCCATTGCTCTCGTTTTGTTTCCCCTTCAGTTCTGCCGGTTTGGGCTCACTGAGACATTCATTTGTGCATGCACATCTGCATTCATTCACTCCCCACCGCCTGTGAGTGCCGATGCGTACTGGGTACTGGGGCAGGAGGGACAGGGTTGGTTATGACAGTCACTGACCAGGCAGTCCCAACCAAGGCTCAGTTGCTGGGTTTCTCTACAAGACAATGGAGTGTGGGAAAATGGGACGGGCCTTTTTTTTTTTCTTTCTCTGTGTAGCAGCTCCTAGGACAGTGCCTGCAACAGTGACAATGCGGGCAGTACCTGGGATTCATTGAGTAGGTGCTCCACACTGGTTGATGAATGAATTAGCGAGTGACCAGATTAAGTGCAGACCATGAGTTAAAGAATTCCCAGGCCAGCCTAAGTAACCAAAGGTCTCATCATAGAATAAAAATGTCCATATGTCAAATTCAATTCTATATCCTTTGAGAAAGGTTCAGAATTATCATTCTCTGAAAGGTACATTTATTTCTTGATGTATCACTTACTATTTTTTAAAATTCCTTCCAGTTGCTTGTTGGGATTTTGGCCTTAGTGAGTGGAATCCTAACACTAAAGCTTCCAGAAACCCTCGGGCAGCCTCTGGCAACTACTTGGGAGGAGGCCATGAAACTGGATGCAGAAAAGGAACAGCAGTTGAGGTGAATTATTTCCCACAACCAACAATACTGGCGCTGGACAGAAACAGAAGAGGTTAATTCAGGGGATTCTGGTCTTGGTGAATAAATGTGCTATGTGTACTCTCTAGCACCTGAAATATTGTTTACTTTAATGCCTTTGTATTAGAGAAATATTATTCTCAAATCCTGCATGTTATTTATATGTCTTTTAAGATTTTTTTGTAAGAAAGTTTTAAAAGTTGTTTTGTAAAAGAAATAAAAGCTGAGACGAGAATGCTCATTTTTTAGACTGCTTTCTTATTGCCGCAGAATGTTTTTCCACATTTGTTCTCCTGTGTCACTGTTTCTCAGCCTTCCCCACTCACCACCAGAGGGGATACACCCGCTCCAGTCGGTGCCAGGGCCCCTACTCCCCCAGGGACTGTCGACTGGGAAGAGGGTGCGGGGTGAGAATGCGTTTCTTGTTTCTTTTCTTTTTCAATTGCAGTTGACATTTAGCATTATTCTGTATCAGTTTAAGGTTACAGCATAATGGTTAGATATTTATATAACTTACGAAGTATTTCCCCTGATTATTCTGATACCCACCTGATACCATATACAACTATTTCAACATTATTGGCTACATTCCCTGTGCTGCACTTCACATCCCCGTGACTACATTGTAACTATCCATTTGTACATCTTAATCCCTTCACCTTTCTCATCCAGCTCCCAACCTCCTTCCCATCTGGCAACCCTCAGTTTATTTTCTGTATCCGTGAGTCTGTTCCTGTTTTATTTGCCCATTTATTTTGTTCCTTAAATTCCACATGTAAGTAAAATTTTTGTCTTTGTCTTGTTTATTTTATGTAGCATAATACCTTCTAGGTACATCTATGTTATTGCAAATGGCAAGATTTTATTCCTTTCTATGGCTGAGTAATATTCCATTGCACATACATACCACATCATCTTATCCAACTGTCTATTGATGGGCACTTGGGTTGATTCCATATCTTGGCATTGTAAATAATGCTACAATGAACATAGGGATGCATATATCTTTTCAAACTAGTATTTTGGATTTCTTTGGATATATACTCAGAAGTGGAATTGCTGGGTCATAAGGTAGTTAGTTCTATTTTTAATTTTTTGAGGAATCTCCGTACTGTTTTCCACAGCGGCTGCTCCAATTTGCACTCCCACCAATAGTGCAACATGGTTCCCCTTTCTGCACATCCTCACCAACACTTGTCGTGTGCTGATTTATTGATGATGGCCATTCTGACAGGTGTGAGGTGATATCTCATTGTGGTTTTAATTTGCATTTCTCTGATGATTAGTGACATTGAACATCATTTCACATGTTTACTGACCACCTGTATATCTCTTTGGAGAAGGGTCTATTCGGGTCCTCTGCCCATTTTGTGATTGGATTGTGTGTGGTTTTTTGGTGTTAAGTTGTATGAATTCTTTATAAATTTTGGATATTAACCCTCTATCTGATATATCATGGCAAATATCTTCTCCCATTCAGGAGGTTGTCTTTTTGTTTTGTTTATGGTTTTCTTTGCTGAGCCAACACTTTTTAGTTTGATGAAGTCCTATTTGTTTATTTTTCTCTTTTGTTTCCCTCGCCTGAGGAGATCAAAAGAAGTATTACTAAGAATGATGTCAGAGAGCTTACTGCCTGTGTTTCCTTCTAGTTTTATGGTTTTGAATTTTACCTTCAAGTCTTTAATCCATTTTGAGTTTAATCTTATACATGTCTAGTTTATTTTTTAGCATATATCATCTGTTCAACTTTCCCAACACCTATTATTGAATAGACTGTCTTTACCCCATTGCATTTTCCTGCCTCCTTTGTCAAATATTAATTGACCATACAGGCATGATTCTCAACCAGCTTAGGGTTTTTAACCACCTTAGGGTTGTCAACCACCACATGTGAGTGAGGGGGCAGCCCATTTTGCATCTCTGCCTCGCCTGCTGGTCTCAATATGGCTGCTTCTTTATGGCCTTATTATAGGGCTTCTGTTCAACTAGTCTTCAGATGGTCCTCCGGGTGCATTTTCCATTATTTAGCTGTGATTTTGCTGTGGTCATGGGGGTTGGTGAGCACAGCATCTTCCTGTTCTGCCATCTTAACTGGATCTGAAAGTGTGTTTCTTTTGCCAAAGCCCCTTGAAGATTCTATTTCTGGTATTCCTTCCCCTGTTATGAGAACCATAGCTCTAAATTCAAGTCTTTTTTAGTAATTCCCTGTCAAAAATGTTTATAATTTAACCTTAAACACTATAGCTATCTATTTGTATATATATTTATATATGAATATATATAAAATATATATATATATATATATAAAGATGCCTTGCTTTCCAGTAAACAGTGAAGAGGGCTTGACTGTGCAGTCAAATTTTTTTTGTTTTCTTGTTTTTAGATCTTACTCATTTTTAGAGAAAGGGGAAGGGAGGGAGAAAGAGGGAGAGAGAAACATCAATGTGTGGTTGCCTCTCTCACACACCCCACCCGGGGCCCAGCCCAAAACCCAGGCACGTGCCCTGATCGGGAATCAACCAGCGACCCTTTGGTTCTCAGGCTGACACTCAATCCACTGAGCCACTCCAGCCAGGGCATCATGTTTTCGTGTTTGGTCCAGATAGGAGACATGCATCTGCTGGAGGCCGGGAGTGAGCGTTGTAGTGGGACATTTTTACTTTTCCCGAATTTACGAAGTTCTCTCTGCAGGTCTTCTTCACAGGACAGAGAAGCTGTGGCATTTTAGAGCATTGCCAGTTTCTAAAGTCTGCAGGTCATCCTGGAAATTGACCTTAAGCATCATGAGGATCTGTTGCAGGTGTAAAAAGAAATTTAAATATTCTTGCCTCTTAAAGAAAATCTACAATTATTATACAGGAAGCTTTTTACTCTTTTTTTAAGTACTAAATTTTGTTTTCTCACCTTATTTAAAACCATATTTTCCAAAAACAGTTTAATATCCTAAAATTTCAACTGCAAAATTATGGCCTAATCTCCTTTGTTAGAGGAATATATGTCAGAAAGATTTCCCATAGGTTTTGGGTTTTTCTTTACTATGGTTTCCTCAGAAGTTTATTATATTTTTCTTTGCTCCTGAAATTTAGCTGTTGGATATGCCTTATGTCCAGCATATTAGAATTAGTGAGGTGTCAGTGTCATCTGCAGAGGCGAGTAAAAGGACCAAGACAATTATGCACAGCACATGCCATTTAACAGTCGCTGTTCGGGGAGAAAAAACGAGAGAGATTTGACCTGGATTCTTTAGACTTTTTACATTAACTCAGTTCCCTGGATAGTTGCTCAGTTGGTCTTTCCACTTCTACAATGAGACGTAAAACCAAACACCTTTCTCTTTTGTAAAGCAAAGGAAAGCAAAACACACAGGAGCATAAAACAGGAGAGGAAAACATCCTTCCTCTCATCTCTTATTTTGTCTCTTTTTTTCATCTTCAACCTGTTTTTCTGTCCTCTACATTTTTCTTTTAAGCTAATATTTGGTATTTTTTGACTTTCTGTTGTATGTTCTGTATTAGTTTGTTAGGCTGCCATAACAAAATACCACAGACCGAGTGGCTGAAGCATAGGAAATTGATTTCTCACAGTTGTAGAGGCTGGAAGTCCAGGATCAAGGTAGGTTGCTTTCTGAGGCCTCTCAGCTTGTAGGCAGCCACCATCCCACTGTGTGTTCATTCCTGTGACTTCTCTGTGCTCATGCAGGAGGGAGGAAAGGAAGGAGAGTGAGAGCGAGCGCTCTGTTCTCTCTCATAAGGGCACTAGTCCCACCGTGAGGGTCCTCATCACCTCATCGAGCCCTATGAGCATTTAGCCCGTAACACCCGTGTATGTATTTCGGTATCAGTAAATGCCAGTGAGAAAAGCATAAAAATCACCAGAACAATCTGAATTTTGTGAATCTGCAAAGTAAGATATAGTCGCTGCAACCAGTGAAGACCACTGTCTTTCCCCTTGTTTCCTTCCATCCACTTCCCCTGTCAGATGACATCCAAGTGGTCACAGACGTTCTTTTCTCTGTCAGATGTGTATGTATATTCTTAAAGAGGGCTTTTAAGATGTGACAAACGCCAGACCCCATGGAAGCGGAATCTGCACACCTCCCCTCCGAACTGCTGTTAAACGGTATGTTGTTAGGAAAGTTCATATTAAAAATATGCTTTGAATGTCCTTAATTGAATGCTCAGTTCTGAGGGACTTATCTGTCCCCCTTCTCTCACCCCTATCAAATGTTGACTGAAAACATGGAACACAAAGAGTTCCTTCTGTAAAATGGTGTGTGTGAAAGTGTACTTGAATTCTTGCAGGTGGTAAGAGGACTATTTTCTCATTTAGGATTGTTAAGCTGGCGGTGGGAGCCAGAGTCTCTGGTACCTTCTCCCAGCAGAGTGTCTGGGAGATGTGGGTGTTCACGTCTTGTCCGAATTCACTGGAAGTCAGTGAGGGCTGTTCGTTTTCTCTCTCAAGTCCACGTGGTACCAGTATTTACCAACAACTACTACTTCCTAAGTAAATTCATTTTCCTCATTCATTCCCTGCCTCTCCCTCGGCTCACCTACCCCAATTAGGGACCAAACTTCTGATATTTTTATGGATGTTCCGATAAGTACGTTTTACTTTATAGGGAAAGTGTTCAGTTATAGATTCTGCCCAACTTCTGTGTGCTCAGCCAGGGCTCACCATGCTTCAGAGGCTTGAGTGCCTTGAGCTCACTCGTTCCGCCTTTCCCTGCACCATCCTGGAGCATACGCAGCTGAATCCCTGGAGCCTCGCTTCCTCAACAGCCTTCTGAAAAGTTCAGGTTCCGTGGGCTGGAGGCCCTCTGTGGACTGGCAGACTGACACATCAGTGAGGCTCACACTGCCCGAGACACTGACAGCCATGCAGAGCAGAGCAGGGGATGCTGGGTGCCCAGGGAGGCCCCGGTGCACTGCGCAGGTGAGGCTCTGGGCACCTCCAGAGCCAAAGCAAAAGTCTGAAAAATGGCTGGGGAGGAGTGAGAAGCTGTGCTCGCCTGCCCGCAGTCTCCGGGAGATCACTTCGACTCTGGGCCTCAGCCACTGGCCTGTGAAATGATGACATAAGGTCCCACTAGATGGTCCTTGAGGGCCCTTTAAACTGTCACGCTCCGTGACGCCTGAATCTGCTTTCCTGTGAGCTTTCTGAACGAGCCTTCATTTGAGTCACGCTGCTGTAGTTCCGTGTAGCAGCAAACAAAGGGCCTGTTAGCGGTACGCACACACAGCCTCCTTTTTTGTTTTGTTTCCAAGTGTTTCCTCCCTGTCTTCCTTTCAGAGGCAAGGAGAGCCCTGGCCTGGGCAGGGAGAAGAAGGAGCCCTCGCAGATACCTTCCACGGCTCCCGGCTCCCGTCACCGTTCAGATGCCCTCCTCCCTCCGGGCCAGACTCAGGGCGCTTCCGCACTCGCTCTCACGCAGACCCCAGTGCAGCCACCCACCACTGCCTCAGCTCTCTTTGATGTCCTGCCTCTGCGACTTTGCTCCCACCATCTCCCCTCCCAGTGTTTCCTGCTTTCCTCTCCTTTGTCCATCCTGGACTGGCCACTTAGGTCCACCACACTCCCTCTCCCCTGAGTCCTCACAGCGCCTACAGTTAGAGTGCTACTTATTAGGGGACCGTCTTATTCTGCCTTGTTTTCTTTCTTGAGGGAGAAAATGCCATTTTAGAAATCCTTGAATCTCTCATAGTCCTGGCAACATGCCTGGGGCAGAGTGGCTGCTCTATAAATGTTTGCTGATTGACTTTATAGTAGGTGCTCAATAAAACATACCTACCACCTTACAAAGAATGTTACATACCTCAACTCAGCAGGTGTTCGCAACTTATAAGAGAAATCTTAGTTCATTCCCAATTTTCAAGTGGAGAAACAAATTTAGAAGTTAGGTGACTTGCTCAAGGTAAACCAGATCTTCTGTGGCTCCCAAGTAGGTGCTTTGGTGAAGACCTTGAGCCTTGAAATCTGACATTCAGACTGGGCTTTGCCTTGTAAGAGACCTTGGGCCCTTCCTTAATCTCTTGGAGCCTCTGTTTACTCACCTATAGAATGGGGGTAATAGTTGTAGCTACCTCACAGGGTGGTTGTGTTAATGGTGTCATACGTGTGTCTAGCAAATGGCTAAGGCAATATTATTATTTTGATACTTCAAACTGCTTCCCTGTAAACAAACTTGTTAACTGTAAAGTGTCTGTACACACTCAGGAAATATTTGAATATGTGGACTAAAGAATCATTTGCTTTTTCCCCCCTAGATTATCTCCTAAATAATTTCTCTAACTGCAATCAGGTCATCATTTAAGTGATCAACATTTTGCCCTCACACCCCTCACTCCCCTTCCCCAGCACAGCTGACCCAGCAAAGCCAGGCACCCATGGGAGACTGCAGCTAACTCGAGGCAGCCAAATGAGGAAGCTGAACTTGCCGGGAGCTGGACAGGTTCACCTGTTATTTACCATGCCTACAAATCAGCTGGAGGAATCCCAGGCTGGCGGCGAGGTGAAGGTTTTGTGAACTAGACAGAGAAGAGCTGCTAAGGGTAGACCCACGTCTAGGGTTTGGCAGAGCCTCAGCTGCACGGTTTAAAAGATGAGGTCAACGGCTCCTTTCTCCAGGGAAGTAAGTGACAGAGACACAGGCGTGTGGACCAATGGAGAGTCAGATTCAGGGGAGTGTCCTTAATAACTGCCCCAATGGGAGGCAGTTTTGCTTTCCCTCTGTCTCTCAGGGCACTAGCCCAACCTCTCACTGGGAAAACAAGTGGTGGTGCCAGAGCTTTCTGTGAGTTCCGGGCCGCTTTTCCAGAGACAGGTACCAGAATCTTCCTGCTTGCAGCTCAGGGGTCACGCTGTAGTACTTGGGGAGTTCTGGGGAGCGGGGCCATGTCTTAGTGGGATCAGGTGGCAGTGATTCACAGGCTGCTGGGCCAGGCTGAACCCCCTTTGCTGGTTCACATTTCTTCTCCCCGGTAGCTGGTTATGCTCAGACACAAATTACCTTTCCTTCTCAACTTAATTTATGAGAACTATTTTGAGAAAGTGGTCGGGCAGGGAGGACAGTGTGAAAGAAGAAAGCCAGTAAGGGGATAGGTGGCTGCCTTCTACCTCTGGGGCACACGTGTGGGGCACACTCCTCGGGCTTGCCCCCTCCACTGGTCTGCCCCTTGTCCTGGGCCCCTGCCTTCTCCCTCTGCCCTGGCGGTCCTGCCCCTTCCTAGTGAGCCAGCCTGTTGGGGAGCAGTCAGAGTAACTAACGGCCGAGGAAATGCATATACTGCTCGAGAAATAGAAATAACATGCAGTAAACCTCACTGGAGGACTTTAAAGTGTCTGAGACCTTCTGGGCTGGAGGACACTGCTGACAGCTCACAGCAGAGGGAACACCCCACCTCCTCCTGAGGAAAGGTGAATTTTGTGGCCACAGTTTGTATCACATGCCCTGGCTACTGCAGATCAGATAGAGAAGGGCAATTGTACCTGCTGTTTTAGCTTAATAAGGAGTCCTGGTGCTAGAACACTGTCTGATAGGAATGGCAATGACCACCTGGGCTAACCGCGTTTTCTCTCTCTGGAGTTTCAACCTGAGACCTACAGGGAAAGTTAGAGAGCAGGAACAGAGGTGGGAGGTCGAGCAGGAGAGCCTGGGTGGACACAGAAGCTGACAGGGGAGCGGGGTCAGTGGCGACGGGGTGGGAGTTGTTGAGGCTTCTGCCCAGCACAGGCTGCTGCATTTCCAAACAGACTCTCAGAAAGAGCCCTCTTTATGAGGCAAATTCAGTGGGTCTCTCTTATTAACCACCCATAAAGGCTAATAAAGAATTTGTGTGGCCTGGTTTACAGAGGAGGGAGTCCAGATGAGGAGACGGTGGGTCACTCCCCAGCTTACAGAGAAGCCTGCCCTCAGTGGGTGGGTTTTCAGGTGTAGGGGTGGACTGAGGGTGGGCACGTGAGGGTGGGAAAGCAGTGATGGAGTCAGGGAAGGCGGCTGGGAGAGTTGGTCCCCAGTTAGAGTGAGGAGCCGGAGAGGAGATGCCGAGGTTCAGTTGTTAAACTTTCTGTTAAATGTTGTTATATTTGCTTCTTGTTCCTACTGTGCTTATTTCACTAACCTCCCCCAGGTCTTGCCCACAGGGAAAGTGGTTTAGGGAAGGGGGCAGAATGAGTGGAAATCTCCCCCAAAATGCAAACCTACTTACCTGTCGTGTTTTAAAGGCAACTCCAGCCCAGTTTTGCAATTCTGTCTAAAACTCCATTGAGACCATATTGCTCATACCCTGAAACTTGATAGAAAGAGAGCTCTCAGGGAGCTCTCCTTACCCCATGGGAACTGCCAACAGGAAAGGTCTTATTCCGAGAGGCTGTGGACCTCAGGAAAGAACCCTCAGGGCCAAACGTTGTGCCGGTGGAATGATCGCTGACACAAGGCTGACAGCTCACACCTTCTCTCCTCACAGGCCCATGGATACAGCCCAGATTGCCGTGGTAGGGGCAGGTGTGGTGGGACTCTCCACCGCTCTGTGCATATCCAAACTGGTCCCACGATGCTCCATCACAGTCATCTCAGACAAGTTCTCTCCTGACACCACGAGTGACGTGGCAGCCGGAATACTTATTCCCCACGTGTATCCAGGTGAGAGGGATTTTTGCTCCTTTGTCAGAGATGGTAGACGTCAGGTAGAATGATGTCAGTGGAATTCTGTTGAGAATGACAGCAGGATGTGCATGGAAGTGTGATGTGAACTTTTAACATCTTATTGGTCCATCTGTTAGGAAAAACTCGGTTATGCTGTAAGACAAGAACAACCTTCAAGTCTTAGCAGCTTAAGAAATAAAGGTTTATTTCTTGCTCATGGTGTGTGTTGTATGTTGATTGAGCATCAGCAAGGGATCAGTAGGGACCCAAGACGATGGAGCAGCCGCTGTGTTGAATGTCATCAGTACCTGGAGGGAGGGAACTCCAGGGGTCTCACCTCCCCAATAAGTGCTCTGGCCAGGAAGTGGCTTCTGTCACCTGTGATGAGAGCTCATTGGCCAGCACCACCCACATGCTCTCAAGCCTTAGGAGGCCAGGAAGTGCAGTTCTGTAAGGCTCCCAGAAGGTGGGTGGCCAGAAGTATTTGGTGAACAGCACGAATAACTGCCACGGTCGGTAACTCTGTCTTTCCACTGATGTGAGTTATGATCATCAAGCCAGAACCCACCTGTGTGTGATGGGACTAAAAGCCCCACTTCTAAGCCAGTGTAGAAACTATCAGTCAGTGTGTGTTCGGGCCTAAAGATGCACTGATTTTTAAAAACATGTCCACATATCCTTTCCATTTGGGATTTTCCACATGAAATGGGAGAAAAGAAATAGCATTGAACAGAAAACAAAATCACTTTGCCGTCTATTTTATACTCTTTCCACCTTCTCATTTCCACTGCCTTTTTCCCTTTTAGTTTTTTCTTTATTAAAATTACACATGCACATAGTTTAAACAATCAAGTGGTTACAAGATTTATTAAAAAATAGCAATCTATACTTTGAATATCGCCCTGACTATTTAATCTGGAAACTCACGTTCTTCAGTTCAGGAAGCAGTCTTTGAACCACTCAGTTGTTGACCTCTCCCCTGCGATGTCTCTGTCTCTCCTCCTGGGGTCGCTGTTGTGCTGGGCCTCCGGACGGTCCTCCAGTTCTCTCGGCTTCTCCTCCTCCCTCCTATTTCTGTCTCTTTCTCTTTTATTTTACTTTCCGGGAATTTTTCTCAGTTTTGTCTTTTACCTTGCTGTTGAATTTTTAATTTCAACTATAGCATTTTTAACTTTACAAAGCTCTGTTTTGTTTTCTGAATTTTTCTTTGATATAGCATCCTTTTTGTGTTCTATAGTTGCAGTAACTTTTCTTATCTTTCTGAAGATAGTAATAGTAGTTTAAAAAGTTTCTTCTCCCTGAAAAATTTCTGCTGTCCCAAGATGTGTTTTGTTGGGTGTTCTCATTTTTCAGGTTGCAGGTCATCCTTGGCCAGCGGTCATCTTTACCTGTCTGCTGGCCGTTCAGAGTGAGACCCTGAATAGCCAGTGGAAATTTTTGAGCACTGTATAGGGCTTGCTGCCTTGAGCCTGGAGTGAGATGGCAGGGCTGTTTAGTTGGGGAACCTGTGATATCATCATGTTTAAGGCTTTTCTCCAACCGGCATGTTCCTCGAGAAGAGGCTTCTAGCCTCCTGGCTGGGGAAGGTGAAGCCTGGGCTGGCCTCGGCAGGCGAAGAAGGCTGGGGTCTTAGCATTTGAACTGCATGTGTTTCCTTAATGCTCCAGTTTTCGGTATGGTATGCCTTTCTTCACCTGTGCTTGGTGTTTCCCAGCCCAGAGACCCCCTGTTTCATCTAACAGAGAATGAACCCATTTTTTGCCAGGGTGGGGAGGGAGACCAGTAGCCTTGGCATTGCAGAAACTTGGCTTTCTCAGCACCTGATGTATCTTCTGGGTGCTGCCTTGCAGGGAGCAAGCACAGGCATCTGATGTGTTTGCAGAATGCCAGTTCACTATGGGTGCCTTTCGTGTAACCAGGGTTCTGCGTCCCCTTTCCAGAAGCCCCCTTGCTTGTACCAGGCCCAGGTGAGTGGCCAGAAGGTAACCTGATAGTCATGGAATCATCTTCAGAGGAGGCTCATTGAGAGATCATCCAGGCCACCGAGGCCCAAGCTCACACTCTGGCTGGGTGGCTGGGGCCTTGCAAAGGGGCCCTTCTCTGGTATTGCTGGATAAAGACTCTGGTCTTCTCGCTGGGCTTCTTTCAGACCAGGCCTGGTGGTAAATATCCTCTGTGCTCATGAGTATCATCACCATATGGGGACCATGCCGGTCTTACAGGGTCGTGTGAGAATTAAGTGAGTTAATTAGGTAACAACACTTAGAGCAGTGCCTGGGACATAGTAAGCGTTCTATCCATATTTGCTATTGTTACTACCTCCACTCCAGCTACAGTTTCCTTTTCCCAGCACTTGAACATGAGTTAGCTCACCAGGCTTGCTCTGCCCACTGTTTAACTGGAATTGTTTGTTCTTTTGGGATGACGTCCCCAGCAGGCGGATCTCGGCCACTATTTTGTTTTTTAGGTTTGGGGTAGTAACAGGGGGAATGCATTTCAGTACAGCCCCATACACTGGCTGTGATTGTTGAGGTCTGATCCTTAGAGGTCAAATTTAGTTTTCGCTGCAGCTTATTATTGATTTCTTCCTTGTTTCTACACTGGCAGCTCAGTCTGCCCTTTTGGAATGCAGTGTTAGTTTGCAGAGGCCCATGTTTAAAGGCAGTCCAGCCCACTCCTAAAGAAATGTTTGTGGGCTCTGTAACACATTTTAAATGCTGCTACCAAAATGCCTTCAATGACCTGGGGGCTTTGTTTGGGGAGCAGGATGACTCCAGAGGCCTGCACACCTGCTCCGTGAACTCCAGGGACATCCCTCCAAGCAGAACTCATCCAGAATCTTCTCTGCCTCAGTTCTCTCATCTCCTCTGTGGCTGCCCCCATGGCAACCCCTTAGAATTACTGTGCCCTGGTCTCTGGCCTGGCCCTGGACTTTCCCTCATGACCCTTCCACACAAAACAGAGGGCCAAATACTTTACCCATGGTTGGATTTCTCTGTGCCTGCATTGGACACTCTTATTTTGGGGCTTGAACCCTGACCCTTACTTCCTCCCGGACAGACCTGGCACCCTTCCAGGAGCTGCATCCAGGTCCCATCTCTGGTGCTCTGGCTGGGAGGGCTGGGGGATAGGGAGCACTGGTTCACAGGACTCTGCCAGAGGTTTTGCCCGGCGTGGTCCTACAGAACTCTGCTGACCCCTGCTGACCTGAGGTGCTGCTCCAAGCTGGCCCATGAGGTCATGGAGTGGCGGGGTTGGAGGAAATGGCAGCCCTGGCTGGGGTTGCAGAGGGAGCGCTTCCTGAGGAGCTAACTTCATAATACAGGTCTTGCTTCCCTGTAGCAGGAGGGCGAGCTCCCTTTGCTTCCCATGGATATGCATTCTGTTCTCTGTCCTGGTTGAGCTGGGCCCCCCACACTGATCTTCCCTGGTCCTATGCCATGTTTTCAGTCTCCAGGAAAGTGGCCCTGGGCTCTTTCTCTCCCATTGTTTTAACTGTGTGGCCTGCTAGATGCCTTAGCCATGATGGACTTCTGCTCAGGTTGGTTGCAGACCCTTCGAGGACCTCTGGAATGTACGTGGGGCCCAAGTCCACCTGCCAGCTGGCTCACCTATCAATCAGTTTCCTCCAATTGATTGTTTTCTACTTTGTGGGTCAATCATTATACAGACAGATGCCTACAGCGTACGTCAATATTCAAAAGTTTGGTTGTGGATATATCCTCCACCGTATGGTACTTTATCTAAATGAAGGCGCTTACCTGAAGCATAGCCATTATCATAATTTTCTTTTTTGTTCCACTCTGCTTTTCTCCATGATTACAGACACACCCATTCACAAGCAGAAGCAGTGGTTTAGAGAGACCTTTGACCACCTATTTGCAGTTGCCAATTCTGCAGAGGCTGGAGAGGCTGGCGTTCATCTGGTGTCTGGGTAAGAAAGCAAAGCTGAAGTTATTTTTGAATTTAGAATGATCCGAACAGAGTTCAGAGTGCGACCTCAGTTAGTATTGAGAGTCTGCCGTGAGCAGAGTGCTGACCTAGATGTGGGAGGCTCTAGAGGAGTGTTTTAGGCTTTACTCCAAAGAACTCAAGAAAGACAAATTACAGTATTAGACTTTTGAATAATAAACAACCATTACAGTTTCCCATCACAAATACTATTTTGAGTTTCCTCAGGGATTTTGCAGTGACCTGTAATTATGGCTACAAAAATATGTCAGGTAAGCAGTGAGGGGGTTATGTGAGGGTCGTGTGGCCAATGGAACATGAACAGGTGGGATGTTGGAATGGGTGCAGAGCCCCGAAATACAGGGACATCTGACACATTTAGTGTCCTTGGAGAATGCTGTGTTCCAAAAGTGTACATTTTGTAGGTTGCCGAAGTCACCTTTTGAAGTGCCACTTGGGAAAAAATGTTTCTGAAATGGTTATCACACTCCCATCTGATTCTTCATATCTGATTCCTAGAGGCACACAGTTCAAAAAGGAGTTTAAAAATAAATCCCATGGAACAATTCTAACACAAACGAGCACTTGGCATATGACAGTATCTTTCAGTAAGTTCTTAAATTGAGACCACAAACCATTCAATCACTTTCAGTTCATGACGTAACCTGCATGTCGTCTGGCTGCCCTGCGTGACAACACAGCCATGCCCTTCCGCCTTCAGAAGAGCCGAGGGATGCTGCCTTTTGCTAAGTTCTTAAGTCCACTGCACCTTCTGTGCCTTTTCTAAAACAAAAACAAAATAAAACACAAAGCATCCTCTCTCCTCTTTGAGCTCAGGCTGTGTGCTGGCATTTTCCACCGGTGAACACACCTGCCTCAGGCAGAGTTCTGCTCTTCCCTGCCGCTTGCCCTCCCTCACCTCCACAAACACCAAAGGATGCTGACATCACTAATTTCCCACAGGCTTTGTCTAAAGTAGCAGCTTTCACTGCTCTACCTTCTGAAGATGGACCGATACTATACCAGTCTCCAAAGCCAGCTGATGAGCCGCATGGAAAAATGGTTTTCACCAATATATAGCCACTTATAAAAACACTGTGTTTTTGTCCAAAACCAGTGTGGTCCAGTCTAATTCACAAACTTGGGCTCTAAGTAATTTTTTAAAAAACAGCTATGTTCAAAATTCAAATATCCTTTCAAGAATAAGACTTTGCCACCATTGAGGATGTTAAAAAGAACATACTTTAAGTTATTCTAAAAGAGAGTTATTTATTTCCCTCACATGAATGATTTTTATTCCACTGGCTTCCCAATGGGATTTGGATTCATCAAGCATCAACCAGGTCACGGTGTCCTGTGCACCTGTGGCTTAAGTATACAGCCTTATTCATCTGTTCCTTTCTTCAAAACAACTTTTTACCATTCATCAGATTAGGTACTGTCCTACGTATCAGGGATATATAAACGAGCAGTTTAGTACATACTGCTCGGCATATAGTAGATTCTCAATAAATATGTGTGGAGTGAATTTTTAAGAAAGACCAATGTGGTCCTGCCCTCCTGTAGCTCATGGTCTGTGGGGACTGTCCTAAACCTGCTGAGTTACAGGTGAGACACGAGTTCCCGAGGGGAAAGTGCAGGTGCTATGGAAGCATTTATCTGGAGAATAAACTTGCTCTGGGGTTTTATGAGTCGCCACCAGGGAAAAAGCGATGTTTCAGTGAAGACCGTTCAGGTGTGGGTAGGTTAGTCTGGTGAGGTGTAGAGGTGAAGCGGGGAGAGACGGGGTCCCGGACAGAGGAGGCAGCACTCTGGGTAG
The DNA here is from genome assembly GCA_028533065.1 of Trachops cirrhosus. NCBI lineage: Eukaryota > Metazoa > Chordata > Mammalia > Chiroptera > Phyllostomidae > Trachops > Trachops cirrhosus. The sequence goes on along the minus strand of CM052541.1, from coordinate 152,707,102 downwards.
AGGGAAAAGCACATGCCTGGACCTGGGTCTGGGGTGACAGCGGTGTGGTGGAGGGACTGAAAAATTCCAGCGTAATGGGAAGCCACTGAGGGACTTTACACAGTGAAGTACTTGATCATATTTACATTTAAAAAATATTCTGTCTGTAGTGTGAGAACAGATCTGTGGAAGAGATGATGGTGGGATAGGTTAGTTATTGATGGTGAGGGTAGGGAGTGGATAAATTTGAGAAATGCTTAAGAGGAGATATTGATGGGCCCTGATGGGTGATGGCATGCAGGGGGTGAGAGAGAAGAGAGAGTCGAGGATGAGTTTTAGGTTTCTGGCACGAGCACCTGTGTGGATGGGGTCCCATTTTCTGAGTTGGATAGAGGTGTTGGGGAAGTGTGTGCAGGGGGTTAATGGATGAGACATGGAGGGTAGGGGAAGTGTGTGGGGGCAGTGAATGTGTGAGACATGGAGGTAGACATCCAATGGGGAGCAGGAAACGTGGGTCTGGATCTGGATTTGGAACTCACGAGAGAGAAGTGGGCTGGAGATGTAGCCTTCTGAGTGTCTGGCCTACAGATGACGGTGAAGAAATGGAGGAGGGCAACCCAGCCCAGGGAGAGCGTGCAGATGAGACAGCAAGAGTGCCCAGTGTAGAGCCCTGCAGCAAGCACTTACGACTGCCACGGGGACTGCTTTGAAGTAGTTACTCAGTTGTGAATTACTTAAATTCTGGTACACTAATATCACATCATCAGCATGTACAGCACTCACATGATTTTCCTGGCTATTTTAGAGCAACCATGATTTACAACATTTATTCCTATTGATGAACCCAACATTCATGTGCCCAGCGGCTATTGGTAGGACCATTACAGCCTCATCCACCCCAACCACGACTTACTGGTAACAAGGCTCCTCTGGACTACTCTTGGCTTCTCTTTTCAAGAACTTAATGGATGGACAACCTACAGCATAAGTCAGAATTTGCACCCTGGCCTCTGGCACCCCAACCATTGTTCATTCCAATTTAGGTATTTTATTCAGAATTGAGACCAGCCTTTACTTTTGATGGTTTGCTTATAATTTATGTAAAGCATTATGCAAAACAGAAAAATATCCTTTCCTCAAATACACATAGTCATAAGTAAATAAGAAAATCTGGGCAAGAGTTTTTTGGAAAGAAGAAAATTAAATTCAATCTCTAAAAGACACTACTTTTCAAATGTCTTATTCCTCCCCATCATGAACATTTTAAATTTAGCTACTGAGTTATAGGAACCCAAAAGAATGGGAGAATAGATCCTTTTCTTTTTATGTGTATAGAAAGTGTGATTTTTCAGTGCTTTAGAGAGTGTCACATGCGGTTCACTAGAAATGTGTTAATTCACCAAATTTCAGGAAATTAATTCGCCTACTATGTTTGAGCTGGCAGATATTTCGGAGCATTCCTACTGAGGAAGTACCATTCTGGGCTGACGTGGTTCTGGGGTTTCGAAAGATGACTGAGGCTGAGCTGAAGAAGTTTCCCGAACATGCGTTCGGGCAGGCGTTTACCACCCTGAAATGTGAAGGTTCCGCCTACCTCCCATGGCTGCAGAAAAGGTCAGTTTAAACGGCTCTTTGCTGCTTTGTTCGTCTGGCATAGCCATAAATAACTCCATTGCTATTCATAAAATATATACTGAAAATTCTCTGTGGTGCCTCGAAGCTCTCGCATTGTGTCTTGTTGCTCACAAATAGTTAGGGCATTGGACGTGAACAGATTGAAGACAGTGTTTGAGTCCCAGGAGTGAGTCACGTCGTTTTGGTGGTGACGTGTCTGCAGGCATGTGGGGGGCTGTGACACATTGGCTTTTTCAGTCTCTAAATCTGTGTATTTGGTGGATGAACAGGAACACTGTGAATTACTGTATAATGTTAGAGGAGTGACTGAGGTAAGTGGGCAATAGTGATTGGGCTAGAAATGGGATATGGAATAATTGATTCAGATAATTCATTAATTCCACAATTCTGTGTTGCACACCTATGTGCACCTGGCACTGTGCTAGAAACTGGTCAAAAAGAAAGATAAAATACGATCATTTTTCTTTTGAATATATTTTATTGATTATACTATTGCAGTTGTCCCATTTTTTCTCCCCTTCATTCCCCTCCGCCCTGTACCCCCTCCCACTAGCACTGCCCCACCTTAGTTCAGTGTGTATATATATGTGTGTGTTTATATTTACAGTGATTAATAATTTCAGTAACACATACGGTGAGGGGTAAGTGCAGATTTAGGAGAGCTGAGTGGGGGCCCGGAGGGGGAAACCTGAGTCCACTGGACACAGGTCAGGAGCTATATTTTTGCAGCTCGTTAAGTGCTCTTCTGACTTTCACCTCTCAGTAATTTATATCTGGCATTTTCCTTTTGTAAGTTCCAGTTTCATAAGGCGCACATTTTTGTGCTGTGTTCACTGGCCCATAAACCACCGTTTGTGTGTTAGGTTTGTGCCTGAATCATCAGTTGACAAATGGACATTTTGAACCGTCACACGATGGTGTCGCTCCTCAGCCAGCACTCGGGTTTTAGCAGCATCACCATCCTTTCTGGGTGGCGACCCTGTGCAGCATTGCATTTTTGTCCTTATGTTATAAACATGGGTGGGAAAAATTGGAAGGGCTAATGCTAGTGATGCAAAGTTGCCGAGTCATGTGCTTTTTCTTAAAGTCACGTAGGGATGTCAGTGAGCATGCCTCAAGTGGTGAGCTTTATGGTCAACATGCTGCCTAATTTTAAAATTATGACGAAAAACAAAATGGAGGGCCATGTACAAAATATTGGGTATGAGAGATGAGGTGTCATTAGAGAGTTTTATTATAATTTTTGGCATTTTTAGCCCTCTTGGGCTGAAGTTTCATAATTACCCCCAAATCTATTGTTTGGCTTCCTCTTCTTGGGCTTTTGGCTCCATGTTCTGGAAGGTCTACAAAAACCTGGCTGGCGCTCTGTGGTCTCTGGCAGATTGGGAAGAGGTGGGTGAGGAACACCACCACCCCCCCTCGTCCCCTGCAGTGTTTGTTCCCATCGCAGAGACTGTCAGGGGCTGGCCGAGGGCTTCTCCATGTGGGGCTGGCCAGCAGGCAGGGCCAGGAGAGCCAGGGATGCAGAAATAAGGAAGTGAGTGGAATCTTGTGACCTCTTTATCTGGATTTTAACATTTGCTTTATCACTGTCTCTCTCTGTCTTCTTTATACATATTTTTTTCCAGAACCATCAAAGAGTAAATTGCAGACACAATACCCCATTACTCCTAAATATTGTCATATGTACTTTCTAAGAACAAGGACACTCTCTTACCTAAATACAGTACTATGATAAAACCCAGGTATTTAAATTGATATAATACTATAAGCTATGGACCTTAGTCATATTTTGTCAATTGTCCCAATAATGTTTTCTTATAGCAATATGTACATATTTCTGGTCCACAATCCAATCCACAATCACACACCACACATTGTATTTTGTTGTCACATCTCTTCAGTCTGTGGTCCATCTTTGTCTTTTATGACCTTTACATTTGGAAAGGTCATGAAATAAGACAGACCAGTTGTTTCATAGAATGTCCCTCATTTGGGGTTTGCCTGATTTTTCCTCATGACTACATTGCAGTTATGAATTTTTGGCAGGACACCATAGAGGTCATGCCGAATTCTTACTGTGTCGTACCAGGACATGCATGGTGTCAGCTTGTCATCTTCTGGTGACATTAACTATGAGGACCTGGACTGCCAGGCTCTCCACTGTGAAGTCGCTACTTCTTTCTTTTGTAATTACTATACGCTTTGTCAGATTATACCTTGAGGGTATGTAAGTGTGCTGTTCCTTGTCTAAATTTCACTCACTAGTTTTAGCATCTGTTGATTCTCCTTGCTGAATCATCACTATATTAATGCCTGACAAGTGATAATTTTCTAACTCCTTCCACATTTAGTTTGCTTCCTACTATAAAAATAGTACTTTTTCTTTTCCTATCTTTATTTATTTAAGTACTTATTTATATCAGGATGGACTCATGGATTCCTATTTTAATCAATAGATTTGGTCTATTACTTGTGTTATTTATTTTGATGTTCAAATTGTCCAAGCTTTGGCCAACGGGGGCTCCTTCGAGTTGCTCCTGGGTGTTTTTGACATGTCTGCATCGTTTTTAAAAGGCGTTTTCTTACTTTCAGGCCCAATAAGATTCTGTACATCCCAATTAAGAGAAGAAAAACATTTTTTATGACTATTTCCCTCCATCTCTTCCTCAGTGGCAACCTGAAGTGATGTCACAATTTAAATTTATGGGTTCAGTGCAGAAATAAAGCACCTTTACTCTTTCTCCCTTCCCTTTCTTTCCCTCTGTCCTCTGAAGTTTCCCTCCGTTGTGATTTCGCGTGTGTATGTAGAGAGCACACCCGACATCAGACAGAGCCTTCTCTACCCTGTCCAGCCTGGGACAAGAACAAAAACAGAAGCCCACATGAGAATGTGTAAATATTTAAAAATTCTCAACCAAGCTAATGAACCATTAAATAAGATACAATTTATCTTTTTACCTTAACAAATATGCTTTGCATTTATCTGAAGGCCAAGTTTACATTTAGAATTCTTAGATTCCCGGGAGCACTGCACCTGAAAACGGCAGCAAGGGGCCTTGGGTGTGTGCCAGGAGGCACCCTGGCTAGCACACTCAAGCTCCAGCCCTACTCTCCCCTGAAAATGCTCTCCCTTGTCCATCCCTGGGCTCAGGGGTGCATGCAGTGACACAGTCTGTCTGTCCATCGGAGGAGATGATGCAGGACCTGGAAATGGGGAGGGAATGGGGGATTCTTCATCCCCAGCTCACGGGTTGGAAGTGAAGGGAAAGGTTCAGCGCACCTACTCATTTCTCATGCACAGCTGGAGAAGGACAAGCATAGAGTCCTCCAGGTGACCCAGAGGAAGGCAGGTCCAGCTCAGATGAGCCAGGGTGGGTTCTCAGTCCTGGGAGTAGTAATCAGGGGGTGAGGGTGTGAGGAGTTTCTCCTAATCTTTCACTGAAGCATCGGCTATTCAATATAGACAGAAGACTTTAACAGAAACTCCCTGGGAGAGAGGGCACATTGCTTTCATTGTGTTTGAAGGATCAAGTAGTAGGTAAGATCTTTGGAAGATGGGGAGTTTCGATGGGGCAGAGAGGGAGCCTGAAGGCCCAGGACACCTGGAGATGCAGCAGATGGGTTGTCATGTGGGAGAAGGTGGAGGCAGGGTCACCCCCAGTGTCCCTGTCCCCTCTTCTGAGGAGTTTGCCTGGGGTTGCCCTGGGCAGTGAGAAGCTTCTCCCTGGGAGGGGGTGGGTGGGATTGTCCCCATATTGGACTGTGGGTGACGGCCAGTCCCCAGTAGGGCCACAGTCTCAGCTCTTCTCCCATTCTGCTGAGAATGAATGTTTTGGCTCTGGGGCCCACCTCAACCATTTTCACGCAAAACAAATACAGAGGACCCTCAGACAACATGGGTAGAAGTGCATGGGACCACTTATATGCAGCCTTTTTCCCTGCATGCCCCATATCCCCAGGTTTTCATTTGTAGGTCCAGTCAACCACCTCTGCAGAGGGCTGGCTCTGTGCAATGTTCTCTGCCATTTTATGTAAGGAATTAGAGCATCCATGGATTTTGGTGTCTGTTGTAGGTCCTGAAACCAATTCTCTATGGATACCGAGAGATTGTAGTTAAGTTTTGAGGAGTCAGGAGTTATTTTTGACTATATGGGAGTCAGCTCCCCTAACCACCTCCTTGTTCAAGGCTCAACTGTATTGTTACCTGGATGATTCGTCCTGTCTGCTTCTAAAGTATCACCTCCTAGAAAACAGGCTCCTTATTTCCACATAACCTTATTTTCAGGCCTCATCTCTACTGTGGGACAAAGGCCTGGGAAAGAGCCTGCTACCCTCACTTTACTTAAAACAACCCCAAGTGAGTGGACTTTGTGCCAGTGGCAGCCACCACCTGAGCAACACCGGCGGGCCTGATGAGCAGCAAGCTAGGGTCCGGGCCCTGGAGCACGCTGCTTGCTGTGTTTTTAGGTGACAGAGTCAGGGAGGAGAGGCCTGAGGAGGTGTTCTTATCCCAAGTCTGGGGTGGGGGCTTTTTTAGTTCATTTGTTTGAGATACATACCCACCGTGACAATGGGCTGGGGCATGAGATTCTAGCAACTCACCCCACCCCCTATCAGCTCCGTGGGGTCCCTGACCCCTCACACGCCCCCCTGCAGCCCGATATGGGGCCAGCATGGAAAACTGGCAGGGACCTCCTCTGCGGAGGTTGGCTGTCCCCCTGCCCTCAGTCAGGGCCTGGCATCTGGCCAGAAGGCCAAGGTGAAGAAGGGAGGAGCCACAGTCCCCTTTCCTCTTGGGGGCGGGGCCTGTGGGGCAGGGACTCCTCTAATCCCCAGGCAAACCTTTCAGGACAAGGATTTAGGCCAGGTGGGGGGTGAGGGCCTGCCGGCGTGCCCCCCCCCACCAGGGCTCCCTCTGTGGGCTGCCACCCGCTCTCCTCCACCGGAAGCCACACAGTTCCTGCTTGGTCCTCACATCCAGGCCTGTTTTGTTGCCTCCTAGGCCCCTTCTACACAATGTGAATGTTCGGGCACAGTGTTTGGACTCAAAAATGGGCATTTCACTCAGTGAGCCAGAAAAGGAAAAAAGTGTTTTTAACCACAGATTAGATCATTATCATTTTTCAAAGAACAGAAGGGTTCATCTCCCTCTCAAAATATATGTCTCCAATAAAATCCATAACAAACAAACAAAAACCCTGAGGTTTAATCAGCTGAGCAGATCATGTTTTATGTCTTTGGCCAGTGGAGTCATATTCTGCTGCTTTTTACTTGCCCCTTCCAGGAAATGAATCATCGAGGCAATAGGTCAGCTGAGCCTGTCTCCTCGCCAGGCCTCCTACTAAATAAATCACCCCAGCTGGATCAGGATTGCCCTGCCTTTGACCACATCTGGAAGGCTGGGTGTCCCATGTCTGTCTCGGGGGGCCCTGTAACTGAGGCGCATTGCTTACTTTTCAGGAGTCTGTGCCTCATTCTCTGGCCCCAATCAGGCCTGCACTGACCGCAGCACTGACCACATGGGGTTGCTCCCCCTGTACTGTCCTTCCCACTCATCTAGTGAGCCCTCTGCTCCTGTCCTTGGGAGACTCCTCTGTCTCCCATCTCCTCTGTCTTCTGTTCTCCCTCTTGGCCTGACCCACAGCAGTGCCTATGAAAGAAACTCCTGTAGTTCCCTCAGTAGTGGCACTGAAATAGGGATTCTACATCAGGAATGTGACAGGTTGTCCCTGCCTTATAAATGTCTGATTTGCAGAGGTCCCTCTCTGTATACAGCAGACCCCTGCTCCCCTGCGCCCAACACACACTGCACCTGCTAGAGCACAGCCTTCCTTTCCCAACACCTTTAGGTATTTCCTCCCCCTGCCAGCACCCGCTGCCCAGCTCCTAAACCAGGGGAACAAGGGGGAAAAGATGGCCCCAGCACAGGTCTAATGGGAGCACTGCCCTTTCTCCCTGGCTATGCACAGATGAAGTGGGAGGGACCAGCCGGGAAGCTGGAAAGTGATGGTGTTTGTTTTTTCTGATGATGGCAGCACAGTGTAGCAGGGAACAGACAGGGGCTGTGCGTGGTGCGCAACAGCCTCGGGGGCTTCCGTAACTGTGGCCTTTCCACTGGGGCTTCTGCAGCGACTCTCAGGTGGCGGCAGAGGTGAAACTGTCCCCTGACTAAGTGAGCCCGGCTGCTCCCACCCTGCCCATCGAACCCAGGGGCTTCATCCACGTCCCCTTTCCCAAAGATACCAGAGGCTGCTCCAGGCCTGAACAGGGCCTGCATTGATTCCTACAAGTTCGTGGAGTGGCCAAGGCAGGGATGGGGACCCTGAGAAGTGGGAAATACAATGCATATGCATTGCAAGGGAATGAACGAGGAACATGGACATCACATGAGAAAATGTTTCAGGTCAAACAGACTGTCTATAAATTAGACAAATTACACTATCTGTAATAAAATGCAAGAAGTCCCACGTATCTTTCACCTAGATTCCCCAAATCTTAAATTTATCATATTTCTTCATCCTTCTCTAAATATTCATTTTTCCTGCACCATTTGAGAGTGAGCTGCAGATATAATACCCTTTCACCCAAAATACTGAATATGTGTTTCTCAAACCCAACACATTCTCTTATATAACCAATCAGTATGAGGGCATTCCATTGACACGGGTACATTTCTCAAGTCTACAGATCTCACTCAGATTGTTCCATTGAGCCAATAACATGCTTTACAGTACAAGAAAATCCCGAATCATGCTACAAAAATAATAATAAAAATATTTTTAATGAACCTAGTCACTTGCTTCTATGTATATTCCTTTGAAGCAGGTGATTAGGTTCTGTCCACATTCAAAGGGAAGGGTATTAGGCTTCAGCCTTGAAGGGTGAAGTGTCAAATGATTGTTGGATATGTTTTGAAAACACCACCATTGGTCCTCTAAGTGCAAATTGTTTACATTCCCACACATGCAAAATACTCATCTATGTGATTTTAACTATTAGGAGCTGTTTTAGGAATAGCGACCTTAAGTGTCCCTGTGAAGAAACAGTGCACCTTTTCCTGGGGAGCAATGTGCACAGTACTTACTATTTGCCAACTGAGATTTTTAAAGTTAATTTCCTTTTGTTCCCCCTCATTTTCAGACAAATAGACTAATCACGGTTAAGGTGTCATGTTTCGGGCTTGAAGCAAGGATTGTTACGTTTTTTAATTGACTACATGTAATAATGCATACATAATACACAGCGTCTCGCAGAGCCAGCGCTCCCCTCCCGTCCTTGACCATGTCCTCTCGGCTGTCTCGATGCCCTTCCACACCGTTAGCGACGGCTTTCTAGCTCTTCACTGCTTCTTCCTTCTCCAGGTTATCCTCAGATAGTGACTCAAAACTCAGTGCTTTTTTTTTCATCCCAACAAACTTTAAGCTCTAGACCCTGCCTCAGCAGTCTCTGGTCCCGGGCTCCGTGCAGAGGTCGGGGGTTGGGGGGGTGGCGGGGTGGTGGGGAACGTCCCGATTTCCGAGCTCCTGCGTTGCTCGGCCTGCGTCTCACCTGTTCTCTTAGAATCAGTCTTCGCAGGCTGTGGCCCTCTCCTTCTCATGGAGAAAGTTCCAGCAGTCTGAGGAGCCAGCTGGGGGAATGGACGCTGTGCCGTCCCCTCCTCCCTCCTCCACCCTCCTTGGCCCAGACACAGATTTTCCAAAAGCGATCTCTTCTGCAGAAAAGCCTCTGGCCTTTACGCAGCCCATTTTGTGACTTCTAACCCCAAAGTTGTCTTAGGTCCTTGGAGAGGGTTTCCTTTTATTTGTATAACTCAGAGGCGTATTTGGATAATATTCCCAGAATAAAGTTAACAAAGGAGAGTTAAAATGTCTACCTTTGGCAAGATGAGAAGCGCTTAGAAAATTTAAATGACAAACAATATTTTTCCCAGTCTCTACTCACTAGATTTCAAAAACGATTAGAGTCTGACTTTCAGTGACGAACTCTAGGTGCGTGCGGGAGGATTCCAGGCAGCATCTTGGCTCTCAGCTGCACCCCTCGTCCGCCCCTGCTGGGCTGACCCCGCCCCCTTCCTGCCCCGACCTCTCACTCCAAGGTCCCGCGTCCTTCCTGCAGCCCCGTGCCCTGCGCTGCTGTCGAGCAGCCCCATCCCTCTGTACTGGAGCTCACCAGGGACCTGCCTGTCCCCTGTGCTTCTCCCCGGATAGGTCCCACACCAGAACCTCAGCTACCCTTTTAGTGCTGCCCAGGATTCCTCTCTCACCAGCCGGGGCTGTGGCAAGGGGTGACAGCTGGGATGCGGGATATTGCCTCTATTCCCAGGGGCCCGGGAAAGAGGGGACTCCCGTTTTGTCCAGGGAGGTGCAGTGTGTGTGTGTAAACAAGTGCTTAGTGGGACTCCCCGGGAGGGCAACGAAGGGCCCTACAGACAATCATTCCCCCTGTTTATGGATCCAGCTGATGTGGTCCAGCGGAGAGCTGGCTTTCAGGCTTGGTAAAAATGGACACTCGGGTTTTAGGGTGATGATGGGAGGACACTGGGCCGGGGCTCTTCAGTGAGCACAGCTGCTTGAGTCCTGCCACCCCCCATTTCCTCGTGGGTACTTGGGGCAATGGTATTTTCCCTGTCCAGGGTGAGGTTTTGCTCAGTTGCAGGAAGCCCCAAGAACAAAGTCCCCAAGCTTTTATACCCCCAACCGTGTCACTCAAAACCTCCAGAATAACTACTTCTTGTGGTTATAAAGGCAGTCATGTAGGTGCCTGGTCACCTAATTTAACATCCAGCTTCCGCATACAGTTTCCTCCTACGCTTTTGTGCTATCTTAATGCCTTGGCCACAGGACATATGACAATGACTGAGTATCACCGCATGGTCACACAGTAGGTGACTGTCCCTGGAAACATTCCGTAGGTTTCCTCCTGAGGGCAGAGGCCTGGGAAGGACCCAGCACAGCAAGCCCGACAACCTGTCCGCTGTGATGATTTAAGAAGAGTCTGGGTAAAGGGTGGACTTTTATCAGTAGCTCAACCAGCAAGGTGCCCTTGAAATGAAAGGACATTTACAGTTATAGAATTTTTACATATTGTCATTTAAAAAACACCCTGTGAGCTCAGCACTCTGGTCCCTTGGTTATGGCTGAGGAAACAACTTTGGTGAGTTTAAGTAATTTGCTGAAATTCCAAGGCCGGTAAATTCCCTTATTTTTCTGAGTGAGAATAATTCTGAGTTCTAACGGGGATTCCTGGAGCACAGAACTAATGCTTAATTGTTAGCCTCCCATGCTAACCTCCCTGTTGTAGATATGAGGGGAGGGACATGTAACCCCTGTGCCAACTGTCTAGTTAGGGAGACAAGACTAATACGAAGGAACATACAAGAGTTAACACTACGAGACAAAAAAGTCCAAGGCAGTTAATTAAGGTGCTAAGTAAATGACATAAACAAGAAATACTTGGGTATTTAAAATACCAGATTAGCTTGGTATTTATTTAGCCTCTAAAATGATATAGAAACTCTACTGAACACAAAGTACAGGGTGGGGCAAAAGTAGCTGTGCAGTTGTTTGTGTGGAAAATAATATAATAATTAATAAATAATAGCACAAGAATAAACTCTGTGCTTCATGCACTCACAACTGTAAACCTACTTTTGCCCCACTCTGCATATAATTTCCCTGGCTTTGACTTTTTGAAATAGGTTTTTATTTAGGTTCAACTTTAGGCATCCCCAGTTCCCGAGAATGTGAAGCGGTGGACGGCTAGCATTTGATCTCCTCGGGCACTTCCTGTAAGAGGTGGAGCAGGAAGCTGCTGCTAAGGCTCACCTCCTGGTCTCTTGTTCTCCCCAGGGTACAAGAAAGTGGGGGCCTGATAGTCACCCGGCGAATAGAAGACCTGTGGGAGCTTCGCCCGTCCTTCGACATTGTGGTCAACTGTTCAGGCCTTGGAAGCAGACAGCTTGCGGGAGACTTGGAGATTTTCCCTGTGAGGGGCCAAGTGCTCAAAGTTCAGGCTCCCTGGGTGAAGCATTTCATCCGAGATGGGAGTGGACTGACGTATGTTTACCCCGGTGCATTCAACGTAACCCTGGGTGGTTGTAGGCAAAAGGGAGACTGGGATCTGTCCCCAGATGCAGAAATGAGCAGAGATATTCTTTCCCGATGCTGTGCTCTGGAGCCCTCCCTCCAGGGAGCCTGGGACGTACAGGAGAAGGTGGGCCTGAGGCCCTTCAGGGCAGGTGTTCGGCTGCAGACAGAGCTTCTAGCCCGGGATGGCCGGAGGCTGCCTGTGGTCCACCACTATGGCCACGGGAGTGGGGGCTTCTCCATGCACTGGGGCACTGCTCTGGAGGCCGCCAGGCTGCTGCGTGAGTGTGTGCAAACCCTCGGGACCCCTGCTTCCAAGTCAAAGCTGTAAGAGACATGAAATGACAGCAAATGGCCCAGGAGACTATTGATCGAAATATAATTTCTTTTCAAAATTAGAAATGATACAATCTGTATGAGTAAATTTAGGACTAGTACTGATCTAATCCAGTACTAATCTGGTACTAGATTTATTTCTAGTGCTAATCTCATGGGACATAAAACTCTATTTTTGTTAAAAAAAAGAGATTATGATTAAAAAAGATTACTTTTAGACCTGGTGTCCAAGGACCTGTGCTAATTTCAGAGATGCTGGAAGCTGTTGGGATTTTGACAGTTTTGCTCATAAATCCACAGGAGGAGATAACATACGGAAACCACTGAACTCACTATCAGTGACTGAGTGCCCGTGATGCCCACGGGTTGTGTCGAATGAGCATTGTGATCCCTGTAAATACAAGTACACGGTGGTCACGCAGTGCAAGTTTGTTACATTTAATGGAAGACGTAGCACGGCTCTTGCTAGAGGAATTCCCAGTGTTCCTGGTAGAAGACACAGACGAAGTTACCAGCGGACCTGGCATCAACTCAGTAGCTACCTGCGGTCAGTTCTCCAAAGGTCACACACTGGCTTGTTGTATGGCTGACTGCGCCTAGGTGGTTTTGAAGATTGAAGAGCATGTGCGGCCAAAGAGCTAATTTGCTAATTAAGGTGGAACAATCATTCTAAATGAAATATAACCAGAGTTTTCTGCAAGTCGTTACAAAGTGCTGTGGAGGAAGGGAATGTGTCTCATGATAAAATGAGTTTGGGAACTGCTGAATCAAATATATCTCACCGGTTTCTTGACTTGGGCCTACTACTCTGAGCTTTTTATCCGTTCACATGCATTGTGAAACCTCAGGAGGATTTGGGCTTGAGGGAGTGGTACAGGCGGTGTTATCTATTGAGATAAAGATGCTTTAGAGAAACAGAGGTAATTTTAAATTTAATTTTAATGTTTTGGGGGAGATGGCGTATATTTAGAGATGATTCTCTTTTGGATGTTCTGAGTGACAGTGTGGGAGAGAGAAAGCCCCTAGGACAACTTTATTCTTACTGTTTTGTTCATTGAGTTTTGCATCTAATTTTCTTTGGAGAGAAAATTCTGCTGGGAGAGAATAAAAGGTGGAGGGGGGAGAGAGAGAAAGAAGGAAAAATTGAGAGCGAGAGAGAAAACTTTGGAATGTGGCTTATTTTCTATAGATTTCCACCAGGGGGCGGAATTGCATCAAATTCAGATAAATGGGTAAATTTGAAAATTTAGAAATGACTAAAAATAAAAACGGGTTACCATGTGTGTTGAGTGAATCTGGGATTCTTTCGAGTTTATATGCCCCCAAATGCCTATGTTCTGAATTCCAGGTAAAGTAGTTGACAAATGTACAAGTTTAGACTGAAAACACACAGACACACTAGCATACACTCTCATTACATGAAATCTATGAGAAATAATATGTTATGATAAAGTGGCATTTTAAAGCAGGAAAATACATCATAATGGTAAAAAATAAAAATGAAGAATGCTGCTCAGAACAGGTCATCTTTCCATCATTTTCGTCATGGTTTGAAGTGTTTTGAATTTGTTACTTTTGCCCGTTTCATTTGATCCCACTGCATTTTTCGTGGCGTGCGGGTAGGCTTACACTCTGTGACATTGTCTATTTGCTACTCTCAGAGCTTAGTTTCCCTCTGCATTTCATGTTTCTAACGCCCGACACTACAAGACAGAAAGATTGGAGGCTTCTCGAGAAAGAGGTCATGGCTGTAGCCCTGTTTCACTTTCACTGATGGGTCTGTATTTGCTCCCCGTGTCTCTCAAAGGTTTCAGTCAGTAGCTGCCAAGCCAGGCTGCACGTTAGAATCACTTGGGAAGTTTTGGAGAAATAGTGATGCCCGCCCTGCTCTGGAGGGTGGGCCATAACATCAGAATTTATTCAGAATTGTCCACGGGGTTCTGACCGACATCCGGGGCTGAGAATCCCTGAGCACTGTTCCCTGCCTCCTCGCAGGCCCCACTGCCACGGCAACCACTAGCCTCTCCGTTCTTTCTCGCCGTCCTGGGGGCATCGTCTTGGGGATGTGCTCACACGAGCAGGGATGTCCTCAGGCACTTCGGGTCAAGGAGGCCAACAGGAATTAGCTGTCTCCCAAAGCGGGTCTCTAGAAATGCTGGGAATCGCCCTGCAGGCTGTAGGTCCCCTGCCTGTAGGCTGCTACCTGTCTTTGTCTGAAAGATAAGAGACAATATACAGACAATGGCCAGACCATACATAAAAAGAGAACGCTGGCCCACAAGTTGCAACAGCCTGTCCAGTAAACCAAACTGTTATTTATAATAACCAGCCCTGGGAGTCAGCTGGCTCTAGATCAGATTTGGAGGAACCCAGACTGCTATCTCTAGTAACAACCCAGAAAGCTAAGCAATCTTTTCTGAAACAATTGGCCCCAAATGGCGAGGGACTTGATTAGTAACTGACAGGTCCCCTAATTTTTGTCCCATTTGTAATGCAGGACCAGCCAGAGAAAGCTCAATATGCTCTCCTAACCAGTCACACAGGACGCTGTGATTCTAGTTAGCCCGCCTGCATCTTCCCCAGGATGACCGCCTCCTGCAGGGCACACCTGAAGTCTCCTCGATTTTCACTCTAAAGCTCCTAAGTCCTCTGCCCTTCTTGGAGTGATGCTGCACCTTTGCTTTAGCAAGTTTTGAATAAATAGCCATTGCCTTTCTCACTCAGTTGGTGATGCTGCACCTTTGCTTTAGCAAGTTCTGAATAAATAGCCATTGCCTTTCTCACTCAGTGGGCCTATTTCCCTGCCCCACCCCCTGCCCCCAACAAAGATTTCCTGTCTAAGTGGAGGTCTTTGGTGGCCTGTGCTAAAGCCTGAGAATGGTCTACTTCGATGGGTTTTTTTCCCTCATTTTCTATCACAGATCATTACATTCCTTTCTTCTGAACATGGAGAACAACTGATTTCTTTCTTAAGTCCCTGTGTTTGACTCTGTGTCTAGCGTTTGTGGCTGAGCTCAGACCTGCTGATACTGTGACCCGGAGCGACATGGCGGCTCTGAGGGCACCAGTGTTGCAGGCACAGTGCTGCTTCAGCAGAGAGAGGTTATGTATATACTTTCAGGATTCATTCGCTTAGGGAGAGAAGTTGAGCAGGAGACCATAGCTCAGTAGGACGTGGTTGGATAGCAGATGCCCAGCAAAGCTATCATCTAGAATCGAAGGGCAGATAAAGAGCTTCCCAGACAAGAAAAAACTGAAGCAGTTCATTATCAAACCATTATCATATAAGCCCTGGCTGGTGTAGCTCAGTGGATTCAGTGTGGGCCTGCAAACCAAAGGGTTGCCAGTTCAATTCCCAGTCAGGGCACATGCCTGGGTTGCAGGCCTGGTCCTCAGTTGGAAGCCCATGAGAGCAGCCACATTGAAGATGAGAGACGTAGAGAAACACATTGATGTTTTTCTACGTCTCTCCTTCCCTTCCCTTCTCTCTAAAAAGAAATAAATAAAATTTTTAAAAAAACATTATTATATGAAATGTTAAAGGAACTTATTTAAGAAAAAGATAATTAAAACTAGGAACAATAAAATAGCAACAAATACTTATCTATCAACAATTGAATCTAAAAAACAAACAAAGCAAACAAGTAGAACAGAGACAGAATCATGGATACAGAGAACATTTTGATGGTTGCCAAATAGTAGGGGGTGTGGGAGGATGGGTGAAGAGGTGAGGAGATTAAGAAGTACAAGTAGGCAGTCACAGAACAGCCATGGCTATGTAAAGTACAGCACAGGAAATGGAGAAGCCAAAGAACTTACACGCATGACCCATGGTCATGAACAATGATGGGGGGATTGTCTGAAGGAGTGGGGGGTGCTGGGTGGAGGGGGGCAAAGTGGGAAAAATCAGGACAACTGTAATAGCATAATCAATGAAATATAATTATTTATTTTTTATTTTAAAATAAAAATAAAAATTATATATATTATAGTCTTCCTTTTATTGAATAGAATTATTCAAATCAATTGATAATTGAACCAGCTTTTCTTAACCCACTAAGAGCTTTTAGAGAAACAGGGGAAAAAAACGATGGTGGGACCCGTGTCTGCTGGGAGCTGCAGTTCTGGGAAATCCATTCCAGGTCTCTCAAAACTTGTCGGGTATTTGCAGTGCATGTAACACTTCATTTTTTATTATCATAGCTTAGCCATGTTTCTTGACTCCTCTCATCTTTCTTCGTGGGGTTGTGAGTGATGGAGACACATCAGAAACCTGTTTTCCCTGGGCATCATTCACTCAGGAAAAGCCGATTGAGATGTTCAAGTGGTCTCTTTCTTCTTGAAAAATCTCCGCAGTTTGCCACAAGGCCTGGGGGCTTTATTATCCCAAGTGGCTTTGTGGCCTATAAATCACAGCCCTAAGCAGCCAAAGGAAATGAGTTAACCAGATCCCTGAAAAAATGTAACCAACGTTTCTTCAGTTATTAGCAGAACAACTGACTTCCATCTGCTCAGGGCACCTGCCACCCTGGCCCGCAGCCACGGTCCCCATAGTTCCCCCACCCAGAACCCATTTCCCTTGAACTGTAATTTTACCCTGGTGCATGTTCTATGGCAGCAGCCCCTGCCAAAGGTTTTCATGCATTCTAGCCTTTCCCTTCTATCACAGACCCAAGTTGTCTGGCAATGGAACTCGGGAATTGTGGTGGATACGCCCTGGGTCTTGTCTCCGCTGCAGGCCCCCTTTCCTGGGAAATATGCTCTGGCCTGGAGATTTATTTCCTGGTCAGTGTCTCCTTGCCCTGCCTCTCTGGTCACAGCTTATCGGGTGATAGGAAACTATCAGTAAGGTTTTGGTTCAGTTTCAAGTAGCAGAAACACCCCCAATTAGTTGCTTTAAAAAATGAGCATGGTCTTGGCTGGGTGACTGAGTTGGTTGGAGCATCGCCCCGTACACCAAAAAGTTTCAGGTAAATCAGAGTACATAACTGTGTTGTGGGTTAGATCCCCAGTTGGGGTGCATATGGGAGGCAACCAGTTGATGTTTCTCCCTCTCTCAAACCAATAAACATATCCTTGGGTGAGGTTTTTAAAAAAATGAGCATGTATTTTTTCTCTCACATAAAAGACATAGGCAGTCCAGGACTGGTATCAGGTCTTCATCAGTGACCTTGGTTGTTTCTGCTCACATTCCACTCTCTCAAAGATGTGGCTCTTGTGCACATGGCTCCAAGATGGCAGTGGGAGCTCCAGCCATCACATCATCACATCTACCCCCAAGGAAACTTCCCAGAAGACTCATATAGCACATTTGCTTATATCTTATTGCATAAGATTGAGCCTCAGGACTACACTGAGACTCAAGGGAAACTGGAAATGCAGTCTTTTGGCTTGTTGACAAGGCAAAGTTCAAGGTTTTAGCAGGCTCTGCTAAAAGTATCAAATTATAAATTGGGTTAAGTCAGTCGGAATCTTAAGAATTTGCACCAAGGGATTCCATTTCCTCGTAATGGCAGGCTCTGGATACATGAAGGCTTGGGCTGATGGTCCCAGTTGTTCAGGTTTATACAGAGGAAGTCAGGCAAGGAAGAAGAGGCAGAGAGAAGCAGAGAATCACAGTCTGACCACCCCCTGAGGCTCTGATTTATTAGGTTTAAAATCTATATTTTTAAAAAGCTCCCCAGGTAATTCTGATGCAAAAAATCAGGATCAGTGTGTCTCAATCCCGGATCCACATTCAAATTACAGAGGTGGGGGTGGGGGTGGGATTTTTAAAAATATTGATGCCTACTGTCCCCATCCAATTCTTTTGGTCTGGGGGTGGGTCCAAGTATCAAGTTTTTGTTTTGTTTTGCTCTGCAGGTGACTCCCGTGCACAGTCGGGGTCGAAGACCTCTGGTCCAGACAGTCAAATAGGATTTTGTTGTAGGAGGTTAACTCATGTTTGAGTGGGTGCAAAGGTAAGGCAAGCCATGGGAGACCAGATGCATGGAAAGTGCTGTGGGTGGGCTGGGTGAACAGCAGGGGGCAAGGGGCGGTGTGGGAAGGGACGCCCTGAGACAAGCCATCAAGCTCACCAGAAACCTTTCTCACCAGAAGGTTTCCTGACACAGGTCTGATGTTTTTATCTTTTATCTTGTTCCTCTGCTAGTAGGAGCCAAATCCCAGGCACAGCCTGCCTGGAAGCTGCAGAGACCATAAAGCAGGGCCGAGACACAGCTGTAAGCAGCTCCCTCACCAGAGGGCGGCCTTACGCTCCTGCATGGTCCCAGCACAGTATTGCCAGTGAGGTGTGTGGATGTGGGTGGGCGTGTGGACATACTAGCTTTGCCCCCAAGAAAATTTTTTTGTTCTTATTCCTTCTAGCTGTTTAGATAACTCAGCTGCCTGAGAATCCAGGCCATGAATGTATTCTTTCCGGTATATTCACATTGTGAGATTTTATCAGGAGATAGATTTTTGCAGTTTTAAGAAAAATCAATCAGCAAGCCAAAAAGAGAGCGTATTGAATAAGACTCACTGGTTTTTTCAAATTTAAGATGGGATAATCTGTTCATTGATGTGGCATTGACAATTTACTCACCCAGTCATTCAAAAACTTTTTAAATACCAGGCTTGGTATTTTGGGGGTGCCAGTCTCTGGACATGAAGTGTTAAATCAGGCATGTCTTTGCCCACACGGAACTTTTAATTTAGTGCAAAGCAAACTACAGCCCCTTGGGCCGAATGCCTCTTTGTGTGAGTAAAGTTTTATTGGAACTTTTGTCTTGTGTTGTCTCGCTGCTCTCAGGCTACAGTGGCGGAGCTGAGAGACAGTGTGGCCCGAAAAAGCCTAAAATACTTACTCTCAGGCCCTTTACAGAAACAGTTTGCAGACCTCTTGTCTAGTGAATAGTTGAAATGTTTTCCCATCACAGGGATCCACTTGTTTTTTTTAAAACCTCACCTGAGGATAGGTTAACTGATTTTAGAGAAAGAGGATGGGGGAGACAGAGAGAAACATTGATGCAAGAGAGAAACATTGATGGATTGCCCCACGTACGTCCCAACTGGGGATCAAACCAACAACCTAAGTATATGCCTTGACCGTGGATCGAACACACAAACTTTTGGTGTACAGGATGATGCTCCAACTAAATGAGCCACCTGGCCAGGGCAGGATCCACTTGTTTTTAAGGTAGACAAGGGTTTTTGGTGGAAAGGAGAGAATCTACTTAAATGTGTTCAAGGGAAATGAAAATTACAATAAAATATGTCATGATGGAATCCAGGGACAGGAAATTAAATACAGGTATTGCTCTTATGGCATAAGGTTTTGCCATACAAATTGGCCATAAGTCCATCCTATTAATTAAAGAACATAATCTACATTACTAAGGACACCTTTGGTTACAACAAGATCTCGGCCAGGAAATAACAATATATTCAGGAGCTAGCTCCAGTAAAAAAAAAACTGTTGCCTGAGCAACACAAGAGCTTTGCTTGGGTAGTTTTGACTTTGTTTACCCTAACAATGGGTAAATAATGATATAGGAGATAATGATACATAAAATGTCTCCAGTTGGTAATAGGGAAAAAAAAAGACAAGATGTTAAATTAAAAGCTAGAAGTCACTAAATAAATTTGTTCCATGGTATTTAGATTTTACTTATAGCTATAAAAATATCCTTATTATTGAAATTACTACAAGAAAAATAACTTTTGGGAGAATCTGAAACTTTCCATTTTCCATTGCCTTTCTTTTTTAAAATTACTTATTGATTTTAGAGAAAAAGAAGGAAGGGGGAGGGAAGGATGGGGGAAGAGAGAGAGAGAGATTGATTTCTTGTTCTATATATTTATGCATTTATGGGTTGCTCCTTTTATGTGCCCTGACTGGGGATTGAACCCACAACCTTGGCATATGGGGACAATGCTCTAGCCAACTGAACTACCTGGCCAGGGCCCCCATTGCATTTCTTTCCTTGATGTAATAATTTTTATTAAAAATTTTTAAATTAACTTTTGCAAAAACTTTTTTTAAAAAGTGAGGTTTCTGAGGAATATGGAATTGACTGTCTAGTCAGACCTCATGAGAAGTGGAACTGGAAGCTATACCATCGGCTCCCAGGCCTTGAAACTACCCCCTGGCCTTATTTCCATTGTCCTCTCAGCAGTGTATCAGCTCTCTAGCCCTGTGTCATAGTTTAGTTTGCAGGGGTTTTGATCACCTTTCCCTTCCACAAGATATCACGCTGGTCCACTATATTGATGACACTATGCTGATTGGACCTAGTGATCAAGAAGCAGGAAGTACTCTAGATTTATTAGTAAGACATTTACATGTCAGAGGGTGGGATAAACCTGACAAAAATTCAGGGGACTTCTATCTTAGTGAAATTTCTGGGGGTCCAGTAGTGTGGGGCCTATCGAGATACTCCTTCTAGGTGAAGGATGTGTTGCAGCTGGCCCCTCTTACAATGAAGAGGCACAACGTCTAGTGGGCCTCTTTGGTTTTGGAAGCAACACATTCTTCATTTGGGTGTGTTACCCCAGCCCATTTACTGAGTGACCTGAACACTGCTAGTTTTGAGTGGGTTCCAGAACAAGAGAAGGTTCTACAACAGGTCCAGGCTGCTGTGCAAGCTGCTCTGCCACTTGGGCCGTATGACCCAGCCGATCCGTTGGCCGTGGCAGACAGGGAGGCTGTTTGGAGCCTTTGCCAGGCCCCTGTTGGTGAATTGCAGCACAGGCCCTTAGGATTTTGGAGCAAAGCCCTGCCGCCATCTGCAGGTAACTATTTTCCTTTTGAGAGGCAGCTCTTGGTTTGCTACTGGGCCTCAGTAGAGAATGAAGGCTTGACCAATGGGCTGCCAAGTCACCATGTGGCCTGAGCTGCTCGGCGTGACCTGGGTGTTATCTGACCCACCGAACCTGATGTGAAGCGCGCACAGCAGCATTCTATCATCAGATGGAAGTGGAATATCAGGACCTAGCAGGTCCTGAAGGCACAAGTAAGTTACGTGAAGAACGGCCCGAATGCTGTGCTGCCTTCTTGCCCCCAGCCCGCACCTGTGGCCTCCTGGGGCATTCCCTATGATTAGCGGAAGAGAAGACCTAGGCCTGCTTTACACATGGTTCTGCATGATACGCAGGCACCAGCTGAAGGTGGTCAGGCACAGCACTAGACCCCCTTCCTGGGACTTACCTGAAGGACAGTGGTGAAGGAAAATCTCCCAGCGGGCAGAAGTTCAAGCAATGAACCTGCTTGGAAGGAGAAATGGCCAGATGTGTGACTATATGCTGATTCATGGGTGATGGCTAATGGTTTGGCTGGATGGCCAGGGACTTGCAAGGAACATGACTGGAAACTGGGGACAAGGAACTCTGGGGAAGAGGCATGTGGATCGAACTCTCTGAATGGGCACAGAATGTGAAGCTACTTGTGTGCCATGGGAATGCTTACCCAAGGATGACCTCAGCAGAAGAGGACTTTAATAACTGAGTTGACAGGATGACCCAGTCTGTGGATACAATTGGTCTCTTTCCTCAGCCATCCCTGTCATCGCCCAATGGGCTTATGAACAAAGTGGCTTTGGTGGCAGGGATGGAGGTTATGCACGGGCTCAGCAATGTAGACTGCCACTCACCAAGGCCAACCCGACTGTGGCCGCCGCGGAAAGCCTGGTTTGCCAGCGGCAGAGACCAACACCGAGTCCCTGATGTGGCACCACTGCCTGCGGTGATCAGCCAGCCACCTGGTGGCAGGCTGATTACATTGGACCACGTCTATCACGAAAGGGGCATTTTTTGTTTTTCTTGGGATAGATACTCATTCTGGGTATGGATTTGCCTGCTCTGCACCCAATACTTCTGCCAAAACTACCATCTGTGGACTTACGGAACACTTTATCCACCATCACGGGATTCCATGCAGCGTTGCTTCTGATCAAGGAACTAACTTTACAGCAAAAGAAGTGTGACAACGGGCCCGTGCTCAGGGAACTCACTGTTCTCACCATGTTGTTCACCATCCTGAAGCAGCTGGTGTGATAGAACGGTGGAGAGCCTTTTGCCAACTCAGTTGTAGTGCCAGCTAGGTACCTTGCAGAGCTGGGGCAAGGTTCTCCAGAAGGCTGTCTGTGCTCTGAGTCAGTATCCAATGCATGGTGCTGTCTCTCTACCAGCCAGAACCCATGGGTCCAGGAAGCAAGGGGTAAAAATGGGAGTGGCTCCACTCACTATTGCACCTAGTGACCTACCAGCAAAATTTTGCACGCTGCTCCCACAACCATATGCTTCGCTGGCCTAGAAGTCTTAGTTCCAGAAAGAGGAATGGTTCTATGAAGAGACACAAAAATGGTTCCTTTGAACTGGAGATAAAGACTATCACCAGCCACTTTGGGCTCCTCATGCCTCTGAATCAATAGGCAGTGAAGGGGGTTAGTGTGCTGGCTGGGGTGACAGATTCTGACTACCAAGGGGAAATGGAACTACTGCTCCACAAGGAGGTAAGGAAGAGTATGTCTGGAAGACAGGAGGTCCCTTAGGGTGTCTCCTAGTATTACCATGCTTTGTGATTAAGGCCAATGGAAAACTGCAACCCAAACTACTAAACTACTAATGGCCCAGACCTTCAGGAATGGAGGTTTATGTCACCCCAGGTAAGAACCGTGACCAGCTGCAGTGCTTGCTGAAGGCAAAGGGAACACAGTGTAGGTAGTGGAAGAAGGTAGTTATTAATACCAGTTTTGACCTTGTGACCAGTTATAGAAACAAGGACTGTATTCCTCCTTATTTTGTTATGAATGCATCTTATGTACATATGTACACATATGAGTGTATGTGTGTGTATATACTGTGCTTATGCTGCTCTTTGCTGCACTGAAATTAATGTTTATGGTTATAATTTTGGGTCATTGAGAAAAAGTAAATTGCATTTAGCTTTTTTGAAACAGAGACCAGGAAAACTGGAAAACACAAAAAAAATGTTTCAAGAATAGTTATAATAAAGGTATTTTAATCCCAGACTGGTCTTCAGTTTTAGTGGAACTTCCCTCATTAGGAATACAAAAGGAGGTTCTGTGAATTGCTCAGCACACTTCTCTTTACACTGTGCCTTTCTGCATGCGCCGCAGAGTCTTGAAAAGTAAAAACTGTATTTCCTAGACTCTCTTACAGCTAGGTTTCCACTTGTGGCTTAAGCTCCTTTGGACTGATGCATCTGTACGAGGCGTGGGCTTGGAACGGAGCAAAGACAGAGGCAGGGCCAGAAACCCCCACACCGCTGGAGTCGGTGATGGCAACACCTTGTGGCTCCACACCTGCTGCAGTTGAGGGCAGTGGCAGCTGCTTTCCCAACACTCTCTCAGTCAGCACCTACCTACCTCTTCCTCTACTTTTCCGTGATTTAGGCAGCTGCATAATACTGGGAAATAAGTACCGTTTGGCGTACATTAACGTAAATGTAGCATCTGTTACCTGCAACTGAATGCTGCATACCAACCATACCAGGTGCCGGAGGAGCGCTCACCGTCATTGCCACCACGCAGCTCCCAGTGCCTGGCACCATGCGGCGCTGTGATCAGGGTGAGGGGAGCCTGTGGGCAGAGTAGGCAGCACCCAAGTCGAGCGGCATCAGGGCATGCCCTCTGTTCCCTGAGTTCCCTGCCTTCAAATTTCACCTGAAATTCCACTCTTAGGATTTCCTTTCTTTAACTCAAGGCCTTTTATTTTTCCTCCTCCAAACTGTTCCTATGCGCATTACGCCTCTATTATTATATACAGGTTTTAAAATTTTTTATATATATTTAAATTTACTGTTGTTCAGTTACAGTTGTTCCACCTTTTCCCCCCTGCCCACCCCAACCTCATCCTCCCCACTCCCACAGTCAATGCCCGTCTTTGTCTGTGCCCATGAGTCCTCTATTCATGTTCCATTGCTTGTCCCTTCCTCTTCTTTCCCCTGTCATCACCCTCCCTTCTCCCCTCTGGTCACTGTTAGTTTGTTCTTTATTTCCAAGTCTCTGGCTCTATTTTGCTCATTTGTTTTGTTGATTATGTTCCTCTTACAGGGGAGATCACATGGTATTTGTCTTTTACCACCTGGCTTATTTCACTTAGCATAATGCTCTCCAGTTCCATCCATGCTGTCGTGAAGGGTAGGAGCTCCTTCTTTCTTTCTGCTGCATAGTATTCCATTCTGTAAATGTACCACAGTTTTTTTATCCACTCATTTACTGATGGGCACTTAAGCTGTTTCTAGCACTTGGTTACTGCAAATAACAATTCTATGTACATTGGAGTGCATAGGTTCTTTTGAATTGGTGTTTCAGTGTTCTTAGGGTATAATCCCAGCAGTGGAATTGCCAGGTCAAAAGGCAGTTTCATTTTTTACTTTTTTGAGTAAATTCCTTCCTGTTTTCCTCAGTGGCTGCACCAGTCTGCATTCTCACCAACAGTGCACTAGGGTTCCCTTTTCTCTACAACCTCTCCAGCACTTGTTGTTTGTTGACTTATTAATGATCATCATTCTGACAGGTGTGAAGTGGTATCTCATTGTGCTTTTAATTTGCACCTCTCTAGTGGCTAGTGATGCTGAGCACTTTTTCATGTGTCTATGGGTCCTCTGTATGTCCTCCTTGGAGAAGTGTCTGTTCAACTCCTTTTCCCATTTTTTAATTGGATTGTTTTTCTTCCTGGTGTTGAGTTGTGTGAATTCTTTATATATTTTGGAGATCAAACCCTTGTCTGAGGTATCATTGGCAAATATGTTTTCCCATGTGGTTGGTTCCCTTACCATTTTGTTGGTGTTTTCTTTAGCCTTGCAGAAGCTTTTTAGTTTGATATATTACAGATTTAAAAAAAATAGTAATGAAATTTCTCTTCTGCTTGGCTCACTGGGGATAGATTGTGGGAAGAGAGGGTATATCAGTCCAAAAAGGAGAGGCATGTGAAGTAAAAATATTTAGGAAGGTGTATCTGCTTCAGCAGATACTGGTGAATTATGACTTAATGTGAATGTGTAGCCAGTTTTAGATGAAAGTTGATTTTGGTAATGTAGCATTGGGGATGGGCAGGGTAGTGGAATAAAAGGTGGGAATGTTTGGGAAACACACACATGTTGTTCTCTGTTGGAGGTGGAAGTGTTTGTTGCTGAGGTTTGATGTGCCGAGCACGGAGGTATTAAGACACAGATTTGCTGAGGGTGGGCCATGCTTTATCCATTAGGGCTTAAGTGAAAGAACAGAGTATGGTGATAATGTACTGATTGTAAACAGTAGGCAGTGCATTTGCTAGTTCTTACATTTGGAAGGAGACAAAGGAAAATGTGTTTTGAGTATAGAAAGGGAGGAGGTAATGGGAATATTTCCTCTCCTAGACAAGGCACGGCTGCTGGAATTTCTCTTCTGACTAATCCAGGACCGGTTTGGATAGGCGGTGCAGTTCCTTTTTCTTTTTGTCACTCATGTATGAAATACTTTGGGGCTTCAAGTAAAATGATTTTAAAGAGCTATTCAGGGGTGAGGGACCTGACTGCTTGGTCAGCAGAATCCTGGGCTTTTAACGGGAGAGGGCTGTGAAATGGGGGCATTCTCACCATTCTGAAGTTCCAGCGCACATGTTTATCCACAAAGCATTTCTGCAGGCTTTCCTAGGAGAATTTGAAACATTTCACAACTGTCTAATTATAGTCTTTCCAACGTCCTTGTAAGGTAGGAAAGAAGGAATGTTCTTACACTTTTTTTTAACAGATCATAAAATTTCTTGACAAGTAGTTTCCAAAAAAACCACGTGGGGCCGAAGCGTGAAGCCAGGCAGAGCAGTCTGCCTGCCAGAGCAGAGCTGTTTGTTCCCGGTGCCGAGCGGCGTCTTCGGGAGGAGCTTCTTGCTCTCTCTTCTGATCTTACAGCTACTGAAGGCCTTCGATGCAGTAGTGCAGGGCTTCGCAGTGCCCTATCCCGACTCAAAGAGCGTTAATTAGGAAGGCTTTTCTGTGGATCTGAGAGTAGATTGTGCATAGAATATGCTTTTTTTTTTTTTTGGTAGGTACTTAGGTTTCAGAGTTGCAGAAAATTTCTCTGATACACAAAGCTGTTGAACCTTAGGAGCTGTCTTTTTTTTCATAAATTCAAAAAGCCTTTTCTGGATCATGAAATACTAATGAAAGGAAGAATTTTTTTAAAGACATTGCTAATCATTATATTCCTACCCTCCATTGTCTGAGAAGAGAAATGATTCTATTGACCTGCCCAGCCAGCCAAGTTTTACCCCTTTCAGTAACAAAGACTTAATTTCTAACAACGGCAGATAAATAATAGATGAACAGCCAATTTACCCTGTGATGTTAAAGCCTGAAAAATAATGGAACTTCTCCCCTTTGTTTCACGTGGGACTTGAAACAGGCTGCCGAGAAAGCGTTGTGTTTTATTGAAGCACGGCGGTCCACACAGAGATGAAGACCTACCTCTGTGTTAGAGAGGGTTCCTCTGATTGTGACAGACTGCGGATTTAGTTTTGATTTTTATTTCTTATCCACGAGACAATTATTTAACTTAATTGTTTTTTTTAAAGGACCCTTTGTGAAACTGACAGGCAGAATGAAGAGTTTCGTCTTATGTGGTGTCCAAGGCTCACCATTTCCCCCCATCCTGAAATTGAATCTGAACACGATTGTGCGCCTTGCAAACTGTTTTCATTATTGTCTTCCAAACTCAGGAGGCCTCTAATCTAATACGCTATACAAAAGGAAGACTCCCTTAAAATTTCATTAGTGGAGTTTTAAAGGTTTCAAGACACGTCAGATGCACTGAAGCAGCGCTATGAGGCTATTCTCAGGGCCTTCTGTGAGGCTGTGCAGCAGAAGAGTGAGGGTTTACCCTGAAACAATGATGCTACCCCCTTATCTAATTTTGGGTGAAGAAAATGCATAGATGGGCAATGACCACTTTATTTTGTTGGACCTCTGTGTTCAAACCTTATAAAATTGTGTCCATCTCTGGGAGAATGTTCGACAATAAAGAAAAAGATCTATGTCAGTCTTGAGTGGTGAGGAGGAGAGAAAGACCTGGAAAAGAATCCTCATTTTGCCTTCAGAATTTTACATTCAGAAGATGTAGAATCAAGCTTTTTCAATGTCAATATAGCTGATGTTTTGTGTTTTACTGTTTGGTACTGTTTTTACTTTGAAGTACGTAAGATGGGGGTGGGGGAGTGAAAAATCTGCATTCTCCAGGTCTGTAAAGGTCTTGAGCAGGCTCAACCTTGAATCCATACCAGTGTTTTCTGCTCAAAAACCCATCAATGACTCCCCATTAGCCATTAAATAAAATCCAAACTGCTCAGCTTGCTCTTTTCAAACCTGCCCAGGATCCCCTCACCTCCAGGGCAGGGTGGTATTGCTCCTTTGAGGTGGGAGGAATAGCACGAGCAAAGGTCCAGAGGCAGGAGGGTGCAGTGGTGTTTGGGGTATAGCCAGCGGAGAGGCTGGCTGGAATGTAGGGTGCCTGAAGGTTGGGTCTCTGCATACCAAGTCCAGTATTGCAGGGTTCTTGAAATCCTCAGTTGCACATATTTCCCCTGAGCTCCTCTCCCTGCCAGAAACTGGTTACCACATGGGAGCCAAAAATAAATGCGTCACCATCCACGTCCCCATCCCTGTATCTGCTGTGGGACTTAGGCTGGCAAACAACCACTGCAGAGGCAGTTAAATGCTGTGATACCTGATCGGCGGAAGTTCTGTCAATAATGGGAATTTGTTTCCTGATTTTTACATACAATTTCCCCACACTAAAGGCTGAATTAAAAACCCACAAAGACATTACAATAAGAACTGCAGCTATTAAAAGCCTGTTCCAGTGATCTCATACTTTTCAGTCGAAGCACCTAATGACAGCTACACAATATTAGCCAGACACCAAAACTCGGCCCCACTCTTCTGTCGTCTGGCCTAGAGCTGCTTTCCTCCCGGCCGCCCTTTGTGACAGGGAGCCATTTCTCCTGCTTCTCTCCTAGCAACGGCCACATTCCTTCAAGAGAGCGTTTGTCTCCCTCTCTGAGCAACCCCCTAAGTTACTGCGGAAAGGGGTGAGGAGGGAGAGAGCTCCTGGCCTCTGTCCCCTCTGGGAGGAGTCTGCTCTCTGGAAATTCTTCTTCTACACAATGAACATTCCTGAAGATATTAGGGATGAGTGCTCTGCATTTGGGTTTGTGTCTAACATCGAGGGTGCAAATTCATAGTCCAGTGATCAGGCTGTGGCTGTTATTCTAAGGGGCAGGTTCAAGGAATCACAGTTGATCGAGCCAGCACAGCGTGTCGAGCCTGCTTTAGAGACAAAGTGTAAAAGTGAGCGGAGCAAACAGGCTGAGAAAGGTAACCGGGAGGAAAGTGGTGTGGCCACAGGGCACCCAAACCACAGAAATCAGAGCGACGGGGAGAAAGGCCATGGTTCAGAATACTGCGGATTGAAGGGACAAGGAAAAGACCTGCTGGCTAAGTGGGATCGGTGTGCTTTCCCGGAAATAACAGTGGAAACTGTGGTAAGATAGGCCCTGGCATGCAATGATTCTAAAGAAAAGACTGTGGGCTCAGTAGCAACACGGAAGTGGAGACATGGTTTCCATTTCCCCTCTTATGTCAGTTGAGTGCAGACCCACTAAGCCCAAGCCCCAAACAGACGATTCAGCCTGAAGGTAAGAAGAATTGAAACCAGGGCAAAATTAAAACAAATGTCTTTTCTCATCTGCACAGCAGTGACCACACATCACACGTGATGGCACTTGCTTTGGGCCAGAAGAACGACACCGAGACCCACACTGAGTTCTTTGAATACATTAACTCTTTCAATGGCCACAAAAGCCCTATGAGAAAGTTGTTATTACTATCTCTAGTTTATACATGAGGAAACCGAGGCACAGAGAGGTCGGCGAAGGCCACACTGCTGGTGAGCAGTTGAAGAGAAGCCGGGCTGAGGCTCAGGTCTTCTGTTTCGCTGACCTTTAGCCTTAGTTTCCTTAGCCTGCTTTCCTGAGTCTACGTCTCCCAAACTCTCAGGGGTCCCACAGTGAGTGGAAGGGCATTGTCTCCCAGAGAGGGTGGGTAGGGTAAGTGCAGGCAGTCTGGCTTCCTCGCCCAGGTGTCTGGGTAACGAGGGGAGCAGGGTTCCCATAGCCTTGGGGGGACCTTAGTGTTCTCTTAGCCTCGAGACTGGGTCTGATAAACTGTTCCCATAACGTGAAGTGGGCTCGCATGTGCAGAATTATGTTATGTTATGTAATGTTCTGGCAGTTTTCTGGCTTTGTTCCGCTCTAGTACTTAAACTGGTTGGGACTCCCTGCTGGGGAGTCCCTGCTGGGGCGATGATGGTGGGACACACATGCAAGGGCCACGATGGGTGCCA
>CM052541.1:152635676-152670436 GCA_028533065.1 Trachops cirrhosus | reverse complement strand
AAGGTCAAGTAAAGGAGTTCATCATCACCAAGCCCTTATTATATGAAATGGCTGTGTTTTCATCTTAGATTCTGAACCATTGATCCTGGCTTCTCTTATCTACACATCAACCCCTTTCTTCTATTTTCAAGCCTTCAACCTCCTGCCACCCACACTACTCTTTTGAGCTTTCAAAAAACAAATTCCAAATACGTGTCATTTTCTTACTCAGACAGTTTAGCTTCCTGTGTTCCCCTCTCCCACTGGCCTGGCTACAGATGAAGTATACCACTCTGGTAGGAAGGCACAATTGGCTGCAATCAGTGTTTGTTTTCAAAAATCAGGTTTCCCCCATCCTCTCGGCTGTTAGACAGTTCACATACTGTGCTCAGCACAGTGCCTTGAGGTAGAAACCATTAATTACATGTAGATCTTATCACTAGGATTGTGCCAGCTTAGATCCAGTTGACACAGTCCTAATGATAAGATCAACACCCTAGATCCTCACCCTAGCTGTGGCACTGCAGTTTTATGATATAGGGGAAACGTCTTATTAGTGGCATTCTGGAAGCAGCAATACGTTGTCTCATGCAGAATCCTGTTTTCCTTTCATACATGTCTTCATTTACTCCTTTGACTTTTGGGGTTCCTGGTGAACTGTATCTGTCATGGGAATGATTCACACTGAGTGTGCCAACGTGAACATTAGGTTCAAGACTGCCTGGAAATGACCCAGCAGTACCAGCTCTAGGTTTATAACCAACAGAAGTGAAAACGTGTGTTCACACAAGACTTGTGCACAAGTGGTTATGGCAGCACTATTCATGATAGCCAGAAGTCGGAAGCAACCCAAACATCCATCAACTGATGAATAGATATGCAAATGTGGTATATCCATATAATGGAATGTTATTCAGCCTGAAAAGGAATGAAGTCCTGGTGCATACTACACCGTGGATGAACCTTGAAAATATCATGCCATGTGAAAGAAAACAGTAACGAAGCCCGCATATTGCATCGCTCAATTTTAATGAAGTATCCAGGGGCAGGGGGGAGGGCAGTGATGGGGAGTGACTGCTATTGGGACAGGGGTTTCTTTCTGAGGTGATGAAAATATTCTGGAATTAGACAGTGGTGATCAATGCATAATTTGCATATATATTAAAAATCATCCAATTGTTTGAGATGGTACATTTGATGGTATGTGAATTATACCTCAGTTTAAACAGTTCTCAGAAGCCCATAGAATGGATGGCTGTTGTGAAAGTACATGATTTGCTCTGTTCAGATATAGATAAATCAACCAGGAGAGAGCCCTGGGGCCCCGGCCTGATGAACATATTTAGCAGAAATGTGGAGTCCACATGTTTGCTTCTCTAGGAAGCACCTGGCCTGGCCCCTCAGGAGTGGTTCACCTGGTGAACTTCAGGGTGCTCCCTCTCCCGACAGCTTCTCAGGCCTGGCTGACACACTGCACAGGCGGACACGGGCAGCCCTGCACCAGAAGCCCAGGAGCTTGCTCTTTAGCAGATAAGTGAGAACCTTAAGCTGCCGTCACTGTGGGCTTGCTGGCCTCCTAGTGTGTCAGCTTTTCGTACGAAGCACTGGCACGGAGAACCAGGGGTTTGTCAAAAGATGTGGCTGTGCACCTGTCAGCCTGTTGTGCCTTTTATAAGAGTGAGTTCTTCTGCTTAGACTTCAGCTACCTTCACTCTTCTTTCTTGTCCTCATTCTTACCCACATGACCCTTGTCACCGCATTCATAAGGATGTGTGCATTCTGTACATTTTGGAAGGCAATTGTGTTAAAGGGAACAGTCCTTATATCAATACCTTGCTTTTCTACAGCTCTTCCCAGCTTGCAGAGACTGGATTGTTGTTCTCCCAGGAGGTTCTCATAATAGCCATGTGAGTGAGACTGGTGTGTTTTCCATTCTACCAAGAGGGAATCTGTTAAATAACTGGTTCAAGGTAAATAGACATTGTAACCCTGGCTGGCTGAGGTCAGATTTAGTATTTTTTTCTGCTCTATACTCTGGCTATCTCCATGCTGAAATATGGATCTCAGAAAAATATTTTGATGACTCTAGATTTTAGGTTTGATATTAAGGCATCTTAGATATTTTCCAAGTCAACTAATATATTTTAGAGCTTAATTTTAGCTATTTTGTTAGGTTGGAATTTCAAACATGACTTACATTGCTTAAGAACAAATTTGAACTGATTATATAATTATGATAGGGAATGTTCTTTTGAATAGTGAATATTCATTTTGTACAGAAATAGTAAAAAAAATGGCTTAGTTGTACACTTAGAGGACATTAACCCCAATCAGGAGCAGACAGCCACATTAGTTGTGAAACTGAAGTGCTTGAATTTGTTTGGGTGCCCTGGATACGGAGAGTTGTTTTGGAAAATCAGAATGCCTGGGCCTCACTCCTGGATGAGGCATGCTCGGGTTTGTAACGCCGAGCCACCCGCACAGACTGGCGCTGACTCGACACACGCCACACTCTGTGCTTGTCTTGTGACGGTGGTGTGTTAAAACAGGAGTGGGGTGGGGGGGAAACAAGAGTGCTCTACTGATGGATAGTTTGCTATTTAAAAAATATAAGCAAGTTAGGATGCTGATAATTAAAATAAAGGCCCAGATGTTTGGTCAAGTCATTTACTTAATAGGAAAAGCAGATGAAAGGTGCTGTTAAGTTTAAAAAAAAATTTAAATAACAAAACTTTACAAGGATGGCAGAAGTGGGAAAAAGGAAAGTGGAAACTTAATTTTCTGTGTCTTTTATCCGAGGAGTTCTTAGATTATAGGTATCCTGAAACCAAACTTTTTCGGTTTAAAAGTAGACGTGAAGAGAGAGGAATAGACTGCCACCGAGGAGTGGAGAAAACCAGGGCGAGAACGGGAATGGGATGGGGCTCTGCAGGGAAAGCTCGTGTCCGGCGCCCTGTCAGACCTCCCCGGGCGTGGGGCTGGCCGGGCGTGACGGCTTGCACTGGTGTCAGATCGGTGGTTCTTCACACTTTCTGGTTTCTGAAAATTTGATAGAAACAATGTGCGGGAAGCCACGGGCAAGCACTTCAGAACACCGGGCACGTGTTTGCAGACACATTCATTGGCAGTTGATTTCGGGAAGTTCGTGAACCCTGAGTTCTTAATCCAAAAGTAGATCGGAGTCACTCTTTGGGGTTTTCAGAGTACAGATACTTCAGCCTCACCTACTGCAGGCCCCCCATGGGGGGCTCTCTGTCAGTTGTGGTTGGGAAGGTCGATGCCTAAACATGCCACAAACACTGGTGTTCACTTTTAACTAAGAGCCGCCCAGTGTCATGGCCTTTCTCTCCTGGAATCACCTCACTGCTGCTGGGCTGGGCCCTCTGGAAGTGGAACGAAGAGTCCCGGCAGCAGCCTGGAGAGTTGGAGTCGCCCCTGGCTGGCCCAGTGCTGGAATGTGCTGCTGAGAAGGGCAATTCTACCAATGGCCAGTTCCTCTCCCCTGGGTCTCTTTAAGCTTTACCTTGAAGAAGAGTCGTATTTTGTTTTCAGAGTAGTAGCTGATGGTTCCTCCCTGCCATTGATTTTTATGTTATGTCATTTATAAATAAGTTCTTGTTCTATGCTGTGAAGATATTAAGTGCTAAAAAAAACCTTTAAAGGTGGAAAAATTTATAGCTTCTTGTGAAAATAAACATAAAGGAAGTTATGGGTTATCTCTTCTAGTCTTCCACCTCGTCCACAGTCCTGCTTTATGTTTGGATTTCTCCAGCTATGCGCCGACACTGTTCTAGCATGTGAGCTGATTGGTAATGCTGCACCATCTCTAACTACGCAGCTGTGGAATCTCCACAACCGTGTAATTAACAAGCTGAGTAGAAGCCTCCTATCCAAAGTCGCCGGCTCGCAGCGATTGGTCAGTTATGTACAGATGGTTAAGAGAGCAAATCACTAAAAGTATACACACAGTCTATTTTAACTTAGAACAAACGCATGTACATTTATTTGCTAATCTTTTGTTGTGAGTATGGCCCCTGGCTGGAGTTCTGGCCTTTCTCGAAAAAACCCAGCCAGACTGCATCACTCACCTGCTACTTTCAGTTTTAGTTTCTTCAAAGTGGAGCTGGAACTTGACACTTGTGAAGTGATCCCAGTGCAGAACACCTCTGGACTTTAGCAATTTTGTGTTTCTATTTTATAGTTACTTCATGGATACCCAACACAACAGTATTTAAAAATAGCACCAAGCTTTTAATAGACTTGGTTTTTATAGAATAGAGAAACTGTTTGCTTTCTGTGCACAGATTTCATCAGTGTACCTACATTTGAATTAAATTATGTCATTTCAGTAACTTGTACAACTGATATAAACTGGTTTGGGAACAGACTAAATGACCCCTGGTGAAGATATAAGTGGTCTGGTAGCAGGAGGCACGTACAGGTAGCGAAAATACTATGGGTCAGTTAATCTGACAAGTTGGTTTTGTAGAGACAGGTTAAGAGTGCTTCTACTCTAATACACATTGAAGAAAACCGAAAGGGTGCACCATGTTTTAAAGTGCGGTGGAGTTACTTAATTTTGTTTGTAAAGTAAGGTCCCACAAGGAGGAACGCCCCGCTCACCCTTGCGGCCCCTGCACAGCGCTGTGCAGGCTGAGTGAACGGGCTACAGCAGACAGCAGCTGTGATCAGAAGGGCCGTGTCTGCCGGGCTTCAGGGATCAACCTTCCGTGGAAACACCATTTTCCCCCTTACCTGAAGTATTAGTTTTTCTTTTTTATTTACTTTTATTTCTAGAAAGATGGGAAGGGAGGGAGAAAAAGAGAGAGAAACATCAATGTGTGGTTGCCCTTGCGTGCCCCCCACTGAGGACCTGGCCCACAACCCAGGCATGTGCCCTGACTGGGAACTGAACCAGCGACCCTTTGGTTCAAGGTTTGGCACTCAATCCACTGAGCCACACCAGCCAGGGCCAATTAGTTTTTCTGCATTTAACAAATAAAGTTTACAGGAACAAACATTTATAGGGTTACATGCCAACAGTCTTTGGAATTATGAAAACAAACTCATTTTACAGAAAAGCTCTGTGTACTTCTTCACAAATAGATTTGGATAAACCTAACTTTACAATTTCAAGGTATAGAATATGCACAGATTTCACTTAAATTTAATAACTGGCATGGAAGTACTTATTAACTTTTTCATCTATCAAAACAAATGTTAATTTTAAATGAAATGTTTGAAATTCTCAACAGTGCTTTCCTACGGCTTCTCTCAGGGCTCCTGCTAAACTACTTGTCATCTCTGGTTTTATTTTAATTTGAACAAAGCTGAATATAAAACATTTAGAGTTTATAATAATTTATTTCCACCTAAATACATAAAGAGTGCTTATATTTAGCTAGATTAAAGTATCACTATAAAGCCTAGTTAGTACATTTCCCTACTTTCTGCCAGAGTAATAAAAAAAATTGTCCTGAATCCCAAGAATTATATCATGTTCTTTCCTCCCTGACATTTAAATCAATATAAAAATGTCTCTTGGAGTCATTTCTGTGGGGGACTTTAAAACAAGGAAAACACATGGTGTCCTCACAAGGCTTGTAGTCTGCTTGGAGAAGCAAGATTGACACGCTTGAAACAGATTTTACCAATCATTTGCTTGAGTATAACATCAGAAGTGCAAGCACTGACTGTGAGGCACCTGCTTTGCATAGTTTATTTGCGCATAGTAGAGGCTTGGTGGTTAGGATACTTGGGGGAATAGGCGGGACAAAAACCGCACTCTGAAGAATACGTGGGGTTTGAACTGACCAGTGAACTGACCAGTGAACGAGGGAGAGCGCTGTGGGTGGGAGGAGAAAGCCCTGGCCCAGTCTGTCAGGGGCAGGAGGCACTGAGGAAGCAGACCAGAGAGTAGGGTTTGTTTTGTTATCCACGTGGCCTCTGGTCTTTATCTGAGCACTTCCTTAATTCTCTGAGTCTCGTCTCTGTCTTCAGTTACTACTCTCTTCTTTCCTTATCCAGGAATCTCCATCAGACCAGCAGTCTGTTCTAGTCTACCATTCAGTCTCCGATGGCATGGTACTGGGAAGGTTCTGCAGGGGTGTGTTCATGATAATGATAATCATCTGTTACCCAGTGCCGTTGAGGTACCGTATCAGTCAGGATAGGCTGGGTTATGCTGCAGGAAAAATGTCCTCAAAATTCCAGTGGATTAAAATAACAAACTTTTGTTTCTTGCTACTGCTACATCCAGTAGGAGTTGGAATCGGGGACAATCTCTTGCTGTTATTCAGGAATGCAGGCTGACCCTGTGTCAACTGAGATATACCATTGCCATTTATCTGAAAGGCCTGAATCCTTCCCCTGACATATTCTAATCCTCCCTTCTAACACATTGAGGTTTCATCATCCGTGACATTTTCAGAGCCACTGAAACTTTTGTTTTATCCTCACCCAAGGATATGTTTACTGATTTCTAGAGAGCAAGAGGGAGGAAGCGGGGAGAGAGGGAGAAAGGAAGAGAGAGAGAGACAGACAGAGAAACATCCGTGTGAGAGAGGAACATCATTGGGTTGCCTCCCATATGCTCCCTGACTGGGAATCAATCCCACAACCTAGGTATGTGCCCTGACAGGGGATCAAGCCCATAACCTTTTGGTGTACAGGACAGTGCTCCAACCAACTGAGCCACCTGGCCAGGGTACCACTGGTGAGCTTTTTAGTGTATTCTATATCTTTTATATAAAGAATTTCATACATGCATTACTTATTGCATGGATGTATCAGTGCAAGACAGCCATTGTGGCTTTTACCCAGAATCTCTTCTGAGGTTGCTATTGGGGATGTGATGTCTATATTAAAAGGAAAACTAGGTATGGGGAAGATAAAACTCTGAGGCCTGGGATGGAGGCATCATGGCGTAGCAGGGCAAGTACAGGACTGGCAGCCCAGAGGTCTGGGTCTGAGTCGCATCCCTGATCCTCCTACCTGTGTGACTTTGGTGTGTCTTTTCACCTCTCTGAGCTTCACCCCCTTCAGTTATAAAGGAGTTGGTATAGATTAAACCAACTGTATCCTTCAAGTATCTTTGAGTACAGTGATTCTCTCCAAGTACAATACAAGTAAAATTTAAAGCTAGAAATAGTGTGTCTTCTGGGTAATATAACCTGCTTGCTTTTTAAGGTTTTCCACGTGGGAGAAAGGAAGTTGGTTTTTCCTTAATGTAAGGAATGTTAGTCTTCCTTTCTCATAAATTAAGAAATATAGTCTAACCCGATTTGAGTTTTTGACATCTTAGCCACAAACTATGAGTACGTATTTTAGATTTAAAATTAAGGATGTGAATAAACACAACTAAATAAAAAAAAGAAAGACAGTCAAAATTTTGATCATCATGGCTCCACTGTATGTATTTGTACCATTTGTCCTCTCTACTCTGGTCATTTCCCATCTAAAATGGGGAAGGGAGACTGTGCCGAGGTCAGCCACCACTTGGGCACCTTCACTTCTAACCTTGAAGATTCGAGGCAAACCCAATAATAATTGACCTCCGAAAGGTCTGCTTCTTTCAGCAGTTCTTCGCATTCCTGCAAAGGACCACTTAGTGATAAGGACAGTAGATCTTTCCTTCCATTTAGGTTTGAGGCTTAAGTGCTTTCGGGTCCTGAGTTTCCAGCCGGCTCTCTCTGCCTTGTTTTACAGAGCTGGCAGCTTCCCACAGATGAAACAGAAACATTTATTGGACTGCATCTACTTGTCAGGCACTATAATTTATGGTGCACTCAGACAGAAAAATGTTCTATAAATACAGAATCATGCAAGGAATGTCCTAGAACCAGAGTCTTATCTCTAATTGTCAGTAGGATTCACTCAGGCTACCAAATACTCTATAATAATCCAAAGGGCCAGAGAATGGCAACGTAGACATTACAAAATGAAAATGGCAAAAGAGTTTGTTAATAATGAATGAATGCACACATACTTAAAACTGAGAGTTACATACATGCACGCACACACACATAATTGTATGCAGCCATTTGTAGAACTGAAATATTTCCCCTGTAAAACTGCTCAGCAACACTGAGCTTTACTATTGACAAGCATTCCACTCGACATTGCACCATGGAAGCTTGTTAGAGGCTCCGAGGCTGAGAGGCCCAGTAAGCGCAGCTGCAGAGATGTGACCAGCAGCCTGAGGATCACAGTGAGGGAACCCTTGAGGAACATAGTTTGGTATGAGGTTTGGGGACTGATGTGAGCTGAGAGCCCCCAAAGAGGTCCCGGGTACCCCTATGGCCAACCTGAGTGCAGGTGAACTTGTGGGGAGCATGGAGATTGCTGTGCAGGTATTGGTGGAGCAACCCCTCTTTCCTCTCATGCCCCCCCCCCCAGCCCCCATTTCCCTTCTCCATTCCTCTGCCTCCCTCTTGGTGGGTTTTCTATTTTCTGCCCCCTACTAACTCCACTTCTCCTTTGGCTTTGGCAGCTTTCAGGATCAAAGGAGCCTTGAGATAGGTTTAGAGGGGTGATGCAGGCCTTCTGTCTCTAGGGGCTAATGTTTTGGGAACTGGTAAATGTTACCAGTAGGAGGCTGTTAACCGGCTGGAGTTTTCTGGCTGAAGTAAGTCCACGAACTCAGCTGATTGATGTTGATTCAGATGATGTTAAACTTATGGGATTCTGGGTCCTAGAAAATCTGGGTCCCTTATATGTTTTGAATGGGGTGTGCAATATGTGGAGGGGTGTGTGTGTGAGAGAGAGACAGACAGACAGAGGGAAAGAGACAGACAGAAAGAGAGAGAGAGGGAGAAATACTTCACAATGTGGTTAATGCTGTTTCTAAATTCCTACTTGCTTTCTTAGGGAAGCATTCTTATATAACCTTCATTTCATAAGACAAATTAAATAAATGACTTCCTCCTTTTCTGGGCCACGTTACCCCAGTGAGATCCATGATTTGACATGTAAGCACCTACTATGTACTCAGATGCCGTGTAGTTTCCTTGTCATGGAAACAAGTGCAAACCTCTGCGTTTCACGGGATCTGCTCCAGAAATTTGGCTTTCCTTTCTACAGTCTATGATAAAACCAAAAATACATTATGTTTTATTCTCTTAGATTGTTTTGACACACACAGAAAACACAGTGAATTTAAAGATGTCAATTTAAGAACAAAACCCAACTCAAATTCATTCGGCATTTCTTTCCAACTTACTGGGATGACGTAGAGAATAAATCTAGAGCTGAGCATTTACCAGTATTCCTCCCTCTCCTTTGTTTTTCTTTCATTTTTTATTCCTTCCTGAAAGTTATCAGGGTCTGCTTGAATTATAGTGCATTTTTTCTTGTCAGAGTTGATTTGATTTCTGGTCCCTTGCCTACCAGCCTACACTCTGATGATAAAGAGATGGCAGATTGATGGGGAAAGGATTCAGAATGCTGCTCCGGATTTGGGTTTCAGCATGAGTGCTGTCTGCTGCCAGAGACATTTAGCAGATGGACTTGAGGAGGTGGGACCCGGCCTCAACAGGGAGGGAACCGCAGGGTAAGAGGCCCCCAGTGGGATGGGCTGGCTCTGTCCTTTCCTCCCAGCCGTTTTGACCCTGGCCCACTAGCAGGTCTGTCACAGGTCAATAGAGACACACCTCTTTTTTGTTATTGTCTTTAGTTTTCAGCAGTTTTATCATGACATCTATGGGCATGAATTTCTTTGAATTTTTCTGTTTGGGGTTTGCTGAGATCCTTAGGTCTTGAAGTTTACATTTATTGTCAAACTTGGGAATCTTTCAGCCATTACATGTTTGATTTTTTTCTTTTTTGTGTGCACTGTTTTCTTTCTCTTCCTCCTCTGCAATGCCGATGGCTGTGTGCTAGAGCTCTTGCTGTTGTCCCACAAGGTCATTTTTCCTCTTTGCTGTTCAGATTGGATACTTTCTGCTGATCTATGTTCAAGTTCACTGACTCTTCCTTGTGTGAGTCCACCCACTGAGATTTTTATTTAGGTTTTTGTATTTTCCAGATTTAAAATTTTCATTTGGCTTTTTATACTTCTTGTTTCTTTGCTGAGACTTCCTATCTTTCCTTTGGTTTCAAGAGTGTGTTCCATGACTTCTTGGAGCATTTTTCAGATTTGTTGCTTTTAAGTTTTTTTTTTCTTTCAAATAATTCCAACATCTGTGTCATGCCTGTGTTGGTATCTGTTGATTGTCTTTTCCCTGCACTGATTGGGGTTCCCCTGAGTCTTTGTGTTTGGTTTCATACTGAGTAATTTTGAGTTATATCCTGGACATTTTGAATATTATATTATGAGACTCTGAGTGTGTTTAAATGCTGTAGATAAAGTTGATATATATGTTCTAACAGGCAGTTGACCTGGTTGGGTTCAGGCCTTAGGTTCCAGCCAGCTTCTGTGGATTGTGGTTTCAGTATCAGCTCTGTT
Source organism: Trachops cirrhosus (assembly GCA_028533065.1). Classification (NCBI taxonomy): domain Eukaryota; kingdom Metazoa; phylum Chordata; class Mammalia; order Chiroptera; family Phyllostomidae; genus Trachops; species Trachops cirrhosus. Next base: position 152,660,013 of record CM052541.1, on the reverse strand, counting down.
TTCAAAGCCTTTGCAGTGTGTTGCAGCTTCGTCCCACCTCCATGCCACCCAGTGACTGGCCTGGCACCCAGGTAGGGGTCTGTCTGTTAGCTTGGTTCTCAAAGTCTTTGAAATACTAATGAGGATCATATTAATGAGCCCGGGATTCATAAACCACTTTGTGGGGTTGCTTTCCTTCCCTGCCATTTCCCTAGTATTGTCCAGTTTCCTGCATTTTCTGAACCTTTGGCCAGAAAGGTGGGGCTTTCGTTTCCCCGTGCTTTGTCACACGCTTCCCATGACTGTGCTCAAGTCCAGGGCGAACTCACGGGGCTTCACCCCACCGCCTTGGGCTTCAGATTGGAGAGGAAGCTTCCTTGTCCTCAGAGTTCTAGGTACCTGTGGCTGCTGTCATGACTTCCATTACCATAGTGGGATTGCTTGGGAGTTGGGATGAAAGAATGAAGAAAAAGAAAGGAGAGGGGGAAACGGGGAGGACTTCCCCCACTCTCTCAGCATTAGGAGACCTCTTCCCTCCTTGAGCCTGAACAAGAGAGCTTCTGCTGGGGCTCTTGGTCTGTGCCAATGCCTGTGTCTGGTGTGGCTCTGCTTGTGTGGGAGGCAGGAGCCAGGATACCAGAAGGAAAACACAGTCGTGATCTCACTGCCCGTTCAGTGGTACTTTGAATTCTAGTCTTTTCCTCCAATCTGCCTGCTAGTATTTACTTTTCAGATTCCTTGAAAAATTGCTCTGTGCATTCTTTCATTGCTGCATTCAGTGGGAGACATAGGGTGGAGGTGTGCTTACCCATTGTACCCAGAAATGAAGTTGAGATTCTTTTTTTAATAACTAAATTTTGTGCATAGGGTGCCTGAATTTTAAATATCACCATAAAAATGTGTAACTGCCCCTTGCTTATTTTGAAGCAGGCTGCCTCTGAGGAAAGGCTAATTGCATGAGAATGTCCAGAGGAAGGCATGTGAGCTGCCACCCAAGAGCCTCTCAGAGCCCTTGGTCACTTTCCAACAAAAGCCTAACAGCCGTGAGATCTAAGGGCTGATGCTCAGAAATTCTCAGCCGTGGCCAGATTCATTTCTCTCCAGGCACCATTTTGTGCCTCCTCCTCCCCTAATAACTGGCACAAATTCCCTTCTTTCTCTAAAAAGGAATAAACAATTTTCTTCAATCATTGTTTCCTACCCACTAACAGATGCTCTTAATTAGCACGAAATTGCAAAATAAATATATTTGGCTTGTTTCGGATTTGTTTCTCCCAGAAGCTTAGGCCTCTCCAGCATCGACTCAGAGCATCGACTCCAGCATCCGGGCCTGGAGCTAAAACATAGCCAGGCCTCGATGTTACCCCTAATTTGACCAAAACTCTGTCTGTATGGTTAGCAGACCTGAGGCTTTTTTCCTAAGATTACCTGATGCTGAGCACATGCTCAGCATATTGTTCCGTTTGAGTCAAGAACTCACAACCTTGTTCTTCTCCATGGGCACAACCATGAAGCGGGGGATCAGTTGTTAGCCATCCCTCCAGTGGAAACGGCTGGTTCTCAAACTTTTCAGGAGCTTATTAGCTGTGGGAATGTGCATTTGGGAGTACTGAAACTTTGTAAAAATGTCCCAAACACTGTAGTAATTATCTATCATTTTATCAATTATCAATAAAGAAACTGAAATCTCTCATCATACAGTCTCACCCCTGAAGAACTGTAGCATTGAAAACACAGAGGAATGGACCATTGCAAGACTTCCTTTGGTTTATTTTATATTTGTTTTTTATACAAAATAAAAGAGAAAGAAAAAATTGCTTGCGTAATTGATGGTGGTACTGCTCTGAGTTTGACAGTTTCTGCATAGGCTACGTGAGGCTGTTCAAGGGCATGGGGACACTGCTGTGGAGAAGGAATCGTGATTCCAAACTTCAAGAAAAAGCAAGCTTTTGCAGAAGGCAGTATTGATGGCTTTCTTTTCTAGGTCATGGGTGGGTCTGGTTTATTCTATAATTTTTTAATGCAACGAGTTTTGTTTGGGATTTGTGGTCTTGAATTAATATAATTCTATTATGTTGCATAAACATAGGCTGGTAGGCAAAAGAGTATTTTTGAAGATTGCTTTATTCTTTGTTTAATCTTTTAATAGTAAGATCTTGGAATTCAGTTTCTTTGGTTTGAAAGAGTCATTTTCTTTTTTTGAGAAACACAGTTACTGATGAAATCATACAATAAATTATAAAAATACCCCAAAGCCTCACGGCTTTGCTTTTTGCATTCTTTCTGAGGCAAGTCCGTTATCTTTGTGCACCGGCTTGGACTGACTCAGTGATCACTATTTACCCTTCGGGAAGCAGAATCTCAGATGTCTGCAAAATAGCCCCCACATAACACGAGTTACTCGTGTACAGAATCTTTTGCCATCCTTAATTTATGGAAAATTTTTCTATGTACTCAAAACATTTGCCCCTCAGTAGAAGAAACCAGCTCACTTTTCAATGCACATTTCCTGGATAAAGCCTTCCCAAACGAAAGGTGGGCTGCTTCCTTTCCTCAGAAATCTGGGACCCAGCCCTCCTTGCGATGCTGGTTCGTGCTGGGGGTGGGACTCCTTTGTAGGAATGGTTTAGGGAGCAGGACCAACGATTGCCAACAAGTTGAGGGCCCCCACCCCCATCCTTGCAGGAACTTAGGGGCGTGGCATCTGTGGTAACTCACTGTGTATGCTGCATTTGACAATTGAGCTCAAGCCTGCTGAGGACAGACCAGCCCCAAATGACAGTACCTTTAACTTCCTTCTGCATTGGCAGCTCCTTTACCATCTGAAGAGGAAGTGGGGGCACAGACAGGACTGTGAATCCATGTTCCTACCTCCCAGCAGTGATGGGTGAAGCATCATTCTGGCCACTTGATATTTGGAGTACGTGGATAACAGTGTACCCTGGAGTTTAGAAGATTATTTGGGGTAAAATTGTTAACCCCAGAGTTACTGTGTTAGACCTCAGTCCTTGAGTTTGGCTAAGAAAGAATCCAGAGCCAAGAAGTTAATTTAGGGAGTCACGGAGGTAGAAGAACTGAGCTACGTGGGCTGCAGGGACTCAGGAAATAAGTTAGAGGCAAAAGAAGGGCTCCTGGAACTTTGGAGAAAGAAACCAAAGACAACAGCCTGAGGGAAGAAGGGGGAATGTCCGGGGGAGCTCCAGAGAGTGTACCCTGAGGAAAGAAGGTGGTGGGGGAAGGCGCTGGCATGCTAGGGTGGAGGGGGTGGGGGGAAAGGGAACGGGAAAGGGTTGGTGGGGGACAGGAGGGAGCCTTAAGGGTTTTTATGTTGTTTCCAAGGCATGCATTTTAGGGGAGGTCTCAGAGAGGATCTTGATGGAATATTCATCGGCTTTCCAGGTGTGCCTTTTCAGGTTCATGGGCTCTACTGATTGGTCAGCCCTAGGGGAGGGGTACATTAGTCATTACATCTGGTCTTGTTGTCAGCTGTCCTCACTTGTCTGGTTTTGCTGCTTTTCTGGGCCTGGAGCTAAAACACAGCCGAGGCCTTAATGTTACCCCTAATTTGACCAAAACTCTGTCTGTATGGTTAGCAGACCTGAGGCTTTGTTCCTAAGATTACCTGATGCCTGTCAGAACCTCACTGTCCTGAGGGCTTAATTCTCATGGAAGTGGTCATGTGAGAGCTTGAATGGGCATGTTATGAGGCTATTCTCCGGCCCCCTTGTTCCTCCTCTAAGGGGATCTAAACTGGAAGACCACGGATGTGAAAGGGCAGGGGTCTAAACCACATGACTAGCAACATGCCGGGAGGAAAGGCTACCCTGGGAGTGAGGTCTTAGCCTATGATACTTGTTTTCCCAGTTTTACTGTTGCTAGGCACCAGGAACTTTTTGTCCTGATAACATTCTGGGCCTGGTCATTCATTCCTGCTCTGCTCATGCCTGCCTAACTGCCTACTCTGTCAAAGTCATAAAGATACATTTTTTTTAAAGAAAAATATACTTTGCCTTGTTCTATTAAGCACTGGCCATTGGTGTTTTAAGGTGCTCAGAGAATTCTGTTTGTGGGATTTTTTCAAAGGACAAATATTGATGTGTACACTACAGAACTAAGATAAATGATAATTGAAAGAGATGATAAAAGCTAGCATTTTCCTTGGGGAAATAATCACAAATTACTGTCAGACTGATTCCAATAAGAACATTACTTTATGTGGAATGTTTTTTAAACAGCTCAGCCAAAGCACTTCGGATATCTCCACCTTAGGTCTCTCAACTTATATGATTCATTGTTCCAGCTGCAGTGTAGTGGCCAGTGTGCAGTTGGAAATAAGAAATAGCAGATTTCAAGAAGGATACTGTTTATGGATCCTTGAGACAGCTCTATGGTTCCACCATATGGACTCACCATTGGATGCTGCGAAGGAGAACTTCCATCGGCCCCTCGAGATCCACTCTGCACCCTGATCCTCCTGCCTTGCACCCTGGGAGACTGACCCATGCCGACCAGCCGCAGACTCCCTCTCCTCTGCCTTCCTGTTGGGTTTGATGGTTACGGGGGCTATGTAATAGGACGGGGTGTGATAGGATGGGCTGTGTTCCTCTATTGTGCGCCTTCTCCATATGGTTTTCCTGTCTGGTTCCAAAAGTCCTTCCCCCTTCTTGTTCCTTCAGACTTTTGGTTCATAAGGGCACTTTGGTGCTGCCTGCCACAAATATTAATACATTGTTCTTTCTTGGTTTCCTTAAAACCTGTCTGCACCTTTGTAAATAGTTGATTAAATTCCTCTCAAATTAACCAGTTGGAAGGAGCCCACTGATCCGACAGCAACCCTGACTGGTATTTGCCCGAGTCACCCAGATGCCAAAGTTGGTGATAATCTAGATATCATAGTCTGTCTCTTTTGCCTTATTTCAAATAAACAGTCTCCTCATGCTGGTCTACCTCCAAATTATAATCAAATAGAGCAGAGGTCAGCAAACTACAGTCTTGTGGGCCAAGTCCAGCCTGCTGCCTGTTGTTGTAAATGGAGTTTATTGGAAACAGCCATGACCACTTGTTTACTTTCTATCTAAGGCTGCTTTTGAGCTGCAACCGGAGGTGAGGAGTTGCAACAGAAACTGTGAGGCCTGATTTAGAGGAAAACCGTAATGGGTGAACCTTACCATCTTCATCAAGAGTCTCTGGGGTCAGATGCTGGGGCACCTGTGAGTGGTCCCATGACAAAGCCGCGGGAAGCTTTAACCGCCAGGCCTAGACAGGCTGGCATGAGGCGACTTGGGAAGTCACTCATTGTCATCTGATGCAAAAGAATTCGACCCTGCAAAACTAGGAGGCGTTTGTATTTGAATGTGCTTATCATTGATGATTCCATAATTAAATCGTTTCCTGAAAAGAACAGCTCTCCCCAGTGTTTCAGCATTTCCCTATCAAAGTTACTTTGTGCACAGGCACCGCCCCCACCGGACTGTGCGCGCCTCCTGGGGGAGTCCAGGTTATATTCACGTCTGTGTTGGCCAGGCCTGGCCCAGAGCGGCTGGCACTCTGTGAATATTGTTTGACGAAATGATAATCAACACCTAATTCAGAGAAGGAGAAAAGAAGTGTGGGGACAGTGGAATTTCCTGACTTCCCCCCTTTATCCCCCCAAACTAAATTCACAAGAAAGGAAAAGAAACAGGGAGGGGTAGAAGACCTTAACTGGGAAGATGTATGGGCGAATGTTCTCAGGCTCTCTCTGAATAGAATGTCCACCTGTTCAACCTTCACAGAACACGAATAGCTATAAGAAAAGGCTCTTTTTACAGAAAAGGTGCCCCTCGGGGCACTCTGAGTACGTAATTTGTGGGTCCAGTGCAAAATAAAAATGCAGGGCCTCTTGTTCAAAATTAAGAATTTCCAGTCAGTGCCAGCAGAGCATGCAGCGAGCACGGGCCTTCCTGAGAGCGGCAGGGTGCAGGCCCCCGAAACCGGCCCTGCCTAAAGGCTTCCGGAGAAAGGCGCAGCCCATGGGAAATCAGGGACGATTCTTTGAGTCTGGAGGGACTGCAGGATGCACGGCCTCTGCAAGGCAGTGCAGATCTGTCTGGACGGTAATACTGTGGGCCCCGGGGACTGTGCAATGAGTCGATAATGCCTGGCCTGGACAACCCCTCATCACTTACGAAGCGGTGGCACTTATCTCAGACCCTCAGTTCAGAGGGCACTCCTCTCCCCCAGCCCACGCGCCTGCCCTGACGCTGACTAACCTGCTGGCTCCCCCACTTCTCCTTGCTTTCAGTTTAACCCCAGGCCACCTAGGCCGCCCCATCTAGCAGCACCAAACCACACGCGTACTAAAGCATCTCAGGGCAAACCTGTTCAGATGTTTCTTTTTTGGATGAGAGACAGTTCCTGCCATAACACTTGTTTGAGTCTGTCCAGGCCCCCGTAACAAAGCACCACAGGCTGGGTGGTTTTACACACAACAGAAATGTATAGCTCACAGTTCTGGAGACCAGAACTCCCAGATCAGGGTGCCACATGGTTCGGTTCAGGGCTGTAGACAGCCTGCTTCTGTGTGTGTCCTCACACGGTGGAAGGGGCAAGGGAGCTTTGTAGGGTCTCTTTTATAAGAGCACTGATCCCATTCACGAGGGCTCGCCTCATGACCTAATTACATCCCAGAGGCCCCACATCCTATCACGTTGGGCATTAGCATTTCACATATGAACTTGGGGAGGCCACGCAGACATTCAGCCCGTGACAATACCTAACTGAAGAACACGAACATACGTGAACGGTCCCTTTATCTTATTTTTAGAACCCTCCCCTGCTCCCTTCCTCACCATAAAAGGGAGTTTAGGGGACCATCCCAAGCACTTTGCAGGAACCCCTGTGCCAAGACACCCAGTGTTTCCTGACACTAGACCTTCACCCTGCCAGCCGCTGAGCTTCTCTGGGCCTCCCAGCCCTTTCCTGCCCTTCACGGTGAGCCGGACTCACCCCCTGGAATCTCAGTGAGCCTCCGGGAGGTTTCCAGGTGGTAAGAACTGTAGGTGGGGAACTTGGAGCTCTAGCTGGGACTTCACCAACTATTGCTTCCTGTTGACTGGAGGGATCCCCGTTTTTGTTTCTTCTAGACCACTGCCTTCCCTCAGCCCTTCGTCCACCACCCCACTCTTGCTACAAAAGGGGTCTTAGGGCCTGTTTTTGCCACTGTGCTCATAGGAGCTCCACAAGTCCTCTGATGAAAGGTGGGGACTGCCTCACATGCTGGAAGGCCACCCTTGCCAGCCGGGCTGGTGACAGCTCGTCCACATGTGTGGGGTCCCAGAGGTCAGGGGGTCTGGGACACTGGGTGGTGCCACCGCACCTCCCTGCAGCGCCACCTGTCTCCCTGTGCCAGGGAAGGTGCCCAAGTGCCCCAAGGTTTCAGGCATCATGGTGCTGAGAGAACAAAACTCACCATCAGGGAGGCGCATATCTCTGGCAGCACTGAGCTTTGGAAACCATAGTCGATAAGGGAGTGCTTCTACTGGAAGGGGAGCAGCACTGTGATACAAAGCTGCAGCAGAGAGCCGAATGGGGTCAAGTGGAGTTTGCCTTTGATCGGGAGCCTCAGACGTCCCCAGGGAAGTCTTTGCAATCTCCTGCTTAGCCTGGTAGTTGGGCTTTCTCAGCCTCATTTATCTCCCTGTGATTGATGTGGTCTTAAGGACAGCAGCTCTGAACCAGCTCCCGGGCAACCGTTCCCCACCGCAGGCTGGGGCAGCCTTGCTGCCTGTCTCATATGCTAGGTCTTTCCAGCCCCACCCTCAAACTCCTCACCCCTAACACACCAACCTGTGTTTTCTCTCCCGCAGGGTCCCCGGTGGCACATAGACCTCCAGCCTTGGGCAGGCCCTGCTCAGTCCCTGGATGAAGAAGCCTCGAGGTTCCTGAGATATATCAGCACCACCCAGGTTGTATTTCATGCACAAAGGGGTTTGGAGACGATGCAAAAGATGCTGATTGCCCCTTTTAAAGAAGAGGTTGTCGCTGAGGGCATAGGGAGTTATTTGGGGATGCATGATAGGGACTTGAGAGGGACACGGTTCCTGAGGCGTTGCTGCTCGAGTTTACCCACGCACTTGGAGGCATTAGATGAGGATGCCTTCCATTCACTTCAGCATCCTCTCCCTTCCATCCTGAAATGTCTTAATGATTCATCCCGATATGTTTTAAGGATCCACTTTAGAAAATTGCTTTGGAAAAACATCTGAAAAGACAGATTCGCACCCATGAGTAGGCAGTCAAGTGTGTCAAAACCTTCATCTGGACGTTCAGGCTTCATTTGGTATCTGGAGGAGTCCGCCTTTTTGCTTTCCTGCCACAGGGCCTTGGCCGACAGCAACGTGCCAGGCCAGAGAGCACAGGAGACTTTGCAGGCAGTGCAAAGAGAAGCCTGTGAATCCAGAGGCTTTCTATTCTGCAGGGCACTTGGAGTCATTACTGAGTGCTGGCCTGTGTTAGTGACTTAACACATTGTGGCAGCTCTCGCCCCGCTCTGCAGGCTGAGTCAGTGCCCCGAGCAGGCAGAGAGCTTGTCCATTAAGGAGAGTCTATGACTCTTGACACGTTAATCAGGAGGTTCCATTCTGAAGCAGCCTGGGCTTGGGGAGAGTCAGAAGAGGAAATGACGGCCAGAGGGAAACTCGGCCTGAACTGGGAGGTGCGAGGAAATTAGCAGCTCAGGCTGCCTGTGAGGCCTAGGCCGGCTCAGGGAACTTCACTGCGGGGCTGGTGTGGCACTGGGGACCCCAGTTCTTCCGTGTCCCTTCAGCCCGCTGGCTCTTGGCACTCCACTCTTCCTCCCAAATCGTGAGGCAGCAAAGCCCATTTTTCACCCATGGGAGAGAATACATTTCTAGATCTTTAGAAGGCTAATTTAGGGATAGAAGAAAGTCCCATTTCTAATATGATGCAGTCAATCAGGGATTCTAATATTTGTCACCTAGACATGGAAGTAAAAGCTCATTGAATTAATTATGAGTAATGGGATGACAAATTGGTCCCTGTGCTTCCATAAATTTTTATCTTATTTTGCTGCTACAGATTAATTTGGTGGACTCACACAGACTTAATTAAAGTACTAAAATTGTAATTTTACAGTTTGGTTTAATGTGAAGGATAAGAAACTGGGCCTCTTACCTGTGACTTTAAGAAGCCCTTAAAGGCCCCTGAGGAAAATGAGAGACGTTAAATTCATGACTTGAATTTGAAAATGATGGGCTCCACCCCTCCAAATAAATTGACCAAGTGAAAGCCCCTACATTCCATTTAATATGTGTTGCAGGTTAATGTTCTGTAACTTCTAAAAGGCATGTTTACTTAGAAGAAGCTCTTGAGGCATGAAAAGGTCATCTCAAGCCCTCTTAGATCTTCCCCGTGACTTATGAACTAAGAAAAATTATATATAAGAAAAGCATGCTACAATGTTGTGACCCTGGGCAATTTATTCTGCTTCTGTCTCTCACTATTCTGATCTCAAAAAGGAAGAGTACTAAATCATTGCTAAGGTCCCTCTCAGTTCTATGACCTTGCACTGTGCTGAGAGTAGTGTAGGATTGTTATTTTTTGAGCACCTACTATGTGCCAGGAACTGTGTTTGGCCCAGGGGATATAATATCAGTCTCAGGGGGCTAACAAGTTGGAAAGAGAGAGAAATGGATGTGCAATGATTATTCAGCTTGGTGAGTACAATAATAGATACTTGGTTGCTGAAGCTGGCTAGGCTGATTGTCCTCCAGAAAGGATGAGATGAAGTTCCAGACCTCACAATGGTTTTGTAATCAGGAGTCATTTTACCCAGTTAAGTCCTGTGCTTTTATGTACTTCCGGGTCACTCAGGGACCAGCAGGTCGTGGCTCATCAGAATGACACTCACTTGTTATTAAATAAAATCGTTTACTACCCAGTGCTGTCCTCCTTTTCTATGTAATGCAGAGCTTTTGAGCTGCTTTGGGGGCTTATGCTTCATTTAGAACTCATTTTGAAAATGAAAATTTATAAAACTGGCAGAATATTAAAGTCACTATTAGCTAAAATTTTCACTTAGCAGAAGTGGGTCATAATGGGCAAGGAAAAGAAATCAAACCTATGAAGGTACTAAAGCAAATTCCACCCCCATCCTCTTCTGCTGCATTTTAAAATAAAAAATTACTTCCTCAAATCTGTGTCCAAAAGTGTACAGCAAAGCCCAGCGTGTGGTATGTTCACCATTGATTTACTCTTTCTTCAATTCAGTGGACATTTGTTGAGCTCCTGCTTTGTGGCTGGCACTGTGCTGGACACGGGCTGGAACAGCAAACCTGAATTAAATCCCCTGCCCACTGCTAAACAGCTAGGGTGCCAGAGATCGTGTGTGCTCTAGCAGAGTAGGGAGCTCAGGGGCAGAAGCGCGGGGCACGGGGCAGTGCTGCACGAGACTGCAATGGAGATGGCGCTCCTAGACTTGTGTGTTGTGGTGATTCTGAGGGCATGATTGAGGCCCTGCAGTTTTAAAAAGGATTTTATTTATTTATTTTTGGAGCGAGGGGAAGGGAGGGAGAGAGAGAGGAAGAACAACATTGATTGGTTGCCTCTCGCATGTGCCACCACCAGGGACTAAATCTGCAACCCAAGCATGTGTCCCGATGGGGAATCAAATCATTGACCCTTTGCTTTGCAGAATGATACCCAACTCCCTGAGCCACACCCGTCAGGGCAGGGGACCCTGCCTTTATTTTTATGAAACATCAGAGGACATGGCATTTGGGTAAAGTGTACAGAACACCAAGCTCGTTTAATTAGGTATTGTTTTCTAATGTGAAAGACCATGGTTACATCTTTGAGTTTTGAAGTCGCTCATATGCTGCTGTTAACTAACAGTTAAATCATAAACGCAGTGCTCTGTTCTAAGGAAAGGCTCCAGATCTAGCTTTTTATGGCAACCCCCAAACCATATGCCCCCAGCAAGCATGCCTTGCAGTACAAAATTAATCTAAGCAACAGTTGCTGTTTTAAAAAAATAAAATATGTCTTAAACTATATATCTATCTACCTATCTAGTCATCTATCCATATACCTATTTTTCAGAACATAAGAGCTTAGGTTCTGGAGAGGCAGACTTTAGAACTTCATAACAGTAGTATTTACTATATTTATTATCACACACACGTGCACACACAAATTGGGATAAAAACAGCAAAAGCACAACTCTCAAGATTTTACCTTTGAAAATAATGTTATTATGTAAACATACAGTTGGTCAGTGAAATGATTCTTGCCAGAAGTCTCCAAATTTTAAGGGCTCCCTTTGCCAGGTTCCACTGCTTCTGGATTGGCAGAACAGTTGTGCAAGCTTTTGCAATACGAGGTAAAATAAAAATAAATTCAATTCCTTTAAGTTAAAGAACTAAAAAGCATTTTAGAAAATATTTTCCCCCCTGGAGTCTATTTTCCTTTGTCTAGGCCTAATTTTCTTTTATATGGCCAAAATTACACGGGGAATTAGGAGAGAGAATGAGAGAGAGAAGCAGAGAGAGACTATAATTACTGGAGCTGAAGCTCAGCCTGGAGTTACCGCCTCCACTTACTTTGCTTGCAGTAGGGTTAATGGAAGCCCTAGCCATAAATCTTAATAAGGAAGTTGGAAAAATCAATATTTAATTAATTTTAGGAGTTGAATTTTACCAAGTTCTCTTAGTTATTTTAAAAAACTAATGTCTATCAATGAGATGGTTAGTAAATGGTTAAAATGGGGAAACTGCTTTATTTTTGAACTAGGAGAGGAATGGGGAACATTAGTAGAGAGTTTGAATGGAAAAGAATGCCTCCAATAGGGATATATCTGTGCAAGATGAAGTCTGTGGAAGAAGAAATGCTTAAAGTGGTTTTTTTTAATAGAATAAAACTCTACTCCCATCATTGGCAAAAGAGGAGCAGCTGAACCCCAAAGCCCTGAATCTGGACCCTTAATACTTACCTGACTCTTAGAGGCCTCTGGCTACTTGTCGATACTGCAGCTGGGCTTGGTTAGGAGTGGGGCTGGAGGCGCTGCTGTTTTAGTTCCAATCTCTGGCCTAAGAGTAGTCCTTTCCCCTAATTTGCTAAAGCACAGGGAAGCCAGGCTGAACATTTCAGTGGGGCTTTACAGAGGGCTTCTTGTAAACTCTCATGGCCACTGGCATAAGAATCACTGTGGGGAGCTTGTGAGGATGCATGTGTCATCCCCAAAGATTCTGATTATACGGATCTGGAGTGGCACCCAGGAATCTGCATTCTTAATTACCTCCCGAATGAAGGTGGACCACACCTTGAGAAACACTGTGGGGGAGGCCAGTGTTTGGCTTTAATGGTGTTAGGGGGGAATTATGAATCAGAACCCATGAACGTCCCTATCCAAATCTGTCGCTATGGCAGTTTGCAGGGAGAGGTGTACTGGAAGAAGGATAGCAGATAAGCATCATCATGCCACTTTAATGAAAATACCCCAGGAAGCTGCCCTAGAGCAAATGGCTCAGCTCTGAGGTCCAGGCATGCTTTGGGGACCCATAGAACTGCTGCGGAAGGGAGAGTATGAACGGAGGGCCAATGGAGGTGTCGGTGTTAAGGCTCAGTGACTTGCCCACTGGCAAAAACAGGCCCAAAGAAACACAGGCTCTGACTAATTAGATTAGCAACTTCTCCCTTGGGTGGGTAAAGACTAGGAGGTGGACAGGCGGAAGAATAATTTCCATTTATCTGTGGGATAATAATAGGAATGAATTATACAAACGAATATGTTGATACACCCAATTAATAAATGTATTCTGTACTGGTTGCTTAAGAGAAGATTCAATTCCATTTATTATTTTTTTCCCTTTAATTAGTGGTTGTAGACAGAGATACTGGGTTGAGGGACAAGAATATAAATATATAGGATTTCACATTTTTATTGCTTTTAGGGAGAGAGGAAAGAGAGAATGAGAGAGAGAGAATGAGAGAGAGAGAGAGAGAGAGAGAGAGAGAGAGAGAGATTGGCTGCCACCCATGTGTGCCCCGGCTAGGGATTGAACCTGCAACCTAGGTATGTGCCCTGACCAGGGATCGAACCTGCAACCATTGGTGCACAGAACAATGCTCCAACCAACTCAGCCTCCCAGCCAGGGCAATAGGGTTTCACTTTTTAAGCTTCCCTCTAAAATGTCCAAATCCTAGAAGACTCAGTCATAGTCCTTGATAAATAGTGCTAGGGTGATTTTGCCAGGCAGCCCTAGATTACAAGAGTAAGGGTGATGATGTATTAGTTGAACAGGTGCCACATAAACTCTTTTCAGATTACAATTTTGGAAAATCAGTTAAATAAAAGGGTTGGCAAGCCTGGACTAACTTCTTAAGAAGAAAATGGTTTGCTATTATGTTTTCCAACGAATTAAAGTGGTGAACCTCAAAACACCTTTTCCATCTGGAGAGACCTGTCTGTGATGTGGCAGTGAGAGCTGCTGCATGATTTGTGACGGCCACGAGAGTTCTGAGGGATTAGTGGGAAGTCTGCTTACTCAGTAAGGTAAATGCCTTGTCCCCAGACTTGTTTTCTTTGGTTCCGGCAGCCGCAGCGGTTCACACTGTCAGCCTCAAACACAAGTCATAAACTCCTTAAAAAGGATGTTTACTTCATGTGCATTTGAAATTAGAGGCTTGCTTCCACTTGACTTAGATGCTTGTTCCCTTTACTTCTCTTATCTAATGTTGATGGGTGAGTTAGCTCAGGGAGAGCCTCCTCAGGCTGGGGCCCTGGCTCTTGTCCCCCAGGCAGACTCTCATTAGAAGAGTGCATCAGGAAGCGTACTGCTCTCTTAGCAGGGGCTATGGATTAATTTCACAGGACCCCTTATCAGCTGTTACCTCGGATGACACTTGCTACCTACCTGGACCATGGTGGCTCCACCCTATCTGCCTGAGATAAGGAATCCACAATCTTTTCCCCTTCTGAGACCCATACCTGGTCCTCTCACAACTTCTAGCAGGAACACCAGGGGACAGACCTCTGTGCTTTTGGAGCACTGGTCTTCATGTCTGGACCGTCCTTCATGGTCTCAGCTTCTGTTCATCCTCCAAGACTAACACACCCCTGCAGAGCCTTTCCTGACCCCTCCCTCTTCCCCGCCGTCTGTGTCCCAGATTTGCTCTTCCCTTTTGCACTCCGTGCATATGGCTATAGCAGCTTTTAACGTCCCTTCAAACCTGCCTATAGTCTCCACGAGGTTATTTATAATCTGGTCCTTGGAATTCCTCTGCACATTTTACAGCAGTCTGTGTTTCCCTGGGGAAGGGCTAGTTAGCAGTGCGGAAGGACATACATAACTCTCCTGTTACGGTTTTCAGGCACCAGGGAAGCAGTTAAGTCCCTACCTGCCATTTGTCACCCAATGCTTTATGTTCACATTGATGTCCTCTCCCTATAGATTGCATGTGATCACATGAGCACAGACAGCCTGGCCACCGACTCCAGCCCTGCAAAGAAGCCCTGGTCGGTTTGTCTTGATGACAGGTTTGGCTTAGCTCATCAAATCCGCAACAAGCAGTGCCGTCTCTACTCTTTAGGGTGAGTATGTTTTATAGCAGAAGAAAACAAAAACACTACTGCAGTGGCCAAGGTCTTTCAGCAACGCAAAGTTATGAATGGATGCAGCGCACAGCAGGCACCGTGCTGTGCCTCCTGCGTCGTCGGACTCCCCTGTGTGTGATGTCCCTGGGGTACCTGATCTCCCGAGGAGCCAGGGCCACCGTCTCTCTTGTTTTGTGGGTCGGAAGGTGGCAACTTCAATTTTCAGCATAATGATGATCCTTTTGTTGAAGCCAATGATATCCAGGTAGAATGAGAACATCCTGGTTTTAAAGAGGGGGAAAATAATTAAGAATGAACCTAGAAACAAGGAAGAACAGTGAGGATATTAGAAATTTCATGTGTGGTTACGATGAGTGATGCAAGGCAAATGGCCACTATTGGATTTTTATGTTTTGTGACAATGGTGAATCTGTGTATACTTTTACATTAAAGAAAAAGAAGAAGAAGAAGAAAGAAAGAAAGAAAGAAAGAAAGAAAGAAAGAAAGAAAGAAAGAAAGAAAGAAAAGGAACCTCTTGTGAAACCATGAGATTTTGTCAAAAGTGTGGGAAATGTTGATATTCAGTTATTCAGCCTGAAATTACCTAAATATACAAATGGATTTAGTGAGCTTTTTGTAAGAGGGTGAATATAAGGTAATGAAACTTTTTCAACAAATACACCAGTACACAAATTACACAGTTCTGAAGTCACAAATTATGTATGTCTCAAAAAAGAGAGGAGAGAGGTTTTTTTATCCTCACCCGAGGACACGTATATTGATTTTAGGAGCGAAGGACGGGAGAGAGATAAAAAGGCAGAGGGAGAGGGACAGAGAGAAACACCGGTGTGTGAGAGGAGCCTCAGTCAGTTGCCGCCCGCACACCCACATGTGGGGCGACTGGGGACTGAACCCCCAGCCTAGCTTGATATTTAACAGCCTGGAATAATTTCATTTAAAGCATATAACTGAGTAAAATGAAACTGAGAAAGCTGTTTTTGGAGAAATTTAAAAAATTTCTTTTTGCTTCCCTTATACTTCTGAGCTATTAGATAAAATTGTTCTGCTTCACGATTTTAGATTATTCCATGCAAGGGTGGTTTCTTATTTTCATTTAAATGTTCACTATTCAAAATCAACTTTGTAAAGAGTAGATGAGAACAGTTGAATTCTACTGGGAATAGAAATGCATAGATTATGAGGGCCAACATTTGATTCAAAACCTGAACATGCTAAATTGAAAACTGGGAACTAAATATTTCTTATGCCCTAAAAAAGGATGCTTTGGATTGTGGCTATATATGCTGATCACACCGTTACCCAGGGCTTCGGGTCTAGGGAAGCATCCCCCCTTTTTCAGGTGAGTTGCCTGCTTAAGTGGTAAATTGCAGGCTGACAACATCTCAATTGATGCTGAAGGAAGAAAGAAACCCAGGGCAGACATGGTGCTCCAGAAATGAGGGGCGTGGGTTCCCAGCACTGGGAGTGTTGGGAGAGTTATGAGGTGGGTGCGAGGGCAGGTGGCGGGCGGTGAGGGGCATATGCCCCGACACCCAGGCAGTCCATGCTCCAAGTCCCAGGGCTGTGGCAGCAGCACCACTGCGGTGCCCAGTCGTCTCCATGCTAACCGAGGACGCCGGGTGTGACCGTGTGGAGGGTGAGCTCCCTGCCTTCTCATCTGTCTCCTGCCTTCCCTCTACCCACCCCCACACTGACACCCAGAGCAGGTGTCACCTCCACCTTCTCTCTGATGTTTGACTAGGAGCCAAAGCTTTTTATAGTAGTTAATGTAAAAGACATTTTTATTTTCTCGGAAAGTGACCTGTCTGTGAAGTTCAGTTGAAAATTAAAATCAGATCATTTCAGTTACATAGACTAAGACAGGAATGGCACTGAAAAGGAATGTTATGTTACGGAGAAGGGGAACTATCAGAGAGACAAGAGGCTGTGGGTTCTGAGGATAGTATGTATCATCTACCGCAGTAGAATCCACCAGGTGAATCTGCCTTGCCGGTCCTCGGTGTGGACCGTGGGGGCTGGCAGTGGGCGTGGGTGGGGGCCTGAGGGAGGTGCCTACAGTGAAGTGGGAAACATCCCCTATCTCATCCTTCATGTGAAAGACTGTGTTTCAGGGGTAGGAGTGAGAGAGGAAAGGAAAACTGGAGATGGGGTAACACACAGGCAAACATTTCTCATCTCTTCTTTAGTGCTCCGAGGGTTGCACCATTCGGCTTCAAGACATTGATTCTGAGCATCAGACAGAAGGTTTGGTAGATGACACACAGTAAGGCAACCAGAGCCAGTATTTCACACAGGAAACCCTGGACTTCCCGTTGCCATGAAGTCCAGGGACCGAACTTGCCGTCAGGAGCAATGACTGAACTCCAGAGCCAGAAATTTCCATCTTATAATAGTTTAATTAACACAGGCACTCATAATGTATATGAATGAGGAGTCGGAAAATCATGGACCCAAGGACACTTTTAGATAATGTGTCTCCTAATCAGTCCCATGAAATTTTAATACCATAGATATACTATAATCTATTTATGTAACATATGTATCTGTGCTTTATGTGTCAAAAGAGGAAGATTTTTTTCCCTCATAAATCAATTTTTCCCCCTTAGGGGTAAGATCATTCATGTTGAGAATATATAGAAAAAAATAAATCTTGGCATTTTATGCAATGTTATTTAATAAAATTTAACGATTATAAAATATTTTTATTCACTATTCAATGTCATTTATGCCTTGGAAAACCTATTTTTCTCCCTCTAGTAGTTGGCTGTTTATAGATCTAATTGTAATCACTTTAATAATTAGATAATAGAAAATCTAATTATCTATATCAAGATAGATAATCATTTGCCAGATTCCCTAGTCTCTGCTGGGATGAAGAATGGACTACTGAAACTGCTAGGGGAAAATGCTAATTTTCATACTTCTTTCAACCCTTCTGCCCTCAATGGTGTGGGTTAAAAGCTTTTCCTATAGCTGTTTTGATTTTATTTTTTAGTTTTTTTAACAACTTCGTTGAGATATAATCCACACACCTCACAATTCACTCATTTAAAGTGTGCAATTTCAATGATTTTTGGTCGCTGTAGTAATTTTTATAGCATTTTTATCACTCCCCCAGGAAGAGCCTGTACCAATGGTAGCACTCTCAATTTCTTCCCAACCCTCTTCCCCGCCTCTGCCTCATAGTCCTAGGCAACCACTAATCTACTTTCTATCTCTATAGATTTGCGTGTTCTGGACATTTCATAAAAATGGAAGCATAAAACTCATGGCCTTTTGTGATTGGCTCTTCCGTTTTGCACAAAGTTTGTAAGGTTCATCCGTGTTGTACCACGTATCAGTACTTCATTTCTTCTAAGTGCCAAATCATATTCCATTGTGTGGATATACTGCATTTCATTTATTCACTCAACAGCTGATGGACATTTAGGCTGTTTCTACTTTTTGGCTCTTGTGGGTACCTTGCTATGAAAATGCATGTGTAAGCTTTTGTGTGGGCATTCGTTTTCATTTCTCTTGGATATATACCGTTTCAAATTCCTGCAAGCGATGTGTGAGGGTTGCAACTTCTCCACATCATTGCCAACACGGTATTATTGGTCTTTTTGATTCTAGCCTTAAAAAAGATAGCCACCTTAGAGCCCCTAGTGGATGGGAAGTGGTATCTCATTGAGGTTTTGATTTGTTTCTCTGCATTGGCTAATGATCTTGACCATCTTTTTCTGTATTTACACTCTGAGTTTTCAATTCCTGGGGAACATAGAGGACACTCATCTTAGTACTCCCAGGAATATTTTTAAAGAAATAACCAAGGACCTAAAACAGTGCCACATCCATCTCTTCTACTCTTAGGTAGTCATTCTGCCACACCAGATTAGATCGTGGGAAACTGAGTGAAGATGACAATGTTGTGAACCGTGTGCGTTCAGTAGGAGGTTGAAAGTAGGACACACGATCTCTTGGGTAAAAGGAATGGGAGGTTTTGTGGGAGGAGTGCTGAATCTCTTCCTGGCCAAGAGGACAGAGAGACTTATAACTGCGGGACAGCAGAGAGCTGACATGCGGCAGATCCAGTGAAGAGAGAGCAGCACGGTGGGAGTGAAGGGAGAGCACGAGGCAAATGAGAGAGAGTATTAAGAATGTCTAAGGGGAGGATCTCCGTACTGAAAACTTACTTTATAGTTAACTAGAACCAGGTAAATGATTGTTATCCAAAGAACTAGTATATTTCTAAATTATGAAATAATCTGAAACAGTAGAGTCTAAGAGAATGGAGTACTTCTACACTGGGTCCAGGTTCAGTCGATGTTTTATAGGTGCTCTGTGGGACATTGGTAGCTTAAGTCACATCTAATTATAGAATTTGGGCAGGGAAGGCATAATCACCATTAAAAAAATAATCTTCTCTCAGTTAATTTCATGATTCAAATTGATGCTTTAATCAAAGTGATAAACCTTGTATGTATCACTAAATAAGGAATATTTTTGAACAAATTAAAAATTGGTAAGTATATGAATTTCCCACACAATGTGCCATCTATTGGGTACTTAAATATAAATTCTTTCTCCTGTTGGTGAGAATTTTCGGTGCCTCTTCTGCTTCTTGAAGCAGAGGTGCCTCTTCTGCTTCTTGAGTAGTAGATCCAGTAGGACCACGAACATTTGTCTTTTTTGCTTTACATGCTGTTTTAAAATGCACTCTGTATCTAAGAAAACAGCTGCTGCCTGTAAGTCAAACTGCATGCACAGCACTGTGGCCATTAGAATGGAGACAAATGACCTCATTAGCAGAAGGTACCTCTTTGTCCCTACGGGAACTGACCCCGGGGCCTACGTTTTCGACATATATGAGGAAATCTCTGAAGACAGCTGGATAGTCTGTTTCACCGCTACTATGGTTTACATCTTTAAAAAAATTTTTGACATTCTTCTACATGTTTGAGCAGGTGATTCCCTGGTCTGTGTTTGTTTAGCAGATAATTTCCCTTCTTTCTTTTATCCAGAAGCTTTTAGCTATAACGCTTTTTGTGTACAGTTAGTGTGCAATTTTTGCGAATATGTATAGTTAGTCATGTGTTAAAATAGAAGTCTTGCTATACCTAAGAAACTTGGCCTTGAAACTGTCATTTTTGTAAACCCAACACTTTTTTGCTTTATTACATGTGTTTTTTTTTTGTTTTTTTTTTGTCTCTGTGTTGATTTCCATCCTCCTCTTTTTTCTACAGGCTTGGAAGTGACGATACCCATTTCGAAGTTAGCATGGCCAACAACGGGTGTGAAGTGCATCGTTTCGACCCCAGTGTGAGATCGGCTCACATTCTGGAGAGTCAGCACCTTTGGTATCACCGCTTGTCCGTCAACTGGCGTGACCCCCATCCAGCTGTTGCTGCTCAGAAACTACGTAGCAACACCAGAAAACTGGGAACCATTTTGAATGAATTTGGTCATCACAAGGTGAGATTTTTTTTATTTGATTTCATAATTTAATAAAGTGAACAATGCAAACCAAGAATTGGATAGTTGAAGGTTCAGTATTTTTAAATGTTATTTTTCAGTTATAGTCTATACTCAATATTATTTTGTATGAGTTCCAGTTTCAGGTGTACAGCACAGTGGTTAGACAATCATATGTTTCACAAAGTGATCCCCCAGTATTCCCAGTACCCCCGGCACCGTACATACATGTCACAATATTATTGACCATATTCTCCATGCTGTACTTATTTTGTAACTGGAAGGTCCGGTTTTAACCTAACCCATCACCCATCACTATTTATAGCGTCAGCTCTGTAGACATAAGGTTTTGACAAGGATAGAGACTTTAAAACTGCTTTGAAAAATTTAGTTGCGGCTGAGTAGTGCTAAGTAAGGTTTTGGCTAAGACCAGACAGGAAGACTAAGAAACCTACTTCTGGCATAGGCTCCAGAGCGCCATTTCCGATTGGCACTTGACTTAATATTTCCAGGCAGAGGAAACTGCTTATGTCAAATAAGCCTCAAATACAAAAAGGAATCAGACTCAGGCTTACATTTGATAACAGATCGCTTGTGTACCATGTTTCTCAGTGTTGTAACAACTATTCGAGTCTCCAGATGCTTAAAAGTCAGAAAATACGTGTAGCTTTGACTAAAATGTACTTTGTAAAGTTGAATGGACATGATGCGTGTTGCAACTGAGATACTTATGTTCAAAGGATGTCAAATCTCTACAAGTATTTTATTGTAAATGGACAGCAAGAAAAGAGACTCAAACTTTGAACTGTGTTCTTAAAAGCAAATTTTGGTATAGAGCTGAGCTCATTGCATTTTGTAGGCAGATACTTGAGAAATTCTCCTGAGTGTAGTTGACTTATGTTTGTTCACCAGCCCTTCCTGGGCTTGGCCTGTCCTGGCCCATTATTCCCAGCCAGAGGTGCCCTGTAATTTAGAACATGCCAGAATGGGTATGTCTGAGGAACAGTGTACATGGAGCTCAATTCTGAACTTCAGTTTACTGCTTGATCTTTAATCAAAGGGCGTTTCCTCTGCATTGCTCTTCTCCTCACCCTTCTTCTTTTTCTTCTTCTGCTCCTTCTTCAAAAAAAAACTGCCTTTATTTCAACAGCAGGAGCTTCTTTAGAATTCTTCAAAGAATTTGCTGTTCTTTTAACATGTGATTAACTATTGATCTGTATTTTGCTTTGCCACTGAAAGTACTAGCATTTAATAGTTAGGAGCCTTAATGAAAAATTTATAGGATTTTGGGGGTAAAATCTGTGAACAGGACCCAAAGGAGTGAGAACATTTTTTAGAACTTTATCTTCTTTTTGCTGCTTGTTATCTTCATAGAGCTGTTTTTTACAGCTGAAAATTACAGGCTTGATTCTTTTATATGTCAACTCTAGATTATTCAAAGAGCTAACTACTGATTCTTCGTATTCATTTAAGCGCTTTCCTGCTCATCCTTAATGTCTTTTACATCTTGGCCCTGTCTACCCACCCCCACTCTTCAGAGAAAACACTGAATAGATGTGAAACTCGAAGCAACTTTGCCTTCTTCAATAATATGTTAGCAAGAGATTTGGTAAATGTGAGGATAAAATAAGACTTTGAAAAATGATCTACGGAAGTAATTTATCTAAGTCACACTGCCTATGGAAAAGGAGTTTTCAGACGGCAGGTTCCCACTTGATCTGAGCTTGTTTAATGCCCTGGGAGCTGAAGTAGGCAAACCTTTCTGCTGAGGATGAAGTAGGAAGTCTTTACTGCTCCTGAAACAGCAGGAACATTTACAGACCTGCAAAAGAGAAATGTTTTGGAAAATTTCTTGTATTCTTAAAGCTATTTATTTATATTAAAAACCTGAATAATGTCACTTACAATCATTAATATGGTAATTTTATGTGTATTTTACCACAATAAAAATAGGAAAAAACCCCAGTAATAATGAAAGTGATCTGGCCCAGAATTGCCAAGTATGTTTTTGCTGCTTAAAAACAAAAACCCTTGTTGTAGAATTTAAGAGAGACTGATGTTCTTTTTTAGAGATTCTTTTGGGGGAATGCTTTACAAAAACAAAACTAAACCCATCCGTGTGAGTGATGACTTCCTGGAGGAACATGTTTCTAGGAGTTATGCGATAGCAGATAAAAGGAACCTGGTTTCTGGCCTGTGGCAAGCAAGGTCTGTTTTCATTTTTCTGCATCGCACAGGCACTGGTAAATAGGACGTGGCTCTGGAGGGGAAAGCAGATAGAACACACGCACACACACACACAGCGGTGCTCTTTGCCTTGCCTTCTTCACTCATTTTTTCTGGAAGTGAGAATAGAAACCAAAGGGGTTTGGGTTGTGTTGTCACTTCATGATTTTAAAACATCTCATATTGTTTGGTGATATTTTTCATGGTAAGCTGTTATTTTTCTTCTTTTTATCAGACGTTGTGATTCCAGCCACTCAGGCAAAAATGGAGGCAAAATGAAAGGAAGTGTTTTGAGATGATGACAGAAAGACGCATATGGCTTTCTTACTGCTTTTAAAACTCTTTGGTAATTTCAGCTTCAAACTATAAATGAAAAAATCTTTCTACAGCATCAAGTGAGAGCAGCTGCCTCAGCAAAAGCACGGGAACCAGAAGCCCAGTCTGTCAGGGAATAATATCACCTGAACCCAGCACCATTTGAAATGATTAACGGTCTTTACTGAATTGCTTGTTGCTGTAACTACACATTAGAGTTTTCCAGAATATGACTAGAAATATTGAATCTGAAATTTTTGCACATATTAATCATAATGTGTGCTTTCTTCCTAAGGTCTTTATTACACAGAGTATGCTAAATGATCCCGGCAGGTTAATGATAAATTGTTTTTTTTCACTCTCAACCATGCTGATGACATGAGTAACAGGACTGCGTCAGAGCTCACCTGCAGACGCACCGATCTTGGTTTGGGGCTTGTCCTCTTTTTGGGCTTTGGAATTGGGCAAGTCGCAAACGACTCTCCAGTGCTCAGTTAGACTGTCAGTAAAACTGGGTCAATGATACTACCCAAATGGATTGTTTTTGAGAATTAGGTCAGAAAACACACTGTGAAATGCTCCAGCAAGGTGCCTGGCATGGATGAGTCACTTGTTCATAAATTCAAAGAATTTTTATGATCAATTTCAGGAAATTTTCTACTGAATTTCATAGAAACCATTTTCTTGCTCTGCTTTAAGGGAAAATACATTGGAGATTTTTCTGGAAATTGCTAACTGCACCTGATTCCAGTCAAGAGTTTTAATGAAAGTTGTGTGTGAAACTGAAGGGCAATTGGTCCTTCAGCATGCTTGTTGGGAGCTGTTATTGTTTGCTGCCTCGGGTCCTGAACGGTTTTGCTGAGATTATATAGAAAGTAACTTCTGGGCTGTATAGAAATGAAATAAGCTGCTGAGAATTAATACAGAGTAGATGTCGACCAAGGGGGACGACCGGGTGGAGCGGGACCTCCGGCCAGCTCAGTGCTGAGGGAAGAGTGGGCGGCCCTTCTTCTCTCTGGATGCTGCCCCAGTGGCTGAGTGTCCCCGTGGACCCTTAGAGGAGAGGGAGTTTCTGCTTCCCTGGGCTGAGGGCTCCCCATTGAGCACAAAACATCAGTTCTGTTGTGTGGTCGCTGCTCTGTTAGGGAGAATATGGGCTTTGAAATTAAACTACAGAAAGATTCCTTTTTCTTTTTGCTTATCAAATCAGCAAATACAAACAAGAGATTGATACTGCCCTACAGTGGAATGCTTGCTTGGAATAGTACTCATGCTTTGCTTCGGGAAATGGAAAATGATAGACCCTTTCGGCAAAAAATTTCAACCATGTGTATATATGATGTCAGTTTTTAATTCCTAGAAATCTTTGCTTTACACTTGATCTTAGCCAAAAGGCGAGAAGTGATGAAATCTTCTTTGCTTTAAATTTATTTTGTCTGCTAGTAGTTCTGCCATCCCAGCTTTTTTCCTTTTTTTTGGATAAGTATTTTCATGAAATGTCATTCTAGATTCCTTTATTTTTAATTTTTTGATATAGTTTTAGTTTAGGTAGTGTATAGGAGTGACATTTAGTATATGCCTAGATTGTGTTTTTTTTTATATATATATATTTTTATTTTAGATTATTCAGTACAGTTTCAATCTTTTACTCCCATTCCAGCACACCCACCCTTCCCTCCCAACCTCCCTTCCATTTCCAAGCCCCGTAGTTTTGTCCATGTGTCCTCTATATTTGTTCCTGTAAACCCT
>CM052541.1:152584095-152635176 GCA_028533065.1 Trachops cirrhosus | reverse complement strand
TCTATTTTTAGTTTTCTGAGGAAGTTCCATACTGTTTTCCACAGTGGTCGTACCAGCCTGCAATCCCACCAACAATGCACTAGGGTCCCTTTTTCTCCACAACCTCTCCAACACTTGTTGTCTGTTGTTTTATTTATGATGGCCTAGATTGTGTTTTTAAATTCAATCTGATAATCCTTGTCTTTAAACAGGTGTGTTCATAGTCCTTGTAACTACTGGCATATTTGGACTCTTTTTCACTCTTTTAAATTGGGCTTTTTTTGTTTTCTCTACTTGTTTCTCTTCTTGTCAAAGCTTAGTTCAATAAAAGTTATGTGGACAACTGGGCAGGCTTTTGCTAAAAAAATTAGTTTCAATTTTTGTTTGATGTCTTCTACCAAAGAAAATAAAACAAAATAATAAATATTTTAAAAAGCTGATGCTATAAAGCTACTAGAAAAAACTATGGGGAATTAAAAAATAATCCTGGAATAAGGAAGTCATGGGAGAAGGGAGGATTAATTTGATTATATATGAATATAAAATTTCTGCATGGTAAAAATACCAAAAGCAAAATTAAAAAGATAAACAACAAACTGGAAAATATTTACAACTCATTTCATAAGCAGAGAGCTAATTTCACTGGTATGTAAAGAGCTTCAACAAATCAATAAAGAAAAGATTAGCACTTAATATCAAATTGGATAAAAAATGGAAAAAACAGTTCACAGAAAAAGAAATACAGATGGCTCATATGAAAAAATGTTCTTACTTGCTCATATTAAGAGAAATGCAAATGAGACTATACTTAGATACAATGTTTTCATCCATCAAATTATCAAAGATAGAAAATGGCATGAATGTAAATTGGCACCATCTTTATGCAAGGCAGTTGGCAATATCTATTGCATTGCAAATGCACATATCCTTTGATCCATCAATCCTGCTTCTGTGAATATGCCATATGGTCGTGTGAACTGATATATGGAGGTTATTGTTTGCCTCATTGAAATAGCAAAGGATAAAAAATTATCTACATATCCACCATCGTGGAGATGTTTGAATAAATGATTGTACATGTTTTCAAGGATTATTTACAATGCCCCATGAAAAAAAGGAAAAAGCAAATCTTTATATACTGATGTGAAACAATTTCTGAGATATAATTTTACAAAAAGGAACTTACAATATAAAGCAATTGCTAAACAATTTTGAAAAAGAACAAAGTTAGAGCACTACTTGATTTCAAGTCTTAATGTAAGTGATGTCCTTCCAGAGAGTGTTGTATTGATGGATAGACCTGTAGCTCCATGGAACACAAAGAGAATTTGGAAATAACCCCACAAATAATTATTGAATTTATAATAAAAAAGGGGCAAAATATTTGAAAAAACACTTCACCAAAGAAGATACAGAGATGGGAAAGCACACATGAAAGATACTCAATATCCTTAATCACTATGGAAATGAAAGTTAAAACCACAGTGGAATACCACTTCACAAATGCCAAAATGGCTGAAATTGTCTAAAGATTGATTACACTAAGCAACAATGATGATGTGGAGAAACTGGAACTCTCAAACATTTCTGGATGGTGAGGCAACTTTTTTAGAAAAGAGTTTGGCAACTTATTATTCAGTTAAATGTAGATTTTCTAAAGATTGACCCAGCAAACCACTCTAGGTACTTACCCAAGAAAGTTGAAAATGTGTCTACACAAAGACTTGTACTTGAATGTTCATAGCAGCTTCATTCATAACAGCCCCAATGGGAAACAACCCCAGCATCCATCAACAGGTTAATGGGCAGAGAAGTTATGGTATAAACATACCATGTATGACATACCATATACCATTGTATCCACGTATGATTGCATGCAACACAGAGATAAAAACAACCTTAGCGAGACGTACGACATGAACAATTCTCACAAACTTTCTCTTGAATGAAGGAAATCAGATGTAAAAGACTATGTATTGCATGATTCTCTACTTATGCGAAGAGGCAGAACTATTCTATAGTTTTAGAAATCCGATAGTGGTAGCCTGAAATATGTGATGGGGTGATGGAATAGGAGGTTTATTGAAATGGTCACAAGGGAACATTTTGGGGTGTTGGTGAGTACATGGGTGTATACATATGTCAAAAGTCATTCACCTGTATACTTAAAATGTATGAATTTTTGTATATAAATTATACTTCAATAAAAGCAAGTTGCACAATGTGTATATATTTCTATCATTCTACTGTTTCATGTAATTATTTTTATATATATGAAATCTCTCTGAACATATAGGTTAGAAAATTGTGATACCAGTTGACTCCAGGCAGAAGAATTGATTGGCTGAATAAAGGACTGTACTTCCTGTATCTTTTGAGTTTTGTATTTTGTGGATATTTTAAAAGTGAAAATATTTTCAGTAGCTTCTCCTCCATTTTGTTTATTTTCTACTTTTGGAGTTCTTTTCTGATATATTTTGGAGCCGCTCAGTTTATCCTCCTTGTCTCTTAATTACTTTTTCATATTTTAAAATGTTATTCACCATTCTACTTTTGGATGATTTCCTCAGTACTACTTCCAAGTCTTTAATTTCCTTTTTAACTATGTCCAGGCTAGAGTTTATACTATTTATTGATATTTTTAGAAATTACAATGACTATATTTTTTACTTCCAAGATTTTGAATTGGTATTTTTCCTGTCCATCTGTTCTTTTTTAGTTTTACATATTTTTATTTCAAAATGTATTACCACCGCTTGAATGTTTATGAAAGTAGGTATTATTCTTATTGATTGCTCTGAGTATTCTAAACATACTTATTTTAAACTTTTGTCAGATCGTTCAACAAAATGAATTTAATCTCCAAATGAAATAATGTCACAATTATTGCTTTGGTTGGTTGTTTCTCATCAGTTGACTTCTGTGTGTATTTTGGAATTTGACTTTGCTGGCTCATTTTCAATGAGAGGCTTTTGGTTTGGTTTTGCTTTTTCTTTTGTTTGCGGTTCACCCTCCTCTGCCTAGTGATTTTGCAGTAACCTTCAAGACCTGGTCTTGCATAAGCATTGGAGGGCACCTGCTCCTCCCTATGCGACTGGGGATATTCAGTCACCGAACCACCCAGGGTCTGGCTCATTTGGTATTTGCTGCAGTGTTTTTTCCTCCCATCTCTGTAGGCTAGTAGTTGGCTTTGAGCCCCACTAGCTGTCAGCAGTTTGAGCCCCAATGGCTGTCGGCAGTTTATTTCAAGCCCCTTTCTGACCCAGGAAACTCCACTAGCCCTCGGTTTTAATGAATGAATGTGGTTTGGCTGCTCTCTCACAGGAGCACTTCTAGTTCCTGGACCCTGTAGATCATGCACCCCTAGGACCTCTGCCACCTGCTTTAGGGCAGGAGCCCAGCATGTCCTGGCTTCTGCTTGCTGCTTGCTGCTTGCTGCTTGGTGTGCTGGTTCATAGAGTTGTCTGTCTAGCGTTTGAGCCCTGCCTTGTCCTTTTTGTTTCTCTCTCTCTGTTCTAATTCCCCCTTTTTGCTTTGTGCTGGCACGGGGCAGGGGCTGCATCTTGCCTTCATACTTTTAAGTCAACTTGATTCATCTTTTTTACTTAGAATTATCTGGAGAAATAATATGCATGGACTCAGGAGTCAACTGTTCTAGTTATGTTTTGTAATAAATATTAAAAATCCCTAACAAATGAAAGATTTTAAATTCTTATGTATATTGCCCCAAATCATATTCTGTACCAAGACTGCTCACATTGAATGTGTATGTGAACCTTCTGGAGAGTCTGGGGTGGGACCCCAGATCCTACATTTCTAGTAAGCTCCCGGATGGTGCTGCTGCTACTGTTTGGGGGACCATACATTGAGTAGCAAGATCAGCACCACAGCCTGAGAAACATGGAGGATGTTTAATAGTAACTGGCAATGCTGGGGCCGGAAGCTGGGTGGTGTTCCTCCAGAGGCCCAGCACAGGGCCACTGATACTCCCCTGATGTCCTCCTGGCTCAGCCTGAGTTCCTGCCAGGGAGGGTGTGTGGTGTGAGGCACAGATGCTGCGTTGTGCTCCAGACCATCCTTCCTTCCATTTCTGCCCCAGCCTATTGCATCCGAGTTTTGTCCTAGATGGGGTGTTTTCCTGGGATCATTCTTTCCTCAGGGAGGAAGCTGCTTTATAAAAAATGTTGTCTGGTTGTCTGCCACACCAACTCAAGGCCCAGCATGCCTGAGTCCTGGGTGATTAACGGGTTAGCTGGACCCCTGCTCTCTGATGTGTGTTCCTAATGCAGCTTTCTGCGGCTCAAGGCCAGAGACCCTTTGTTGTATGGAATCTCATCCCAGCTGTCTAGGGAAAGACTCAGGAAATATGTTACTTGCCAACCTGACTTTCTCATCAGTACCTTCCCATAAAAAAATGTGCAGGATATCAAAGTTTGAATACTTTATCTTTTATATGACCTATTTCAGAATTAATAAGTATCCACTTGAGCATCCAGAGGCCTTAGTCAGGGATGTTTCAGAAGAACATTTGGGTGGAAAACTCCATGGAAAGAGGATGTGCTGCAGTAAAGGGAGAAGCTTGGGTGACTCTTTTAGCTCCCAGTGCAGTCCTCTATTTGGATTTGTTTAAAGTCCATTTCAAAGAGAGGTATCTTTCTGTGTATTTGAAAGCAGCTTCGTCTTGCAGAATTTAAATCACCACAGTGCTATGTTTCTGTGAAATAAGCCAGTGGCAATTGAGGAGTAATGAGTCATTCACGGTCCTGAATTGCAATTTGAAATGCAGAGACATCTTTCCCACCTCCATCAATCTGCAGTGGACCCTAAGGACAAGCCATCTTGAAAAAGTGAGTCAAGAACTTTCTCCCTCAATGTTTAGGAAATGAGTTTTGGCTCTTTGTCCTTTTCACTCTTATCTAATGGCGAGATTTGCTGTGAAGCAAGAGGCCTGGGCTCTTCTTAGTGAATTTCACACCATTCAGTATTTAGCTAGCAGGTAGATGCCATCAGCTGTGAAGTCCATTTGAGAATGAACTGGGTACATCTGGAATTAGGGACGGTTTGTGTTCTCTTGGATGTGTTCTCCCCTAGTTTTCCTTGGGCGGAAGCCAGGACCAGTGTTTTGTGTGAACGGTGCTCTGGAATTCAGAGACAAACTCCCACCTGTGCAACTGAGAGGTTCTCAGATTTTCCTGTTAGGATTTGGAACACTGGAAAACAGACCAAAAAAATAACAGCATCAGGTCACGAGCAAAGAATCTAATCACCTAGGGAACTTGATTCAAATGTCAAACCTAGGACCAACCTCGGGGATTCTGATTTCGCTGTCTGCATGGAGCCCAGGAACATGCATTTTTAACCCCCCACCCCCCACTCTAACCCAGGTGATATGCAGATCGCCCTTTGATGACCCTCAGCCAGCAGAGAGGACTTCAGTGGCTCTGCCTTCCATTTGCAAACCCTCAACCCGTTCTGTGCATAAAACCCTTTAAACAAGAAGTTGGCCTGGCTGTCCAATTCTGCAGCCTCCCTCTGTGTCTCCTTCATGAGTTGCTGTGTCCTCCTTGCCTCAGTTTCTGCTATTGTACAGTGGATGATGCATAACACCTGCCATTTGAGAAGATTGTCCAGTAAATAAACTCATGTCAGGGAGAGAAATGAAGGAGTTTTGATGAGACAAGAACTGGGATTTTATAGAAAAGAAAGCATTGTGACAAAAGCGCTTCTTTGAGATTTTCAAAGTGGCCCAGTGTTATTACAAAAGGGGAAGATGTCACATACGGAGGAAATTAGCCTCCAGAGAGCTGGCATTTGTTTTTCTTCTTTGCTGTGAATCAGAGGTGGGTGTATTTGTCTGAGAATCTTGCCATTTTGACAAAATTTGGGGACTAAGAGCCAAGTGAATCCCGAGGGAGCAGAGGGGCTATAAGCTTCAGGTGCCCATGAAGGTTCCCCTTTGTGTGGCTGCTTTTCCTAAAGGCCACTGTGGTCGATGGAGGAATGTCGTGTTCAGTGCTGCGCCGCTCTGATTCTCGGGGTCGTGCAGCTCGGCAGGTTCCTCAGTGTGTGCTCAAAAGTGCTTAATGCCTTTGGACAGGAAAAGCTCTCAGAACTCACTTTCGTATTTGTGAACCCTTCGAGGGAGTGACCCCTGAGCGAATCCTGCGAGGTCAGACCAGCACCCCCAGCGGCCTTGGGAGCTCTGCTCTGCATTGCCAGCTCCCCACGGTGCCCAAGCATCACAGACCACCGCGGAACAGACCGCAGGGGCTGGGGCAAAGGCGGTCATACTGTCGCTGGGAGGTAAAACCTGATTTATTTTCCACCCTGTAAAAATATCAGGAAAGGACAGTTTCACTTGCCACTTTTTAGTTAAAAATATAAGGACCATTAAAAAAGCACAAATTTCCTAGCATGGCTCAGCATTCAACAGTTTTGCACCTAAAATGATAATGCAACATTTCTTATAAGAACTCAGTGCGGTGAGTTCACAGCACACCATTAGAGGGGATTATGTAAAGCAGCCTCTCTGTTCCAAGTTTTATTTTAAGATTTAATTTATTCCAGATTCTGCAGGAAAAAAGCCATCCATGTGACAAGCCTGCTAACAGATGTCAGTTTAGTTTTATAGCACATGCCTGCACTTCAGACCCAGCAAGGGGAGATTATTCTTTTTTGCCTGCTGTTTATTACATGACACAGCTTCCTAACGCTGTGCCCAGAGGACATCTGATTAATAATCCATGGGCAAGCAACTTATCACCTGCTTTCATCTTCCCAGTGCTGAGTGTAAGCTTTATTTCACATTACCCTTTTGAATTACAAGAGGGGCTGGAAAGAGCAAAGGTACCAGATTTTTCTGTGTTAATATCACCTGGGTCAGAAGACAGACTATATTGTAGTGAAAAGAAATAAGAAAAAATCATTCAACTAGATAGAACTAAATTTGTCTTAAATTTTTTTTGTGGTATTGGGGGAGCAAACTGGCTTCATCTTGGCCTTTCTGCACACCCGGTCTCTACCCGTGGGCTAAGTCGGCAGAATGAGCCACAGCAACTTGGATGGGAACAACGACTTTGATGAGCAGTTGCAAATGCAAGAATTGTATGGAGACACCAAGGATGGAGACACCCAGAAAGATCCCTGTAGAGAAACCAAGTCTTTTGGGCAGCCGCCAGACACCCCCTACGAACGGGACCTGGACAAGAAGGCTTGGTCCCCCGAGACCACTGAGGACTTCATTGCTACACATCAGGCCAGTTATGGCTTTTCTACTGATGGAGCGTCAAACTCTACTGCAAATGTACAAGATGTTAGTGCTAGGCCCGCAGAGGAACTACCACAGAGAAAAGTCCCTGAACCCACTGATCCCCAAAAGAGGGGAGAAAAGAGAAAGACCGAATCAGGATGGTTTCATATTGGAGAAGACAAAAGTACAACTGTGTATGTGTCTGGTTTGCCTTCGGACATTATAGTGGATGAAGTTATATAGCTCAGGCCCAGGTTTGGCATTATTATGAGAGATAATCAAACAGAAGAATTTAAGGTCAAGCTTTACAAAGATAATCAAGGAAATCTTAAAGGAGATGGGATTTGCTGTTATTTGAAGAGGGAATCTGTGGATCTCACATTAAAACTTTTGGATGAAGATGGAATTAGAGGCTACAAATTACATGTTGAGGTAGCAAAGTTTCAACTGAAGGGGGAATATGGTGCCTGTAAGAAGAAGAATTGCAAGGACTACAAGAAAAAGCTGTCTCAGCAACAAAAGCATTTGGATTGGAGACCCGAGAGAAGGGATGGGCCATCCCGAATGCACCACGAGTGAGTGGTCATCATCGAAAATATGTTTCATCCTGTGGATTTTGAGGGCAATCCCTTGGTGCTGAATGAGATCAGAGAAGATCTTCAAGCAGAGTGTTCAAAGTCTGGACAGATTAGGAAGCTCCTTCTTTCTGATAGACACCCAGATGGTGTGGCCTGTGTCCTTCAGGAGCCCAGAGGAAGCTGATTATTGTAATCGAACCTTTGACGGACGGGGTTTGGTGGCCGCCAGATCACTGCCCAAGCATGGCATGGAACTAGAGACTGTCAGGGGAGGAGACCACAAGTGAAAGGGAGGAAAGGCTGAAAGGATGGGAGGCTTTCCTCAGCACTCCTGAGGCCAATAAAGGTCCTCAGAGTTCAAGTTCCACGTGTACTTCAGAAAGGGCAGGGCCTTCTACCGGGGTGTCAAACTCATTTTCACCCGGGGCCACATCAGCCTCGCAGTTGCCTTCAAAGGGCTGAAATAATTTTAGGACTGTATAACTATAACTGCTCCTTAACTGTTAAGGAGTTGAAATTACATTTAGGCTGGGATCTAGACTAAAGCATTTTTCGGAGCACCCTAGCACATCTACAATGGGTGCTCAAGAAGCTGCAGCTGAAGTGGAATTCGAAGAACCTATAATGCAAGTAAACTGGGTACTTGTCCTTTGTCAGGTTTGTTAAGTGCATACAGAATATTTTTAAAGTATTCTGATTGAATTTTGTGATACCAAAAAATAAAAATAAGTTGTTAATATGCAGAAACTAAAAAAATATTTCATGGTATTTTGTGATAAAACCAAGTTATTCTATATGGTAAATAGTGTATCAAAATCAACTGTAAAAATAACTCTTCTTCAAATTACAGGGTCCATTCCTCTTGTTCGCATGGCATAGTAATTATTGGTTTATGTGTTGCACTTCTGTTCACATTCCAATCTGTATGTCCAGTCAGTCCATCCACCCATCCATCTCTCCACCCAATAAATATTTACCAAGCATATTCTGTATGCAAGGACCTGTACTTAAATAATAAAGATACAGAGATAAAAAATTTTAATTGTGGTAAAATACACATAACATAAAATTTGCCTTAACCATTTTAAGCGTATAGTTAAGTAATGTTATGTGTATTCACATTGTTGTTCATCTAATCTCTAGAACATTTCCTTCTTGCAAAACTGAAACTCCATATACATTAGACATTAATTCCTCTCTTCCCCCAGCCCCTGGCAACTACACGTAGTATTTGTCTTTTTGCGATAGGCTTCTTTCTTTTTTCAAAAGAAGATTTTATTTATTAATTTTTAGAGAGAGGGGAAGGGAAGGAGAAAGACAGGGGGAGAAAGATCAATGTGTAAGAGAATCATCAGTTGCCTCCCACATGCCCCTAAAATTGGGGAACCCAGGCCTGTGTCCTGAACAGGAATCGAACCAGTGACCTTCCAGATTGCAAGCTGGTGTTCAGTCCACTGAGCCATACCAATCAGGCTTATTTCACTTAGCATAAGGTCCTCAAAGTTCATTCATGTTGTAGCATGTGATAGGATTTCCTTCCTTTTTAAGGCTGAAAAATATTCCCTTGTAGGTATAGACCACATTTTATCCATTCATCTGTCAATGAACAACTGGGTTGCTTCCACCTCTTGCCAATTGTGAGTAACGCTTCTGTGAGATGAGGTGCAAATGGCTTTCCAAACTCTGCTTTTAGTCCTTTTGGATATAGACCCAGAAATGAAATTGGTAGATCCAACGGTAACTCTATTCTTTTTTTATTTGAGAAACTCCCATGCAGTTTTTCATAGTGGCTGTACTATTCTACATGCCCATAAACAAGCCTCTTAAGATTTAACATGTTGCTAAAAACACAGAAATGTGATTCTGTAATGAGTGCTACAAAGAAGTACCATGTGCTATGGGAGTGTTTAACAGAGAAATTCAACCTAACATGCCGTTTATTTCTGTATTCCTGACACCTAGTCCATAGTGAGGACCCTGTGAGTGTTTGGTGGGTGGGTGGGTGAGCCATTCAGACCCTTGTTGGTGAGACCCCTTCCTTTGGTTTCCTTCCTGCTCTTCCGCTGCCCTCCGTTCTCCAACGAGGGCTCTGGAGAGCAGCGGGAGTATTTGTTACCGGGTTACTAGCTTTCCTTGGTTGCCTGCATTGATCTCTGGTGAGATTACGGAAAACATTTTCCCAGTAATGTTCTTTTCCTAATTCTGAATATCATCAAGTATTCAGAGATGTTGAGATATTTCCACCAGCTATGTTTCTGTCTTTTCTTTGGGGGAGAAAAAAGACAGTTGCCTGTAAGATGAACGTGTAGTGATGTTAGGGAGTGGTGGGCATCCGGGGAGAAAATGTTCTTTCTATTCTCAGAACACTGCCTCTATTCCCTGAAGAATTTTGTTCTATAAAGATAGCAAAAGAGCTTCTTTCTCACTTGGCTCAAACAGTAACATTTTGCTCCATTCTATGCTATTTATAGATATTTTAAATTGAAATTTCATTCTTGAGATTTTAAAAGGAATTTCAGATATTTAAAATGCATAAGCATTATATTTGGAGGCTTAAATGTCTTGTTTCTGTTTTTTTTTTTAAAGGAATCTGTTTACCTGATCCACAAACCAATGAAAGATATTGTTATTATTCTGTCTGGTGTTTGATTTTGCACATCTCTTTGCTTTTATTTGGCACAACTCTTGGCTTAGAAATTTGAAATGGTTTGGCTGTTTGCCATGGCATTATTACTCTGATGAGCCAGAGAGATTCAGTTATCTGTCTGAAACGAGTCTTGAGGGTTTCTCCCAGTTGCTCTGATCGTGGTACTGGCACAGAAAACAATGACGATGACATTTTCAGAAGGCGGTTTGGGGATAGGCAGCAAAATTAGGCTATGTTGTTCGGGGGAAGGGTCATGGGCTCTCAGCCAACAAGACCCTGATGCCAGCTTTATCTCCTGTTAGTGGTGTGAATAGCACAGGTGAGTGAAGCCCTTTGAACCACGTTTCATTTTTCTGTAAAGTGGGGGCAATAGCACCTTTTGTGCACGACTGTTGGGATGAAAGACAGAGAGGTCTGTAAGGAAACCAGCGCAGTGCCTGGCAGGTTAATCCCCATTTGGAAGCTGTTTTTTAAACAGTTGTTGGGTTGGGTTGGCTTGGATTGTTTTAGGCCAATATTTTAATACTTGCCATGGAGTATTATGGTATGGACCATTTGGCATATTTTATTGCTCTCTGCTTTCTTAGTGATCGTGGGAAATTTCCAACGGGTCAACCATTTACTCCAGAAAATGTCAGAGAGCCAGTATTCTGGAGTGGATTTTGGCAGTGTTTACAATAGCAGCAGTGTGAACCTGATGTCCAGACGCCCCTTCAATGTCCTTGGGATCAATATTTCTTCAGCGACAACCATGGCTATAATTGGTATGCATTTCAGGTAGTCTACCTGCCTCATGGAATTGGTAGAAATCTTGTAATTCAGTCATTTTTCCCACGTCCATCTCCTGGGCATAAGTACTTAACATTGCACAGGCTTACTAAGTATATTGTTGTGAAATCATTTGTGTGGTGATTAGTGATGCCTTTGAAAGTATTTTATGTAACAATGTTTCTCTAATGCTTTTCACTACATTTGTCTTATAACATTGTATTTCCTCTAGGTTGAGTATCCTCTCTCTGAAACTGCTGGGTAATTTTGACTCTTTTTTGAGACATATCGAATTTAATACTAACTGCTAAATGCTTAGAAATATTCTGGGTAACTAAATTATCTGTTAAAGAGGTGCCATTGCCCACCTCTGTCTTCACTGTCCCTCTCCTGGGCACCCGCTGTGTCAGGTATCAACACCTCCTCTGAGGGGCAAGGTCTCAATTCAGCCTTCCAACCTCTTTCTTTTCCACCACTTCCTTATAGATATTCTACATTCTAACCGAACTAGACAGTTTATCACCAACTTGCCTAAACTTTCTCATTCCTTGTAGCTTTAGTCACAATTCTTTTCATTGCTAATATTTTCTCTGTATCTGAACAAGTCAAAATTTCACCTTTCTTCCAAGTATTGTTCCAAAGGATGTCTCATTCACAAAGCTGTTCTTAAACAATTTATTTTAATTTTTTAATTACATAAATGATATATGTTTGCTGTAGAAAAGTTAGACGGTAGAGAACACAGAAAGGAAAAGGAAGAAAATTAAAATTGCCTGTGATTCTGCCATTAAGATAACTAGTAGTTATATATGTGGTGTCTCCTTTCAGACTCTTCTGCCCTGTGGCACATGTATTTTAACTAAATAGAAGTGGGATCGCACTGGGCATGCTATTTTATCATCTGCCCTTTTCGTTGGCTTTGCTTTTTGGAGCACTTTTAGGTTCTAGTCTGAGAGAAGGTACAGAGATTTCCCATACACCCCCGCCCCCACCCATTCATAGCCTCCCCACTGATGACATCCCCACCAGCGTGGTACCCCGTTACAGATTATGAACCTGCCCGGGCTCACCACAGTCACCCGAAGTCCGTGTTAACTTTGTATAATGCATCCATATGTAATATATATAAGCATATGCATATGTATACATAATCAAATACATTGTTGATATTATCCTGAACATTTATCTGTTAGATCAATTAAGAAGAAAAAGGAATAAAAAAAATAAGTTTTTGTTTTACTTTCTTCTTCAGTGCTCTTCTTTATTTATTCAAGTTTCTGACCTATATTATTTTTATTCTCTCTAAGGAACTTCTTTTAACATTTCTTGCAAGTCAAGTGTATTGGCAACAGATTCCCTCAACTTCCGTTTGTCTAAAAAAGTTGTATTTCTCCTTCACTTTTTTATTATCTTTACCAGAAGACATGTTTATTGATTTTAGAGAGAGGGGAAGGGAGGGAGAGAAAGAGAGAAATGTTGATGCGAGAGAGAAGCATCAATCGGTTGTCTTCTGCACATGCCCTGACCAGGCCCAAACCTGTGACCCAGGCGTGTGCCCTGACCGGGAACCAAACACACGGTCTTTCGGTTTATGGGACAACACTCCAACCAACTGAGCCACGCCAGCCAGGGCTCTCCTTCAGTTTTGATGGATAATTTTGCAGGGTATAGAATTCAGGTCAGTGGTCTTTATCTCTCAACACATTAAATGTTTTACTCCACTCTCTTTTTCCTTGCATGGTGTTTGAAGGGAGGTAAGAATATAGTTTTTACCCTTCTTCCTCTTTAGTGAAGGTGTTTTTTGTCCTCTGGCTTCTTCAGGATTTTTTTCTGTATCTTTAATTTTTAATGGTTTGAAAATGATATTTGACTTCGTGCAGGAAAGATTTCACAACATGAGTCCAGGTCATTTTAAGAGTACGTTTATTAAGGCTGGGGACAGTGAAACAAAGGAAGGACTCAGGGCAGAAGAACAGGTATAGATTTGTTTGTTTTGTTTTGTTTTTATCCTGCTTGCTGTTTTCTAGTTCTCCTCTCTGTGGCTTTCTGTCTATTATTATTTCAAATATCTCTTCTATTTCTTTGTCTCTTCTTCTTCTGGTTTTCCCATTATGTGTATATTACACCTTTTGTGGTTGCCCTGCAATTTTTTGATATTTGATTCTGGTTCTTTCCACCACCCCCACTCGCCCCCGCCCAGCCTTTGTTTTCTTTGCTTTTCAGTTTTGGATGTTTCTTTTGAGATTTCCTCCAGCTCAGAGATTCTTTTTGCTCTGTGTCCAATCTCCTAAGTGCATTAAAGGCATTCTTCATTTCAGTTTCAGTGTATTTGATCTCTAGCATTCGTTTTGGTTCTTTCATTGGCTTTCCATCTCTCTGCTGACATTGCCCATCTGTTCTGCATGCCGTCTGCTTTACACATTAGAGTCCTTGGCATGTTAATCATAGTTGTTTTAAATTCCCCGCCTGATAATTCCAACATCCCTGCCATGTCTAATCTGATGCTCGGTCTGTCTCTTCAGACTGTGGTTTGTTGTGTGTGTGTGTGTGTGTGTGTGTGTGTGTGTGTGTGTTTTGGTATGCCTTGTATTTTTTCTCAGTGGCCAGACATGATACACCACATAAAAGGAATGGGGTGTAAATAGGCCTTTAGTAAGGTGGAGGCGGGTGGGGTGGGGGGGGTGCCATGTTCTGTGGTCCTATTGTGACAGGAGAGTAAGAAGCTGGGAAAAGTCTTGGGCAAGGGGAATAGGGAAGCTGAGACAAGGGAATTAAACAAGGCCAGACAATTTGAACAACTCACATTGAGCTAGTGAATCACAAGACCTTATCTCCTCTAACCAAAGACTCTTAAGAGCAAATGGTTTATACCTGTCCTCCCTAACCAGAAAATACGTATCTTAAATCACCCTAGTCAGGGAAAAGAGAGAACAGAGACTCAATGCCATTTGTGCCAGCTAAACCCAAGGACAGATGAAGTCAGGGGAACAAATAACAAAAACCCAATTAGAGCCAAACAGACCCAAGATAAAATTAAAACAGTAAAGCAGACCAAAGAATAATCCCAAACTCCCCTATACACTCTTCTTGATGCATCAGCATATTAAAAATGCACGTAGAAAGCTAATGAATATTCTGCTGAAACCCTCCCCTAAGATTTTCACCTGCAGAAAAAGAGAGAAAGCCCGCAGGACAAAGTCTCAGTACTGGCTCTCTCTAAAGCATGCCATGCGCCTTTCCGGGCCTGGACCTTTCATTTCCTCCCAAACTCCAAGGGTCCCCATGAGCCTTGCCACCAGGTGGAGCGATGGGCAGCGGCAGCTGGTCCCTGGCTGACCTCCTGGTTTTGTGTCCACGGCCCCCTTTTCCTCTGACTCCCCAGTGAGCTAGCAGCAGCCCCGCCTAGGCTCAGTCCTCTCCTATCACGTTTCTAGGGAGCCAAAGCGGAGCACCGCCTAGGCTCTCTCCTGTTCTTCTGCCCTGAGTCCTTCCTTTGTTTCACTGTCCCCAGCCTTAATAAACATACTCTTAAAATGACCTGGACTCATGTTGTGAAATCTTTCCTGCACGAAGTCAAGAACCCGCACACCAGCCCGGCCTGAGGCGGACCTGCTCCGGGCTGGTCCCTGTCCCAAAGTGCTATGGTTAGGACTCATTTTTTTAGTGAGCCTATGCCTCTGGAAACGTCACGAAAGTTTCTTAGGTTTTTCTCCCCTGCAGGTGGAACAGGATGGCTAGTGCAGGCTGGAGTTGGATATTTCCCTTTCCCTGGGTCAGTGAGGCTCTAGGGTACCCCGACCGACCGATTAGGCTCAGTTAGCTAGTTTCTCTGGACCGCAGGCCTTGTTAGGAAATTCAGAGTACGATGGTATATTTCAAAATGCTTCCTTTACCCTTCTCTCTGCAGGAAGCCTGCGGGGATTTTTCTGATTATTTGCTGTGGGAATATGGCCAAATTCCTTGAGGTAAATCTCACAATATTGTGAGGACACCCCATGACTGGGTCCCCCGGGGGTTTTTCACTCTCAGACTTGACCACATTGTGTCCCCAGCAATTTATCAAGGACGGTCCTGGTTTTCCCACCCCAGTGCCAGTTCCTGGGGGGCTTCCCCTGCGGGCCTCTGCTCTGGGCCAAGACTCCATGTGTTCCCCCTCTGCTTCCTGTCTTTCTAGTCCTGGGGGCAGTGGTGTGACCCCTGTCCTCTCCCCTCATATGGATCCAAGACGAATTGCTGATTTTTCAGTCTGTTTAACTTTTTACTTGGAGAATGGAGTAGTAACTTCTAAGCTCCTTATGTGTGGTATTGGAAACCAGATGTTCATCTGCCCTTTTTTAAATTTAAAATATCTTGAACATTTTAACATATTATTGATAACATTTTATGTAGAGTCATTGCAACATTGTTTGTCATGGCAAAATTTTGTAAACAATACAATTGTTCTTTAATAGGGGACTGAATAAAAACCCATACAATTGCATACTTCCTGACTGTATAAGAAGATGCTGTAGATCTATATTTTGTTAATACGGAAAAAGTGCCAAAATAAATTGGTAAGGGCCCCAAACAAAGTGCCCAACAGTGGATAGATATAGTATGATATCCTTTATTTGAATAAAAATAGAGGTTATTTGACTAAAAATAGAGGTGTGTGCACTTTTAAACAATGGTGTCTATGGGTAAAGGTACTGGGGATCCTATGATGGGAGAGAAATATTTCATTGTCCTTTTGAAGGTTTTGAATACCTTTTTTTTACCGAGTGTATTTTATACATTTCCCATAGCATCTTATGAAATGGCTGTCTGCAGTGTACTTTTTAAGAGCTGCATATATCCTAGTGAATGGAGGTAACCACTCCCAAAGTGTTAGGCATGTAGATTATTTCCAGTTTTTAACTACCATAAATGTGCAGTCTTAAGTCTTTTCGTGCACATTGCTAAATTACCCTCAAGAGAGTTTGTATCATTTCACTTTACTGGGATTCTTCCAGTAAATGTGATTGCTGACTGCTTTTGAATTTCCATAAAGGCTTGTCTGCATGTCTTGATGAAATGCAGCTAGCTCCTCGTGTCGCAATTACCTGGGTGCTTGGTGTGTCTTTGTAATATACTGTGTATGATCGCTGCGATGTGCTCTGAAATTCCTGAAATAGTGGAATATGGATTTACCTGTTCTCCATGGCAGCACACAGCACAGTGCCTGGCCCATCTGAAATGTGCAGTAAATAAACGCAGGTGCAGTGAAATGAATTTGTTAGTTGGTAGCATCTTTCTAAATGATGGTGGTGCAGCTTGTTCAGCCGGCTGAGCATCTTGAGATCATACCTCTCCTTAATCGACACTATACTCTTTGGGGAACATTATGAAATACCATTATCTGTAATTTAATGATTTGATTTAGGGATAATTTTACTAGGAGGAAACATGACTACTTAAGTGTATGTAATATAAAGTCACAACAAAGATCAAATGTAACCAAGCTACAGGACTCAGCATGATGGACTACTGCAGTTTCCCCCTTAATAATTGGTTGCCACCTTTCATTTAGTTTTCTTCCATTGGCCCTTGGTGGCAGACAATTAGCAGATAGTATGAAGGCCTAAGAAACACTGATGAGTTTTGTCATGTGGGAAATTACCTTGATGCAATGTAGCCTCCCGATTTAAACTACCAGGCAAGCTATTCCCAAATTAAGATGTTTGAATTACATGGTTTATTGAATCCATTTAAAACACACAGTGAGAAGCAAGGGGAAAGAGATGGAGTAGGTTTGTGTACTTAGGGTTGGGTACAAGTGAGGTGGGAGGACCACACTGTGAGTCCTGGTCAGTCTTCATCCCCCCTCCCCTGCGCCTCCCCCCACTTCGTCCCACTCCTTTCCCTTCCCCTTCTTCCCCCTCTTCCTGCTCTCTCACCAGCCTTCCCTCTTTGTGGTGTGTTTAAGATGAACAGAGCTGAGGTTTGCAGCGAGGAGGCTCAGTTGGAGGGACACAGGGACAAGTGGGTCTGGCCACAGCTGTGAGCTCACCAGTTAGTCTCTGAGGAGTGACAGAGTCTATGTGGCAAGGATCCTTGGGGCCAGCATGGGGGTAACCAGTGGGTGGCCCATTTAAGGTCTCGTAAATACTGAGTGACTTTTGTACCTCATGTGTACTTAAGGTTGGGTGACAATTCTGTGTTCAGTCTGCATTTCTATTCCTCTGCCCAGCACATGTCAGTACTACTTATTTTATTTAGACCTAATGTCTCATAATTTACTTATCACATCTTATAAGCTTCACCTATCCCATTTGATTTCTCATTTTCTATAGCAGAATTGTACATTCTTGAATAAAGTAACACATGTACATTACTAATTTAAAACCTGAAACTGATAAAAATGTGTTGATTGACTTTGTTTTTAACTTTAATCTACTCAGCACTTCAGTGTTCAAACACCTCTATCCAGTGTTCCACAGGAGCCCGAAACAGGCACCGATGGCCCCCCGTTAGTAAACAGGGACAAGGCGGGAGACTGGCAATCCTGTAAAGTCGTTCTGAATGCCATTCTATTGGCGCAGTTGTAGAAGATAGGACTGGGTATGGACTTATGTCAGGACTTTACTAGAGATTTTAAAATAATTTTTAAATAAGATTTTATTTGAATCTATTCTGTTATCATTTAACTCTATTAAAACTGAGCTGCAGAAAAAAAATTATTGAGGCATATTTTTAAGCCCCACAGGGCTCAGGACAAGGCTTTCTGACACTAGGAATATTTCTGCTGTGATTAAATCCCAGTTAGTTGAGACCTTGCTGTTCAGCTGATCGCCATCATTTCATAGATGGTTCTGCGAGAGGACATGTGTTCGAGTTATAGAGTCTCTGATCTCAGGCACAGGATATCCAGTATCTTAAAATTTTATGGAAAGCTGGACTCATCAAATCACATGATTACACCCTCTGTAGCCATTGGTCTGTTTCTCTCCGGGATCTAGATGTAAACACAAGCTGTTTCAAAGAGCAAAGTGAAGAGGGATAGTTTAGCCTTGTCAAGGATCCTTGTGAAAAGTGCTAATGTGTGCAGAAGCCAAAAGCATTAGCAAGGAACACAAGCAGGAGAAATATTCTGCCCACTGGAGGGTTAGCTCTCAGGATGCCCTTTCTTCATCTGACAACACAAGGGAACCAGAAACGGAAGGCTCAGCACATTCGGTGAAATCATCGCTCTGGCCTGATAGAATTACAGGGAGTGGAGAGGACAGGGATCTGGCCAGCAGTGTTGCTTTTCTAAACCACAAGCGTGCTAGCATCATGGATGGCACTTTCACTGAGCCTCCCTATGACAGTTACTCAAACTTTTCACCCTCGTGATTGGGCCTGTACTAGGCAAGAACCTAAGAAAATTTATTATGTACAGAAAACCAAATGTCATTCTTTTAAAAAAAATTCTCACCCGAGGATATGTATATTGATTTTAGAGAGAGAGGAAGCGAGGGAGAGAGAAACATCGACGTGAGAGAGAAACAACACCTGTTGGCTGCCTCCCGCAAGCACCCCGACTGGGAATGGAACCCGCAACCCAGTCATGGTCCCTGAGAATCAAACCTGCGACCTTTTGGTGTAGAGGACGATGCTCTAACTGGGCCACCCAGCCAGGGTCAAAAATCATGCTTTTTGCTTCTTATACATTTGTAATCAAGGATATTCTTTTATTCATGCTTAGGGGCAAAATCAGAATAATTTTGCCTGGCTTAATTCAGACTAGAATATCCCCATTTATATTTTTTTGACATACTAAGACAGTGTGTCTAATCAAGACAAATTCACTTATCTATAAGAAGACTCCACAGTTCAGTAATCAAAGTGAAGCCCAAGATATTACAGATAAGAACATCTCCCGTTCAAGGAGAAGGATGCTAATATTTTGGGAAAGCAAGAGATACTAAAGGAGCTTTAGCTTTCTATCACATTTTCCTGACAAAGATCCCACAACTGTAACTTACACTGCGCTCCTTTTTTCATTGTTGTTCAGTTACAGTTGTCCCACCCTTTCCTGCGTTGCTCTCCTTTGCCCCGCCCCCCCAGTCAATCCCCACCCCCGCTGTCCGAGCCCAAGAGTCCTCTATTCAGGTTCTTTGGCTTGCCCCTCCCCGTTCTTTCCCTGGTTATCCCCCTCCCCCCTAAACTGCACTCTTTGAGGGGCTTTCCCATTTACAGCGAATTTTGGAAGTGCTTTCCAATTTGGAGAATTTAACAATCATAGATATAGTATAGAATTGCAATTTCCAAGAAATTACTGGATAGCATAGGATAAATGAATCCTGTTCCTAGGCAACTGCATGGAAGGGTACAACATCCCTCAAGCTCCTAAATTGAAGTTTAAAGTTGCTACTATTTTTGGTTTTGGCTTCCTCTGAAAATGGTTTTGATCCCTTGAATTTTTTTTTCTGTGATGAGGTTTGAGCCCTTTCCGACTCTACTCTCTATAACATTAGTCTCACATGTTAACAGCCTCTTCATCCTTTGATCTCAGCATGTGTAGCAATAAGAGGAATGGCTGGGAAATAAGATCAAATTGAGGTAGAAACAAATATCACCAGAAGTGAGGGAAGTGCAGAGACATTTTCAGTGATTCAGCAGGCTTTCATAATTTCAGGAAGAAAAGTGCTCTGGGG
The DNA here is from genome assembly GCA_028533065.1 of Trachops cirrhosus. Taxonomy (NCBI): domain Eukaryota; kingdom Metazoa; phylum Chordata; class Mammalia; order Chiroptera; family Phyllostomidae; genus Trachops; species Trachops cirrhosus. The sequence goes on along the minus strand of CM052541.1, from coordinate 152,615,298 downwards.
CTTTCTGACTCACTCAATCTTTTGTAATTTTTTTTAAACAAAATATAGGACACAGCTTCTTTAGGAGGAAAGCATTTTAAATAGAAAAAAATGCTGTGATGGGTGCATTTCTGATTCTTCTATTTGGCTTTTGGGGTGAGTGCCATCTATGTAGGCACTATATCCCCTCTGTGGTTCCCCCAATATTGACACATCTTTTCTCTCCCTTTTCCTCCTTGCACTCCTTGCCCTAATTCTGTGTGTGTGTGTGTGTGTGTGTGTGTGTGTGTGTGTGTGTTAATGATTTCTTTCCACTAGGCCAAAAGTGGAAAGCCTGAGAGATTGTGATCTTCCGGGCACTGACTCTCTGAGGAAGGCTCAATGGGAAATTCCTGCAGCCTTTCAGAACATGGGGTTCTGGTTGCTGACACCACTTCTTCCATCTTGGGCCTGGTGTTCTCTGCTGACCCAGAAAGTCCAAGGGACTTCTGGAGGCCTTCCAATAAAAAATAACTTTTCAGTAAATTCTGCTGGTTGGATTCATTTGAGTTAATCAGCTAATCTTTTAAAAAGATATTTCTCTCTGGAAAATTGAGCTTATTCTTGCCTGAGCATACATATATCATATAGTCTTATTTGTTTCTTGAGCAGGTGTTACGTGATACTTGACAGAGGGAAAGGAATTTGGTTGAGGTGGTAAAGGAGAAGATTTTTGTGTATGGCTCAGTATACACTGTATAATAAAGAGCTTTGGCCAGCCAGAGGGCATCTGAGAGTGGATGCTGAGGGTGTGACATCACAGGAAGTGGAAGAGGAAGGCAGAAGGCAGGTAGGAAGGAGAAACACTGGGGTGTGGTCTACCTTCTTTGCTATTGGAATGAGGCTATGGAGGGGGACCCACAGAGTTTCACAGGGTGCTTTCCTTCTACAGGTCAGCCGCAGGGTGTTAACACTTGTTACGTACACACTACTGTCAAATATTTCCTATTCCATGCAATGGATGAAGAGAAACTGGATTTTTATTGTTTGTCGTTTACTTTTGCAGGATGCTGTAGAACACTTTAGGTATTCACTCAACAGAACTCAGCCAGTGACAAGGAAGCAATGATGTGGGCCCTGGCCCTCACAGACATCATGGTCTATAGGGGGAGACAAACATTTGTACAAAAATTCTGCAGTGAGGTACTAAATGCAAACATACGAGACACAGAAGAGGAGCAGCCCTTTTTTTCTTGGGTGGTCAGGGAGGTGGCACAGAAAAGATGACATTTCATCAGGCTCTTGAAAGTTGAATGGGAGTTTATCAGAGATAGAAGGGAGGGGACATAGTAAATGCAAGGGCATAGAGGTGAGAAAGCGAATTATAAATGTTCCAAAATGAAGAATCAGAACAGGTAAACATTTTGGCTGGCACTAGGGGGGTTGGTCCCAGGCGGTGAGGGGCCTGGTGAGCTCTGTCGAGGGGTTTGCATTTCACTTCATAGTTGCACCTGCAGAGGCCCTGAAACAAGGGGCTTAACTAACTAGGTTTTAAATAAGGTAGATAATTCTGGGAACACTGTGGAAGGTGGACAATTCAAGGCTAAGATCTCTTGAGAGTAGACATGGTCCATGAAAAGCACTGAGAGGGCAAGCGTTAAACAAGATCAGTTACAGCCGGTGTTGGCGAGGGAGGCATTAGTCAGCCTCGGTATTTTAGCAATAGCTATCATGGCTATCAAGCCCTGCCAAAAATTCTAAAATGTGGGCAGAAATAAGAGACTCCTATACTTTGTTTTATACATTTCTTTCTCAGTTGCATTTTTACAACCAACTTTCTAATAAAACTTACTTTTGAAAGAAAGTCAAATCCCAGTGCAATAAAATTAAAGCTGCAGTACAACACATTTTAAAGCTCTATTTAATAATTCATTTTGAAAGGAAATATTTATTACTAAAACCTTTTAAAGTTCCTCTGGGGATTGCTATAAACAAATTTGACCTGGGATTTTTTTCTATGAAGAAAACAGAAATATGTCACATTCTCCACAAATGAGGAAAGCTGTTTTTGCACTATCAGCAATTTATTATTTTCCTCCAGGGACCTAGTTAATCCAAATTGTAGATAACTCAAAATAAATATTTGACACTTAGCTGTGAACTGTGCACTTATAATTGCTTATAAATATGGATTTGGCAATTACCCCATAGGTAACTGAGCATTGACTTAAAAAACAGACTGCCCGAATGTTTCTCGTGGAATATGGACTCTTCTTTTGTTGGTCCCTCCCTGCACACTGTTTTTTCAAGTTCAAATGTGCGTCTGGATGACAGCTTCCAGCCTAGATCAAGATGCTCACAGTTGAAATCATCTAGTTCACCATGTTCTGATCTGCGGAAACAGCACATTGGAAATGTGTGCTCTTCTCTGAAGATACAATATTAAGAGCTGTTTCCAACAGGAATTCATTACTTAAACTTCCCATTACTGAGGAGCTCAATCCAATTTGGCAGCTCACCTCAGAAGAACCAAGACACTGCAAATTTTCCTCCCCTCATCAGAAATAAGATGAGTAGAATACATTTTTCTCCGTTTAGACATTTATGAAGAACACCAATATGAGGATCATTCATAGATAAAGGAACTTAAACTTGCCACAGTGATGTTTTGTAAGAGGTCTGGCTTTCCAGGGAGTTCAAATGTTATTCCACTTTCAGGGAAGAAACAGGTGAGCTGTGAGATAATGATCCTCATTCTGTCACATGACTCAGAGCCTTCCTTGGTGCCTGGACGATGTCTGTCTGAAACCACCCACTCCCCTAATACAGAGCACCCACTCAAGGGAAGGTGTTCATGTGACAGGTTAACAACACCCTGTTAGGGACACTGCCTTCTACCCTTTGTTTTGACTGAAAAAAAAAATGCCATCTGGAAAACTCCTCCAGCTCCAATAAAGCTGAATGTCCCCATGGTGGAAGCCTCCCAGGCACCAGCAATTCTTTTAAAGAAGGAAGATAGAGAATCCTGGGAATTGCAATTTAAAAATTACAAAAACACCCACCACTGAAATCAAGCAAGATGATGAAGTCCCTGGTTGACAACCCATAAAATTTTCATGATTACCTCCACTATCTTTGTTCTGGGCCAACACAAAGACTTAAAAAAAATCCATTATATGTATTGATCTCTCTGATTCACTTAGAAGTATGTGGATTTGAATGATTTTCAAAGATAATCATCTGTCAAATCGCCCATGTCAATTCATATCAAACCAAGTGAAAGGTGCCTCGGGCAGCCGTTTTACTGTTCCCGTTGTGGGACTGAGGAGTAAGAAAGGTGTTAGTGCAGGTGCAGAGGCGTTTCTCAAGCAGAAGTCCTCTGCAGGGCGCAGCAGTGGGAGGACGAGCTGAGTCTGGTCTTCCCCTCCTCCTCGTTGAATGAATGAGGCTACTACATACTTTTATCTTGATAAAGTTTAAATAACTCCTCCACTCCTCCACATGCGCTGTGTTCCTTCCTCCCTATTCTCTTCCTTCCTTCCTCCCTCCCTTCCTCCCTCCCTTCCTTCCTTCCTTCCTTCCTTCCTTCCTTCCTTCCTTCCTTCCTTCCTTCCTTCCTTCCTTCCTTCCCTTCTTTCTTTCTTTCTCCCTTTCTTCCTCTTTCCTTCTTTCTTTCTTTCTTTCTTTCTTTCTTTCTTTCTTTCTTTCTTTCTTTCTTTCTTTCTTTCTTTCTTTCTTTCTTTCCTCCCTCCCTCCCTCCCTCCCTCCCTTCCTTCCATCCTTCCTTTCTTTTTTGATTTGCAATCACACCTGCTTGTGCAATTCAGACATTGCCAGGTGTAAATCAGTACATCTTGTGAAACATGAAAAAATACAAACTTATCACTAAATTCATATTAGCATGAAAGAACAACGAAAGGTCATATTTTCAAGGAAGGTCAGCTCTCATCTTGTCACGTAGCTGTATGTAGGGTAAACTGAGTGGGCACATCCTCACCACCATGGGATTAAAAAGTCCCAGGACAGCCTACTGAATTACACCTAAAAGAAGCTTGGGCTGTTTGCAGACTCCTCTAGAATGCTCAAGTCAAGATGTTGCAATTATCTTTTCCTAAAAAATAAGGGAGCTGTACATGTGTATTAAGCAGATGGCCTTTTAAAGCGAAACAACAGTAACAACAACAGACCCCACTAGGAATGGATTTCAGAATTATGCAGTGCTGTTTGATCTTAGTTATTTTTAAAGGTAGACAAAATAGTGAAAGAAATATAACCAAAATGTTAGTAGTCATGTCCTCTTGGGACTGATTGTGAACATTTTTTCCTTCTTCTGTATATCTTTTTTGTACTTTCCCATTTTTTAATAGTTCCAAGTCTTGTTTTTATAAACGGAAGTAAACAAACAAACAGCTTTCTAAACTTCTGTCATCTTCGAGGGAATGGAGAGGCCTCGGGTGGGGTGGGATGCCAGATGTTTGTTTCATGGGATGTTAGGTCTCAAATAATTTTTTCCCTTTTGACAATTTAACAAGAAGTATGGTGTTGGCTGTAGACCGGATCCCTCCCAACTGGGCCTGGCTCTGGAATTAGGAATTGAGCAGAATACATAATCCACTTTTGGTGCATAGGGCAGGGGCGGGGAAAGAATTTGTGGGAGTCAACCACTCTTCAGCAGGAACAGGGGATGTGTGGCAGTTATTTTAGCCCACACAGATGCAAATGGTGGTTTTCTTCTTTTATGCATTCATCTTAATTTGTATGAAACTTGATAAAACATGAAGTGACAAAGAAAATGTCCCAGCCCCAAATTGTGCCTTTTGGTCATAGGGAAGCTATGAAGTGAATATCCTTGAAAAAGTACATGAAATAAAGGGGAGAGGGCAGTAGTTGCGATGGAAAAAATAAGCAACTACTGCTAAAATGCGTGTGCCTTGTCTGAAGGCAGACCTGATGCTGTCTTTCGCCCCCAGGATGGCAGCAAGTGGGCCATCCACCTGCAGGGAGCCCAGCAAAGGCTCATTAAATCCTCCCTGTGCTTCTCACCCCGCCCCCAAGCCCCTTGCCCTGCAGCAACCTTAGTCTGTTCCCTGTATCTACAGCTCTAACCACCATGCTGTACCCCTGAAAATAATACAAAATAATATTGAATGTAAACTGTAATTGAAAAATAAAATTACAAAAACTTATTAAATTAATAAATACTCCATGTTTACTCTTCTCCTGTCTGTCATTTTTGCAAAAGGAACTGTAAATCCAGAAACCCTTGACAATGTCGTATTTTGTGTTTGGATCCATTAATATGATGAGAGTTTAAGAATATGGTGTTAAGAACTTCTGTTTTGAGGTCAGACCCCGTTAGAATCCTGATTCTACCACTCACTAGCTGTGTGACCTGGGTTGGTTGGTTAACTTCTCTGAATCTCAGGTTTCTGTGGAAACTGGATTTGGTTTTGGCTTCACCTCTCACAAGCTGTGTGACCTACATAGACCTGAGTTTCTCCATCTGAAAAATGAGGATAATAAAAGACTTATTTCCTTTGTTTGTTGGGGATTGCTTGGGGCATTGGATGTAGAGTGTTTAGCATGCTGCTTGGCTGGGCACACAGCAAGTGCTCAATTAAAGTTGGCTATTAGTGTTTTTAAATTGCCAGTTGATACAATATAAAAAAAAGGTAGATATTCTGAGGGATGGTACATCTAAAGCAAATGTTAGGGGCTTTTATGTAATAGATAGTGAGAGCCAATGAATACTTATTTCTGTAAGTCATTGTCTTAGCACATTCCCTGAGATGAAGTTTTTAGATGTAACCTTATGTGAATATTTAGCATATTCCTTTGAGTATTGCATGGGTGATATCCATACATGGTATCAATACTGATCTTTGTGTGTGTAAAGTTTCTTTCTCCTCTCATTTTCATGGCTAAAAAACTTAAAGGCTCAAAGTGGTACTGCTTATATTTTTTCTTGTAGGTTTTAAAAAATCTCATTTTATTTATTTTTTCCTTATTTTCTGGCTTTTAGCCATACATCTGTTTATAGTTGGCTTTCACTTAACCCTCCCTCTCTTTACTCTTGGGTTGGGACCTGTGCATATGTCTGGATCATAATCAGAACTGATTTTACCTAATCCTGTATTTTATCATTTTGTATTCTTTTTCTTAAAGCAGTCCCTCAAATTTAATAAACTTCAAGCTTCGCCAAGCCAGGAGCTGCCCCAATGAGAGTACATTTCTTTTTCAGGTGAAAGACTTAACAAGTTGGACTTAAAATTGTTACTATGTGAGCATTATGAGACTAAAGATACCTTTATTTTCTTGTGCCACTCAGTCCTGACTGAGTTTTGACTTGCGTCTTCAAGAAAAAGCATCTCTGCTTTCAGTAAAAATACACAGATAGGTAGACTTCATTGAGTGGTCAAAGTAATGTCAGTATCTGGCTTCTTAAGTATGTACTAGAATTTCAAATGTATCCGATAGATGAAGAAGACAGCCAACTTCATGAACATGATGCCTCAAACCTACCTTTTTCAGGATAAGGAACTAAGTGGTTTTGTGGCCATGCCTTGTGAATTTCTGGGCCCAGAGAGAAAGGGAGAGTGCAATGAGAATTCTGGCAGAAGAATCACCCAGGTTCTTGAACAAAAAAGAGGAGGCAAGAGAGAAATGCATGTGGAATCCAGAGGAAGGGTAGCGATCCCAGACCTAGAAAGTTGCTTACCATCTCAGGAAGTGCTGAATAGGAACAGTAAACGTTTAAGTGGGGACTGTAACTTCCGATACGTGGGTGGCCGGTCTATTGCACTGCTGCTAACAGCTTCTTCACAGAAGGCTGAGCTCTGACTAACTTTCAACAGGGGTAGCACTCATTATAAGTCCATCCACCCATCCACCTCTCAACTATTTTTAAAAATTTTTATTTTTTATAAAGAGTTTTTATTTAGGATGCATAAAAATCCCTATAATTTAATAGGACAAATGACTCAATTTTTAAAAATGGGCAAAATGTATATTGTAAACCCTAGTCAATCACTAAAAGGGTTTGTTTGTTTATTTATACTTTATATTTTATTGATTATACTATTACAGTTGTCCCAATTTTTCCACCTTTGCCTCCCTCCACCCAGCACCCCCCACTCCCCAGGCCATCCCCACACCATTGTTCATGCTCGAGGGTCATGCATATAAGCTCTTTGGCTACTCCACTTACTATTCTGTACTCTACATCCCCATGGCTGTTCTGTAACTACCTATTTGTATTTCTTACTTCTCTCACCTCCTCACCCATTCCTCCCACACCTCCCTCCCATCTGGCAACCATCAAAATGCTGTCTGTATCCACGATTCTGTCTCTGTTCTTCTTTGCTTAGTTTGTTTTTTAAATTTAATTGTTGATAGATATGTATTTTTTTGTCATTTTATTGCTCATAGTTTTGATAGTCTTCTTTTTCTTAAATAAATCCCTTTAACATTTCATATAATCATGGTTTGGTGATGAACTCCTATAATTTTTTCTTGTCTGGGAAGCTCTTTTCTATCCTTCGATTTTAAATGATGGCTTTGCTGGGTCAAGAAATCCTGGCTATAGGTCCTTGCTTTTCACAACTTTGAGTATTTCTTGCCACTCCCTTCTAGCTTCCAAAGTTTCTTTTGAGAAATCAGCTGACAGTCTTATGGGAATTCATTTGTAGGTAACTAACTTCTTTTCTCTTTGTGCTCTTAAGATTCTCTATTTTTAACCTTTGGCATTTTAATTATGATGTGTCTTGGAGTGGGCCTCTTTGCATCCATCTTGTTTGGGACTCTGTGCTTTCTGGACTTGCATGTCTATTTCCTTCACCAAATTAGAGATGTTTTCTTTCATTATTTTTTTCAAATAGATTTCCAATTTCTTCTTCTTTCTCTTCTCTTCCTGGGACCCCCATGATGCAAATGTTGGACATCTTGAAATTGTCCTAGAGGCTGCTTAGACTATCCTCATTTTTTCTGGATTCTTTTTTCTTCTTATTGTTTTGACTGGTGGATTTTTTTTTTCTTCTTATGTTCCAAATCTTTTATTTGATTCTCAGCTTCATCCACTTTACTGTTGTTTCCCTGTAAATTGTTCTTTATTTCAATTAGTGTAGCCTTTGTTTCTGATTGAATCTTTTCTATGCTGCTGAGGTGCTCACTAATTTCCTTGAGCATCTTTATAAGCAATGTTTTGAACTCTGAATCTAATAGATTGCCTATCTCCATTTTGCTTAGTTCTTTTTCTGGAGTTTTGATCTGTTCTTTCATTTGGGCCATGTTTCTTTGTCTCCTCATTTCAGTAGCCTCCCTGTGTTTGTTTCTGTGTACTACGTAGAGTTGCTATGACTCCCCACCTTGGCGGCATGGCCTAATATAGTAGGTGTCCTGTAGGGTCCAGTGGCACAGTCTGCCCTGTTATCCAAGCTGGGTATTCAAGATGTGCCCTTCTTGAGGTGTGCCCTTAGTGTGGGCGCGGTACACCCTCCTCTTGTAATTGAGTTTTGATTGTTGTTGGCAGATCAATGAGAGGGATTTACCCAGGCCAGTCAACTGCAGAAACTGCTTATGACCATTTGCCAACAACTTCTGCTCTCTGTGGAGGGTCAGCTGTGAAGGGACAGGGTGGTGGTGCTCTGATGTGGTCTGTAGCTGTCCACTGGGTGTGCTAACCTGTGGGGTTTCCTAGGTGGTGCAGGCCAAGGTTAGCCCACCTGTGTTTTGCCTGGGGCCACCTTGCCTAAGCTGGAAAGCAACCTGAAATGGCTGCTACTTGTCTTGGGCTTGAAGATTCCCAGGGGAGGCCAGGCTGTGAATGTGGGCTGGCTGCTGCTAGTACTGGGCCTGGGGCTCACTGAAGCCAGCTGTTGCTGTTCGAGAGGATTTAGGAAGTTGTGAAGCATGAGCCAAGAGTAGCTATTCTTATGGATGAGTTTCTTGGGTGGGCTGGTAACTGGGTGGGGCAGAGTCTCTAGGGATCTCCAGTGCAGGTCAATCAGTGTTAGCCAGGTTGAGTCTCAGATATGGCACAAACTTGTCAGCTCTGTGGGGGCAGGGTAGTGAAAAGGAACAATGGCCTCTACTTGCCTTGATGCCAGACACTTAAGTTTCTCCCTGTATGCCACTGGTGCCTTTCAAGCTGCTACCTGGGGGGCTGGAGCTCAGATGGAGCTAGTCTGAGTGGTGAGTCCACATGTGGACTCTTTAAGAGGAACTGCTTGGGGATCCAGAAGTTTCTTCCACTGACTCAGTCCCCACTGGTTTTTGTACACAAAAACTGTGGGGACTTATCTTCCTGGCACTGGAACCCTGGTGGGCTGGGGGGCCTGGTGTGGGGCTGGGACTCCTTGCTCCCGAGATATCTCTCCTGAACTTTTATCCACCACACATTGGTGAGGGTCCAGCGGCCCCTTTCTCGCCTGTGCCTCTCCTACAAGTGTGGATGGATGTGTTTACATTAATCCCGTAGTTGTCAGACTTCCATTCAACTCAATTTCTGATGGTTCTGAGTGATAGATGTTCTATATTTTGGTTGTAATTTTGATGTGGTTGTGTGAAGTGGCGATACATGTCTGCCTATGCTGCCATCTTGATGGGAGTCTCAACTATTTTTTTTTTTTTAGGGAGAGGATAAGGGAGGGAGAAAGAGAGGGAGAGAAATATCGATGTAAGAGATCAGTTGCCTCCTATATGTGGCCCAATTGGGGACCGAACCCACAACCCAGGTATGTGCTCTGACTGGGAATCTATCTGGTGACCTTTCAGTTTGTGCGACAATGCCCAAACAGCTGAGCCACACCATCCAGGGCTGTCAACTATTTTTTGATAGTGCCTGGCAGTGTGTTAGAAGCTGAGGATTCAAAAACAAACAACTGATTAACATTCATGGATCTTAAGTCCAGTCTGGGACACAGGGAATATACCTCTCATGCCTCATGTCAGATGGAAATGCAGTTGTGGAAACTCTGTTTTTGATTTCACCTGCTAATGTGCTGTACAGAGATGGTTCTCGGCTATTGTGTTTGAAATATTTCCATATATTTCCTGAACCAAGTTTTAATTCTTCCCCTGAATCATCTCCCAAAACATAGCTGCTATAGTGCAAAGAAGGCACACTTCACTATTAGCTTAAACAAAGCAATCTTAATTGGGGGGGCGGCTATGAACCTCACTGAGAATTTGTGAAAAGGGTAACAGCTAACACGGATGGGGCACATAGTGTTATAAGCACTGTGCCTGGTGCTTTCTGTGCATTTATCCTTTAATCTCAAGGTACCCCTTGGTATCTTAAGTAGCCCTGTTGTTTTCCTGAATCACTGAGAGGCTAAATAACCTGCCCCAGGCTCATGTGATGAGGCATCAGCCTCAGAGCCAAGGTCGCAGTAACGTCAATATTCTTCGAAAAGTGCTCATAGCCGCAACCACATGTTTTTGCTCACAGTTCCAGGGAGTATATGCCTCACTGACACCTTGGTGATTATTTAGGAAAGTCTGACCTAACTGTGTCCTCATTAAAAAAACAGCTGGTGCTGGAAAACCATCATATACCTCCCCAAAGATTACCAGGGTGTGGATACGTTCTGCATCTACTCATGAGAAGGGGGAGAACCCGGCCTGTGCTGAGGCCGAGACTCCTGTGCACACCATGAAAAACTCACCCGGAGTGTCAGCCAAGTCCAGTGGTTCTCGAAGCGCAGTCCTTGGGCCAGCAGCCTCACCACCAGCTGGGCTTCTGGTAGAAATGCAAACATTTAGGCCCTGTTCTAGATCTACCGAACCAGCAGCTGCGTATTCATGAGCCCTCCAGCTGATGCTAATGCACGGGACACCCTGAGCAGCACTGTCCAGTAGGGCTTTGTGTGATGATGGAATGTCTGGTGGCTGTACTGTCCAGCATGGTAGCCACTAGCACAGAAGACTGTTGAGTACTTGAAATGTGACAGAGGAAGTAAAATTTGAATTTTATTTGATTTTAATGAATCTAAAACTTACATGGCCACACATGGTGAGTGGCTGTCATGTAGGACAGCACAATTCCACCCCACAGCATCCCTAAACATTCCTGTGCATTTACATCTGGACCATTCACTGCATTATACACAACACAACACAACTAAAAGAATGAACGCCACATATAGAATTATGTATTGATGTTCTCTGTTTCCTCATTCCAGGGTTGGGATCATTTAAGTAGAAAATGTTTGGGATGGGAGCCTTGCAGTTTAATGCCAGTGAAATATTCCAGAAGAGAAAGACAGTTTGTATATATTTCCAAGTCTTTTCAGATTATGGTAAACAGCTCCTTAGATAATTGTTTCTGCTTTAGAGCCGGAGGGTAAGGATTTTTAAAATAACCCCAACTGAAGTTTCTTAAAGAACATGATATTCAGCCTGCACTTCAAGGACAGCCCTGGGGCCTTGTGTGTTGGTGAACGGGAGAGGTGAGGACCAGCAGAAACTTTCGTTTGGTGTTCCACACGGAGAAAGTGGCATGAACAAAGGATCAAGGGCAGGACATTTCATGGCATTTTCAGGAACAGCAAAGGATTGCCTTGGGCTAAAGTGTAGGGTTCATAGAGTGTTGATAAGGCCCTGACACCATTCGTGTCAGGGGATGATGGAATCTGTGGCTGCCCTCATTCCTGACTTCTAAACTTTGATTCCTTCCTCCTCCCTTTCAATCCGTGGGGTCTCAGGAAGGTGATCACAGTGGTGGAGGTGAGGTGTGGAAAGAGGGGCCAGGTGTGAGATGTTGCAGAGGCTGAAGGGAAAGGACTTGCGATCTGATAGGCTATTACACGGAGTGCCTGGCAGGAACTCTCAAAGAAACTTGATACTAGAGAGTTAGGTCCTGCCCTGGAAGAACTTACAGCCCAAGTGAGGGGAGGGAATCAGACATGTCAGCAAATGAGTGGAAACTGTGCTATGGACTTCCCTAGAAGTCAATACAGGGCCCAGAGATGGAGGACGTCAAGGTGACCCTGACTTGCAGCACACAGCCTGAGACCCCTTCCTGTTCCCTCATCGCCTCTCCTCTCTCTTCTAACCCTTGGCTTCACTCTCTGCTGACCCTTTCATAGTTTCCCCCAGCACGGTGTTATTTTTAGCTCATATTTCAACATATTGAAAAACAGCTAAATAAGCCAGTGGGTTTATTTTGTGTCCCCTTAAATTAGTGCTTGCTTGTTGCACTTGGACCATGTTTTAAGGAGCTGAAGCCACGTCGCTGGCCTCGCCATGCTCCAGGATGGACCTGGTCCCACTTCTAAGGCCTGCTATTGAACCTCAAGAACATTTCTCTGACTGAAGAACATTTTATTTGGGTGATTACTTGGTCATTTATTTGTTTACACATCCATTTGTTTAGAAATACTTTATATAGGTTTGTGTTTTGTGTCTCATCCTTCTGGAAGTACTTGAAAATGCTTGCATAAATATGGTTAGGTCAGAAAAAGAAATTAACCAGGCACTGTGGCTTTAAGGCACAGGATTGCGATCTAAGGTCAGAGACTGGCATGTTGTTTTCAGCTGCCCAGGGAAATGGGGTAGAAATAAAGAAATTGAAGCCATTGCCGGTGCTGTCCTTGGTCCTGCCACTGCTTGTTTGCAGGTCCTGCCACCTCTGCCCTTCGCCACATCCCTTGCTGCCACCTCAGTCCTGCCTGAATTTGCAGTACTTGGTTCCTTGCTGTTGTATGTCATCCACAGCCTTGCGGACATCTGGCTTCTTGACTTGTCACCAGCCAGATGTCAGCCAGATCTCACCAGCCAGATCTCACCCATTACCTGTCCCTGACCCCTCTACCCCCAGAAGAGTCTTGCTCAGCAGCTTCGGGTTGGATTCTTTGGAACAGGCTGGAGATCTGGCAAAAAAATTTTTAAAAAGTCTTTGCAAATGTTTTTCTTATTTTTTTAAATTCATTTGCCCTGTGTTGCTCCCCTGCAGAGATTATTTCTGAGAGCTGATCACTACATAAAACTTATCTTCTTTTATTTTAAGTTCAGAATTGGTCATATATTAGCTTAGAGTGGCCTTTAATATTTCTCATAATATGCAGGGTGAGTCTTATCTCCCTTTGCCTGGTGGCAGCAGAAACCTTGTAACGTTACAGTTCTGGCAGCCAACAGTGATAATTGAGCCTGACTGAATGTGTTTAAAGTCTAAGGCTCTTAAAGAGACTTTTAATCCTCTTGTTCATTTAATACAGATTAATTTCTTCTCTTTTTCTACAAAAACATGATCCTCTTTCTAATGTGTTCAGCTTTAGTTTTCTAGGTGCAGATATACATATCTTGCTTTAAGTAGATTTGACATGTAAAGCTTGGATTTACTTTACTTTAATCATTAAAAACTTTTCATAATCTAAAAAACAGAAAGTTTAAAATTATGATTGAATATTGATCCAGACTGTAATGAATATGGAGAATGAATATAGCTTGACGTTTTGGGAATAACTGATTATAATGAAATTTTTAAAACTATTCATAAAGGACTAGATGAGTGCTCAATAAATAATAATTTCTGAAATATGAGCCCAAGCAGGAAACTCAATCTCCACACTCCTTTCAGGAATCTGTCTTTTGCAGAATGTGGGCTGTGTCTGAAATGCCCTGCAGTGCCCGATTGTGGCCCCCCCCAGACAGCTGCTGCAGAGGCGAGCGGCTGTGTTTGCAGGTCAGCTGTGGCCTGGGGGGGGGGGGAGCCCTTTCCGGCGTCAGTGGACAGAAAGGCTGGGCGGTCAGCACTGGCGTTTTATTGGTGTAACTCATGTAGCTTTGGCTCTTAGCCAGGGTTTTTTTTTTTTATTAATATAATGGTTAATTAGCTTTACAATAGATGGTAATAGCCAGTTTTATGTTTTAATACACATTTCCTGAGTGGAAAAGAATCTATATTCTTTTAAAGATGTAATTTAAAACAATAGATAAAGCACTTTTTACTACAATGTCTTAAATGAAAAGTTATAAAAAGATGATTTAACATATAGTTAGTTAAAATTGATTTGTTTTGTTTTCTCTGTCTTTAAGTGACACACGGATTTTGTCTTGTCTCATGAATTGTTCAGACATAAAGGTACAGGCACATTTAGGACTGTTCCAGAGTGTCACATGCCTTTGGGGTGAGAAGATAAGTGGGTACTGACTGGGCTGATGACAAGCAGAGTCTTTTTTTTCTTTTAAAGATTTTGTTTATATATTTTTAGAGAAAGGAGGAAGGAGAGAGAAAGAAAGGGAGAGAAACATTGATTGGTTGCCACACCCCCACCTGGGGACCTGGCCTGCAACCTACCTAAACATTTCCTCTGACTGGGAGTTGAACCGGCGACCTTTCGGTTCACAGTCTGGTGCTCAATCCACTGACCTGCACCAGCCAGGGCGGGGGTCTTTTGTTGTGCACCTGCACAGGGCTCCCACCCTTAGCACAACCTGTTTGTCCTGTTTCTCAAGAGCAGGGACAAGAAGGGGCTGCAGGTTAGTAAAGATATTAAAAGTTGTAAACCATGCTTATCCTTTGAACCTGCTCCTCCACTTCTGGGGGTATTCTTATTCTAAGAAAATAATAGAACACACTTAAATATTTAGCTACAAGTTGTTGGTCTCATCAGTTTGTAAATCATCCAATTGAAAAGAGACTACGTGTCCATCAGAAGAGGGATGGGTTAAGTAAATTATAGCAATATAAAAGTTATTGCCCTGGCCAGGTGGCTCAGCTGGTTGGAGCATTGCCCCATACACCAAAAGGCTGTGAGTTCGATACTCAGGTGGGGTGAGAACGGGTGGCCACTGGTTGATATCTCTCTCACATCAATGTTTCTCCTGTCTCTCTCTGTCTCTCTGTCTCTCTGTCTCTCTCTCTCTCGCCTTCCTCTGTCTGTAAAATCAATAAACATATCCTCAGATGAAGATAAATAAATAAATAAATAAATAAATAAATAAATAAAAGTAGTTTTAAAAAAACTGTTTTAAAAAAAACTGGTGGAGCCTTCAAACTTTTTTCTTAAGCCGGAAAGTTCTTTTTCAAGCAAAAACTTGCAAGAGATTCTAAGTATAAAAAAGAGAGAAAAGTGGAGTCGGTCCTGTTGGATGGAGGCAGTGCTATGGGGCCTCATCTCCACGACCCGCACTCCCGTAGGACGCGGGCCTCGTCTTATGAGAGCTGGGAGGGACAGTGTTTGAGAGAACACTTTATATGAACATGTATTGGCCTGGGAAGATGTTCATGGTCTGTTACTTTAAAAGGTAGATTTGGCCCTGGCTAATGTGTCTCAGTGGATTGAATGCTGGCCTGTGAACCAATAGGTCTCTGGTTCGATTCCCAGTCAGGGCACATGCCTGGGTTGTGGGCCTAGTCCCCAGTTGGGGGCGTGCAAGAGGCAACTCATCAGTGTATCTCTTGCACATTGATGTTTCTCTCCCTCTCTTTCTCCCTCCTTTCCCCTTTCTCTAAAAAATAAATAAATACAATCTTCAAAAGAAAAGCAGGTTTGGCAAAGGGTGACAACTATGATAGCATAAACAATAAAAAATAATAAGGTAAAAGAAAATTAAAAGCAGGCTTGAAAACACAGTGTCACTCTGATCGTATGAACAGCCTGTGTGTTGAATTATGCCCGTGCACGCTGCAATATGTGCGGTGTGTGTTTATAGCAAAGAAAAACAAAGCCTCGTGTACCAGGTGTTCAACAGTTAACTGTTTTTACACTCTTGATTATGGGTATTTTAATTCCTTTTCTTTTTGCCTATCTGTAGTTTTAACTTTTAAATGATGACCATGTATTGTCTTTTCAATAAGAAAATACTTCTGGTTAAATACACAGGGTCCGGCACAAATAACGCCCCTAATAAATGTGTGTAATATTTAATAATTATTTAATAACTAAAGAAAACCAAATGTGTATAATTATAAGTATGTATTTATTTATGACATTTTAGGTGAAATGTTCAAATTGCCATCCATCTCGTGCGAGACACTCATCTACCCTACCGACCACACTCAATGGTGTTACTTCTGCAGGACCCTGGGTATTAATTTATGGAAATCACAGCTCTGAAATATATGGCCTGTGATACTATACAAGTAACTTTTAACTTTTAAAAAGAATATCTGCATAAACAGTATTTTGTGTCTGTTCTAGTTATCTACGGCTACATAATGACTCATTCCCAAAACTTAAGTATCACAGCTCTGAAATATATGGCCTGTGATACTATACAAGTAACTTTTAACTTTTAAAAAGAATATCTGCATAAATAGTATTTTGTGTCTGTTCTAGTTATCTACGGCTACATAATGACTCATTCCCAAAACTTAAGTTTCTTGAAACAATGACAACTGATCATTTTATCACATCTCAGTTTCTGGGGTCAGTGTCTGGGACAGGATGTGCAGGGCAGTCTGGCCCAGATTTTGTCACACAGCTGCAGTCAGACGATGTCAGTGGCAGCTGGGTCATCCGGGCATCTCCCGCTTCACACTGATTCCGGGTGTCTTCACGTGGTCTCCTTGCAAAGCTGTTCGGACTTCCTCACAGCATGGTGGTCTCAGGGCAGGCAGGCACCCTGCATAGCAGCCAATGTTTCCACGAATGAGTGTGCCGGCGAAGAAAACGAAAGCTGCACCACCTTTTATGCCCAGACTTGGGTGTTACTTAGAGTCGCTTCCATCACACTCAATTAGTCAATAGTCACAAGCCCATCAAGACTCAAGGGAGGGTCACAGACAGGATGAATAGTTTGTGGGGCCCAGTGAATAATGAAAATGCAGGGTCCCTTTTTCAAAACTTATTAAGAATTTCAAGTCCAGGACAACAGAGCATTAAATCAAGTTGCCTTCTAAATGCAGGGCCTGGTGTGATTACACAGGTCACATGCTGTGAAGCCATTCCTGGGGCCGGGGACACCAGCCCCATCTCTTGATGGGAGGAGTGTCAATGCCATATTGTGAGATGGGAGTTAATGGTGAGACCATCCTTGGAAAAATAAAATCTGCCACAGGCTCTATGACTCATCTTCAACGAATTAGGTGGCTCAGGTTTTTTACTGCCCAGAATTAGAGCTAGCCATTCAGTACAGAGGAGGGAATGCTGGCTCTCCAAAGCCAGGCTGCCATAACAGCAACAGGCATGTATTTCAAAACTCTTTGTGAAGAGATACTGGTTGTCACTAATCAGAGTATAGCAAGAGTAACTACCTGCTTTACATGTTATGGACTGAATTGTGTCCCCTCCGAAATTCATAGGTTGAAGCACTAACCCTCCAATGTGACTGTGTTTGGTGACAGGGCCTTTATCAACATAATTAAAGTTATGAAGTCACGAGAGTGGGAGCCTCGTCCAGTAGGACTGGTGTTCTTGTAAGAAGAACAAGACATACGACGAGTGCTCACATGCAGGAGAAAGGCCATGTGAGGACACGGGGAGGGAGCAGCCATCAGTGAGCCAAAGGGAGAGGCCTCGGGAAAAACCAAACCTCCCGACACCTTGATCTTGGACTTTCAGCCTCCCGAACTGTGAGAAACTAAATTTCTGTTATTTAAGTCACCCATTTGTGGCATTTTGTTATAGCATCTCTAATAGATTAATATACTATCTAAGGCTCATACATATTTACTTGTCCTTTTCAATATTTTTTTATTAGTCATCCTTAATCCATTGGATATCTAGGTTCTCTGTCAGCTTTCAAAGAAAGCCAGATCTAATAGTAAATGCCATGTTTTAATTAATGTCCCTTCTTTAATAATATTCTGATGAATAAAGGCTTAATTATTTATTTTTCCTTGGCTGTTGCTTATGTCCAGTAAAGGTTCAAGTCTACTGTCATAACTTTAGTTCATTCATGGATTTGTATGTAAAGTAACATTGCTTTTAACCCTGGGGTCAATGAACTGCACACATGGCTATAAACAATCCGTCTCATCTTTTCTGTGTTCGTCATTCCTCCCCTCAAGGGCTGAAATCTGTCTCACCTGCCCTTGAATCTGGGCTGGCCCTGTGATTTGCTCTGACCAATAGAATGCCGTGGAAGTGATGCTGATGAGTCCTAACCTAGTCCTTTACAGGTGCTGCAGCTTCCATTTTTACCCTCCCGAGAGCCAGCCGGCATGTAACAAGTCTCCTATCCTGCATGACAGCCCCCTTGAAGGTGAACGGGCTCAGGTGGGGAGCTGTGAGCATGAGGATGCTGAGGGCCTGAGGGAGTTCCAGGAGGAGGGAGAGGGGTGCAGCTAGGAATGGGGAAGACAAGCTGCACCTGCTGGGCCTGGCTGCGTGGCCTAGACGGAAGCCGGGAGTGGGGCACAGGGGTTTCGTGATGGCGGCTTGCTGACCTGCTCTGGGTTTGACACTTAGCAAGGTTGGAGCTGTCAGTGTTGGCTGGTGTAGGAGCTGGCAGGAAGTTGTCCATAACTGCCTCCCATGGTTGCTGGCCCTCAGCTCTCTGGCCCAGCACACTTTCCCTAGGCATTGGCCTGGGGAATTGGCTCCCGAATTCATACTGTCTTGCCAAAGCTCTATAGTGATAGCCACCTCAAACACTGTTGTGGGCTGCCTTGTGTGTGTCCCAAATTCCTGTGCTGAAGTCCTAACCTCTAGTACCTCACAAGGTGACCTTAACTCGAGGGTCATTGCAGGTGTAATTAGTTTAATGATGTCATTCTAGTGTAAAGTGGACCCCTAATCCAGGATAACTGGTATCCTTATGAAAAGGGTAAATTTGGACACGGACACACGGGGATAACATAGTGTGGACATGAAGATGGAGATTAGAGTGGTGCAGAAGCCAGGGGACGTCAAAGCTTGCCAGCAAACCACCAGGAGCTGGGAGGCGGCATGAAGCAGGCCCCCCTCACAGTCCCCAGAGGAGCCCACACCTTGGTCTCAGATGTCTGCTCTCCAGAACCCAGGCAACACATTTCTGTTGTTGCAGCCACACAGTTTGGGACACTTTGTTACACGGCAGCCCTAGCAAACTAATACAAGCGTTGGTGCCCCTTCTCTACACCCCCCTTTCCTTTCAGTTCTCACTTCCAGGTGGGTGAACACAGGGGTAAACTTGTGCCTGTAGTGAGGAACTGCCAGATGGCCTCGCAACTTAATCCAGTTAAAAGTAAATTTCCCTTTTCCTCGAAAGTCTGTAAAAGGTGATTTATGTGTATTTCAGGCATAAGGAAAAGGAGATAATTTTTTATAGGAGGACCCTTCTAATGCCTCTGAAATGACACTAAAAAGCCATTTCATTTAACTTCTTTGAGACCCTTCTACCCAAGAAGGTCTTCATTTCAGAGATTACAGAGAGTTAATTAACACTTAGTTGTTTCCTTTTTTTCAATAAACTCGATTTAACTTGACTGTATTAGGACCAGCACTTGACTATTCTGATATGGTCATTTGCATGATTTTTAGTGCCATAATGTCGAAAGCTGTTATTAGAATATTAAAATTGGCATATCTCATTCAGAGATGTTTAGTGCCTGTAATAACAATAATACTGGGTGCATAATGCGGTAATAATGGAAATTACATTTGCAAAAGAGCAGTAATAGAATATTCTGAAATGCAAGAAGTAGAAAAACACACTGTAAGAGAAGACCATGCCTCATTCCCAGCACTTGGGCGGCCCGCGCTCCTCAGCGCCACCCCGCGCTCCTCAGCGCCACCCCGCGCCGGGGCTGCGTGTGCGGAGCAGCCTGTGCAGTTCCGACCCACGGGAGAGTTTTCAGTCACTGAAGTCAAAAGGGGTGGGGATGTTGTCATGTTTGACTGTTCTTTTTGCTCTTTAGAATGGGTTAGCATTTCGTGAGTGAAAATTGGGTTTCCAAAAGAAGCATACATTTGCTATGATTTAGCCTAATAATTTGCTAATTTTCCAGCTGCTCATAACTTCTGATTAACAGCTTATTTAAAACAAATGTTTGGAAAAATATGTTAATTATAGTCTTCTACACTTCATAGTTATAGTTTTTAGGACAATTTTAGGCTGATTAACTTTTACCTGTCCTTTTAATGCCTTATTGATCATTCGACTATGCAAACTCACAGAAAACCACAGGAAAAAATAAATCTATAAGGAACCTAAGAAATTCTTGGCAATGCGAACTATCCCCACAAATGTTGATTTTGGGTTTTGGATAGATTCTATACCAATTAGAAAAATGGTGTGAAGTTTTGATTATCTCTTTTGGCAGCTTCATTATCCTAACTCAGGAATATTTTGCTTAAGATTTCAAAAATTAAACAAAGCCAAGCAAGTGTCAGGACTGCAGAGATGAAAAAAGGGTGAATTAATTCTATTGTGTCCAATTGACAAGAATTATTTTAGTCTTGTGTATGTTCACATGGAATCTGCCTTTGCTCTGTTCCTTTCAGAAAAGAAAGTTGTTCTGTGTTTGTTTTACGTTTTTCTCTTTGATTTTGGAGCCATTGAATCAACCACCTGGTTTATAGAGATCTAGCCTTTCCTAAGCCTCTTTGTAATCTCCAGGTTGTTATAATCATCACTCTATCCCTGACGGACCAGCAGGTGCTACCCAAGACAAGAGAATGAAAGCGTGTCCCACAGGATCTTAGGATGCCGGGCAGAGACCATTTTCTTGGAGCAATTATGTCTAAACTCAATGCCTCTTCTCCATCCCACTCTGAAATCCCACAAGAAATGTTATCACTGCTCTGAGGGCCTCCTGACTCAGCTGTATCTGAGAAACTTATCAAACAGAGATGTGCTGGGAGAGGAGAGGCTGGGGTAGAGTTGGTCTGATTCCTTATCCATCCTTCCACACAGACAAAGATGTTTTACTTGCATGGACAGGACATCAGAGACTTTGGTCCGATGCTTCCTGAGGAGGTGATTAGGGTTGTGTGCACCGTCACCTCTTGGGACGCTGGCCTTTGCTCTATCACAGCGATTCCCTCCACCTTCATTATTCTAGTTTGGTCTGAATGCTTCACCTTCCTTAGTGTGGTCTACTTATCCACTCCCACTGCCCCTCCATTTCTTGGCAACAGAAAGTCGCCTTTACCAAATCCTTGTCTACCGATAGGGCTGTTTCACCGAGATTATAATGCCTTCAGCTGGAAAGTGCTCTGAAAATGTAAAATGATAATGTCGATAACAATACTTCAACTCACTGACCCCCATTCTCTCTCCAATAGCACCTTATTTTCTAAACCAACAGCCTTTTAGGGACTCTGAGTTACTGTTTTTCCTTTTGTGGTTTATGAGGAGTCAACACTGTGTAGTGGTTGAGAACCTGGGCCCGTACACAGATTTGGTTCACATTTCGCCACTCCCTCTCCAGCAGTGTGATGGGATGGGGCACCGTGAGTCTGATTTCCTAAACTCTGAAGAGGGATGCTACGAGAATCACTCTTGCAGAACTGTTAAGAGGAGTAAATGGATATTGCAAGATGAAATGCTTAGCATAATGCCAGGTACATATAGGCTCTTGGTGAGTAATTAGCTTTCATTGCATTCTGGGGGTATTTGGAGTTCTGTTATTCTAATGGATTTTGTACAAAGCCAGCAAAAAGGAGCTGATTCTCATAACTTAATTAAAATCTTTCCCATCCTACTCTTTTTTCTATATTCTGTCTTACCCGGAATGTGAACTTGTATTCATTAAATGAACAGAGAATGGTATTTTTGCCTTTTTCTTTTTAGAATGTTGTACTTGTATATACTTTTTTAAAGAATCATGGAATAATAATTTTTTTTCAAGTCCAATATTCAGATACCTGAGAACTCTTTCCGTGGCTTCCGGTCCTGGTGCAGTTGGAGGGCGTATGGTTAGTGAGGTGGTCCCTGCAGGCAGTGGTCCTCTGTCAGTCCCTCCCTGCAGGCCACCATTCACTCTGGACACACTTGGGTTCCCCTGTGCAGCATGTAGGTTTCTGGGGGAGGCTGTGGACATGCGGCTTCGTGTACACTCCAGCATCTCCTTCTTAGGCATCTATTCCCATTGGGCAGAAAGAGAGAGGGTCCACTCTGACTGACTGGCATTTCATTATTTGTGTATTAATATTCAGTGTGGAGTGAGGTTAGAAATTCATACATGGCCATTTGAAAAAGACCTCTAAATCTAAAATTCAAAAAATTCTGCTGGCCCTGCGCAGGTAGGTCAGTTAGCTAGAGAGTTGTCCCCATACGCTGAGGTTGTGGGTTTGATCTCCTATCAGGGTACATACAACAATCAATCAATGAATGCCTAAATAAGTGGAACAACAAATCAATGTTTCATTCTCTTTCTCTAAAAAGTCAATAACAGAAAGAAAGAAAGAAAGAAAGAAAGAAAGAAAGAAAGAAAGAAAGAAAGAAAGAAAGAAAGAAAGAAAGAAAAAGAAGAAAGAAAGAGAAAAAGAAAGAAAGGAAAAATTCTGCTTTCCAGGATGGTAGTTAAACAGTGATGTTCCTGATACCAAGATGGCATTTTAAACAATGTTTACTGAATCTGCTAATCTCATTCTATCACTTTTTTACAGATTGATGTTCTCAAAGCAGATCTGGAAAGTGCAGAATGGAAAGTTTTGGAAAATCTTATTCTGGAAGATGTCCTTGAGCAAATTGGACAGCTCATCTTCGAGATCCATCTCCACTGGCCCGGGTTTGAGGTCAGTGGCAGTGACAGCAGTGTAGTGCGGTTCTGGTACAGCCTCCTCAAAGAGCTGGAACTAAAGGATTTCAGGCTTTTTCACAGTTACAAAGATTTATCTAAACCTCAGCTATTCCTGAAGAAAGACATTTTCAATGCAAGTAGCTGTTATACTCTCAGTTGGGTAAATACAAGGTGGAAATAGGCTGCAGGACCTCATCAAGAACTCGAGGAAATATTTACAGAATGGAGTACGTCCATGATTCTAGCTATCGTTTTACCTGCGCCGTCTCCCACTAAGCTGTTGCCTGCTTGAGGCAGACACGGTCATTGCCGTTGTGGTGCAGGCAGCCGGGCGCCCGGCCCATGGCCAGGGCACTATTAACGCTTTAACGCGAGGGTGGACGTGGAGTCCACCTTTACCTGCCCACACCCAGGCTCTTTGCCTGTCTGCCTCCGACAGAGTGGGGATGCTCATCTTCCTTCGCTTGGATTTGGAAGATGATCCCCTGCTTACCTCAGTTTTCTCTAAACTTCATTATGTATCAATAGTCCATAAATTCATCAACATAAAAAGGAAATTACACAAATTTTCTGTTTTTATGGGGTTGATGAGATTCTTAAGTTTGCAGCCTACTGTTTAAAGTAGGATCTTTCATTTGATTTGAACTCACCTCTTTCATGTTCACCTTGTTCACCTGGTGATAACTTTCTGTCTGCCCTGTAGATTTCAACCACTCCTCCTCAGCCTTTGCTGAGGCCATGCCAGGGTTTTATAAAAGCCACAGATCCTAGTATCTGGGAACTGAGACACACCAAGTTCTCTCACTGAGTTTAGGAGTAGACTATCAAGAGCTGCAACTCAACGTCCTTTTCCTAGGAGCCTTAAGTCCCCTTCTGCTCCTATGAACTAAGCACAGAGTAGAATTCGAGTCCCTATTGCTGCCTCTTCTGACTTCAAACCTGATTTCTCAACCACAGACTTGCCTATGCTGTCAATTCTCTTTTTTCTCCCCAAAATATATTATCTCAAAGATTAAGTGAGTGTTTCTTTGCTGCCAGTTGGTATGTGGTGGTCTGAGGGCCAGAGTCTCTTTCCTGGGGTGGTTACACGGTGTTTCAGTAGTGCCAATCCTTTTTACTTTTCAAAAACATATTAAGCAGAAAATTCAGGTTCTCAGTCGTTTAAATAATCTTTTCCATTTCTATTTGCCAGATTAGACATTTACCCCTATGAATAATTTTCAAATACCTATTTCAAATAAATTAATTAAATAGTATAAAGTGAACCAATTTATTACCTTATTATAAGTTAAGTATATTTCCTGACACTTTTTACATCCTGACAGAGCAGGAAAACCATATATACATGTTTGTTCAAGAAATTTGGGGTGGGAGTAGAATACCAATTAGTACTAAACTTTATGCCTTTTTTTCTCAGTGTTTTACCTATTTCTACCCCAGATAGTCCCTGGGCTTTTCTTTCTTGCAATGGTTTGAAAATACCGTTCCTCAAGTGAGAAATCAAAATATATTAGAGTTGTATGATTTCACTAACTTGGGTTCAAAAGAAACAAGACTTTCTGAATTAGTGATGATTTTTAAAAATAGAAATGAGGTTTTTACCTTAAAACCCACAGTGCACTAATAAGTCATCGAGGGGGAGGACCAGTTCGAATAAGTGAGATTTGTGATAGCAGTTCAGTCGCTTTCATCACCCACAGGGACTTCAACAGTACAAAGGATCCACGAACACGCTGAAGTTATACCGTTGGCTCGCATGGCGTGGCCTCCAAAACAAAGTTCGCTTTAGCACAGTTCCTGTTTGGATTATACCATGGACTCTCTCCTCTTTTGTCTCATAAAAATGTTATACATTGAAGCATATACAATAAACCTTTTTATGCATTAAACATTTTAAACCTTCTTGTACACTAAAGTATGGAGTATGCTAATCTTAAGTGTCTAGATATGTACACAGCCATATCAAGATTTTTAATTCATGGGATTGAAGGGTCATGGCATTACTGAAAACCCCCTTTGTATGGGACAAGTTACCAGTGATCACAGATCAGTGGTACAAAACACTGACTTCAGCACACCACACACGCATGTATCTGAAGCAAGGGTGGGTGTACTGTTAAAAAAAAAAAGACAAACTCAAAATAAATCACAAACAAACCTACCCACACCCACCTACTAGGCAGCCTGTTCAATAGTTATCTGTACTGATTTTATGCTTATTTCTAAGACTGTCCTTCATTCCCTTTATGGAGAGTTTGAAATTTATGATGAATTTTCTGACTGTTGCTATGGTTTCTCAGCCTCTAGAATTTATTGTGATTACTGTGTTGGCCAGGGTTTCTTAACCTCAGCACTACTGCCCTTCCAGACTGGATAATACTTTATTAGGGAAGGGAGGGCTGTTCTGTGCATTGTAGGATGTTTAGCAGCCTCTTTAACCCTGCCCACTAGAGGCCAGGAGCACCTTCCCCCCTCCCTTTTCAGTTGTGACAACCAGATATGCCCCCAGGCGGTGCCAAATGTCCCCTCCATGGGGACAGAATCCTCCATGGCAGAGAACTGGTGTTGGCCATGAGAAACGGTCTATGTTACCACAGCACTGGTGTTTGGGGAGATCCTGCTGGTGAAGACCAGGCAAAACCACCACAAAAGAACACCAAAATCAAGGGCTACTATTTACTGAGCACTTACTATGTGCCCAGCACTGTCATAGATTATTCCTAATTCTTCCTACAACCTACAAAGAAGTGTAGTTTCCCCAGTGACATATACAGGTAAGGAAGCTCTGAGAGGTTAAATAGACATCCATATCTCGGACTGTCAGATCGCAAAGCCCATGCTGGTCCCTCCACAATGCTGCCTCAATGGCTTCTAACAAATATAAGATGCCACTTTCAAAGGACATAATTTTGCCTCTGTATTAGTAAGTGGGGGAAAAAACCTACAAATATACTAAGACCAGACCTGCAAATTTCTTAGAGTGGGGGTTATTTCTGTAGCATGCAGGTTTGGTTTAAACAATCTATTTAATAAAAATATGCCTGCCAAATGGAGGCTTACTGAAAAAAATACAGGGACCCAACACATTCTCTGTGAATATATTCAGATTGCCAGAAAAGCTCTTGTGAGGCCCTGGAAGGGACTCCTGGCCCAGGCTTGTCCTAACAATTGGCACTTCTCCTCCTGCATTTTAGAAAGGGCACGGCCACTCGGAAGCGCGGTTCCCTTTGTTGCACAGGTTTTCAATCCTAGATAACTGAGCTCAGATGGGAATGCTGGCACCATAATTAACTTTTGCCAGAGCCATGCTCATAAATGAATCTGAAAGTGCAAATTAAATGATAATGCTCTTATCCAATGATTAAAAAACTGTTCTTTTTTCAGGTAGTAAGAGATTCTTTTTCTGAGGATATAAGAGATTTAGAGGTCACCTTTCAGCACAAATTCTGTTACAATTTGAGATTAAAGTCAATGAAAAACAATTTTCCCTTTCCCTGTTTCTTAGAGTGATTGCATTTGATGAAGTTATAGCAGCTTATCATATAAATATTTGTAGGTATTTGAAATGTTCACATGAAGAGAGCCAGGGAGAAGTAAACACATTTCAATTAGAATTGATGGTCCATTAATATTTACATCAGGGTCAAACAAAAGTAAATTCATGAATTTACAGTGTTTAGTTCAAATTGGCTATTCATGTAAGCATTTCTGCCTTAGCTGTAAAAGTTTAGTATATAGTAAATACAGCACAAGATTTGCATTTCCTCAGCATTATGTGTTTGGAGTTGGCAGAGCTTGGATTTATACCAGAAAACTAGCCTCATCATATTTTTCCGGATTAAAAATGGAGGCCTCATTTAAATAGTTTATTATACTTGACATTACAGTGGTACCTCCAAGCTCAGTTAATATAATTGTTCTCTTCTTCTGGACGTAAATTTATGTTTGCCTTTTAAGCAATAATATAATTTTTTGTGTGTTAGCCCATTGTTGGCTTTTTCTGAATTCAATAATACATTTAACCTTCTGCTAAAATGTCTTCCTTTTTCTTACAGTGAAAGAGGTATTTGAACTTATCACATGAAATCATACCCCCAAGATTCAGTATATTCTTAAACTACCTAAATTTAGAAATTCTTGAAATAATGTTATTCAAAAAATGTATCAGGCAAGCTTAATGTCACACTTTATGTTCAGCACTATATGGAAAAATGTTAGTTCTCAATAGTTTAAAACTAGTGCTTTGTAAAATTGGCAACTTCATTTTATTGCATAAAATATTTTAAGCTTTTTCTTAGTGATTGGTTTTGTGCAATAAGATGATCTAAAACAATAAGGGATTTTTTTTTCCTGTCAAGTTTGAATTCTAATGTAGAGTCTCTCAATAGAGGGAGCCCAGTACACATAGGACAGATAAGCTAGCAGTATGTACTAGGGGGTAATAGTGGTAGGTAAATGGCTGTGGGCCTGCCATTCTCCTCCACTGTAGTCCCTTCCCCAGGAAGCCTAGACCTCTCCAAGGTCAAGCGGTTAATGCACAGCACACAAGGCAGCTTCCAGCTCTCTGCCCCAGAGCAGAGGTTAGCTTCTGTTCTAACTGTTCCACGTCCTGTGTTACTGGTTGCTGGATATTTTGATAACAGCTCTGGGTGAGTATATATAATGAGCAAAAGTCCAAGTGCATTGTATAACTTTAATGAAACCACAGTTGTGTCAAAATAAGCAATTATTTGTGCAGACAATATTATTTCTTAAGGATTGATGACAGATCAAACATGGTCTCCTCAGGGGGCCTCGCTCCCATTAAAGGCCCCCAGCTATGTGTCTCTGTGCTGCCTTCTAACCTCCCTATCTTTACAAGCCTTGTAATTTAACGTATCTGCTTATTTAATGGTTGTCTTTCCCAGCAGACTGTAAGCTCCATGAGAGTAAGGGCCAAGCCTGTAGCCCCTGTGTTTGCTAGGTAAAAGGTGCTCAATAAATATTGGTTGAATATGAATAAAGAAAGCTATTTGACATAGGATTTTTCAGTGAATTTATTTCATCAGCATTTGTTACTGAAATTTTTTTTCTGGCATTAAAATATATTTGCAATTTAGATGTACCACTGTCTTTCATCTTGGTTAATTTAAATTTAGACACAATTTATCCTTTTCTTGACATGGTTGTTTATTGCACTGCCTCTGGTAGTCCTCATTTCCAAGCAGAGGGTGCTAACCTGGAGAGCTTTCTTGGGACTTTAAAGGTATATAATAATTGAATGAATAAATACAATAATAATCAAAGGCTCAATTATTACTGGAAGCTATCCTAGGATATTAAACTTCAATCTTCACTTCACAACCCCAACACAGTGTCCTTTCCTTGTACCAATTCCCAGAAAAGAAACTTTAGAGTCAGTGTATAAAACCACAATTCCCAGGAGCCTGGAGAATATATTTTGGTTATGAGAGAAGGAAGGTACGATGATGTGAGGCTACTTATGCCAAGGATAGGGACTGGGATTTCTACATAAGTGGTTAAAACAGATGTTCAAAGAGCGAAAACAAGGTGAGAAAAGGTATTGCGTTCTCAAACCATCTGAAGTACGACTACGGATGTCCTTGTGAGCAGTTACGAGGTGATGGGAGGGGGCCCAGCTCGAATGGAAGAGGCTGTGAGAATGTCTTTAGCTACTGGTTGTCTTACTGGAGAATGAAATAATTATGATTTAAATAGCTGAACGTTTCTTTTAAACCACTTAACTCAGAGAGAGCCAGCTGGAAGCCACAAAGATTATGACACCAACTTGACAGTTTTAAAAAATACCCATTAAGTGGTGTTTCATAGAGGAGGCCGGATAGTGGGTTGGAAGGAGAAAGACTCTAACACAGCTGCTAACTAGCTGCATGAGTTCAAGCGTCACCTTTCTTGACCTGTTTTTTTTTTTTTACTTAGGATGGAATATTTAATTTCTAAGGTTTCTTCTAGCTTGAAAAATCTCATTATTCTAAGATTTTTGTGATTAGGGAAGGCTTAGACAGTGGTGGGATAATTACTGATTTGTGTGCTATAAAGGGAAATCTTGGGATAAATTCACAAGAATCCAAATGATGTGCTTATTCAGAAGAAAAAGCTCAGCTAAAAGATGAATCTATTATTATGGTTCTCCAGTCATCAAGTAAAGTGCCCTCAGGAGAAGTACCTTTTTAGATAACAGGCAAACCCCCATGGTTCTAAAAACCAGAATGTTTCAGACTGCACTGGTTTCTACATCTATGTTTTTAGACTATCCTCACAAAGTAGTAATATCTGAAGATACTAGGTCCAGTATACATACTTATGGTGATCCTTCTATACGTATGGGTGTGTATGTGCATATTTATGTATATAAATATATAAACATATACATATACACATGCACACATACATATAGAAGGGTCTTTCTCATATACATATACTATGTATACGATGTAAAATTTTATATACAAAATCACACACACAGCTGAATTCTGAAAAAAAAAAATCTTCAGACACAAAGTTTTTGGACTGTTGTAAGTTCATTTTCATTTGTTTCCAGAAACGTTTTCATTTCTTCTTTTATCTCATGCTTAACCCATTCATTGTTTAGTAGCATGCTATTCAATCTCCATGAATTTGAGTGTTTTTGAGTTTTTCTCTTGAGGTAGGTTTCTAGTTTCAGTCCCTTATGGTCATAGAAAATGCTTGATATGATTTCAATTTTCTTGAACTTGTTGAGGCTTGTTTTGTGTCCTATCATGTGGTCTATCTTCAAAAATGTTCCATGTGCATTTGAAAAGAATGTGTATTTTGCTTCGTTGGGATGAAAGATTCTATGTCTGCTTTCACCACTTCTATTCAACACAGTATTAGAAGTCCTAGCCACAGCAATCAGACAAGAAAAAGAAAGAAAAGACATCCAAATTGGAAAGGAAGAAGCAAAACTGTCATTGTTTGCAGATGACATGATAGTATGCATAGAAAATCCTATAGATTCCATCAAAAACTACTCCACCTAATAAGTGAATATGGCAAAACACTGGGACATAAAGTCAATATTCAGAAATCAAAGGCATTTTTGTATACCAACAATGAAATATCAGAAACAGAAATCAGGAAAAAAAACCCATTTCATATAGCAAAAAGAAAAATAAAGTACCTACGAATAAACCTAACCAAGGAAGTAAAAGACCTGTACTCAGAAAACTACACAACACTGAAGAAAGAAATTAAGGAAAACACAAACAAATGGCAGCATATACCATGTTCATGGATTGTAAGAATTAACATCATCAAAATGTCCATACCACCCAAGGCAATTTGTAGATTGAACTCAATCCCTATTAAATTACCAATGGCATATTTCACAGATATAGAATAAACATTTCAAAAATTTATATGGAACCATAAATGACCCCAAATAGCTGCAGCAATTTTGAAAAAGAGAACCAAAGTAGGAGGGATCACAATACCTGACATCAAACTGTATTACAAGGCCACTGTAATCAAAACAGCCTGACACTAGCATAAGAACAGACACTTAGATCAATGGAACAGAATAGAGTACACAAATAAACCCAAGTGTCTATGGTCAATTACTATTCAACAAAGGGGGCAGAAGTATAAAATGAAGTAAAAAATATCCTCTTCAATAAATGGTGTTGGGAGATCTGGAAAAGTACATGCAAAAAAAAGAAAGGATCTTGATCACCAACTTACAGCATACACAAAAATAAATTCAAGGTGGATAAAAGACTTTCATATAAGTCATGACACCATAAAAGTCCTAGAGGAGGAGAACATAGGCAGGAAAATCTCAGATATTCCACACAGCAATATTTTTACTGATATGTCCCCTAGAGCAAGGAACATAAAGGAAGGAATAAACAAATTGGAGCTCATCAAAATAAAAAGCTTCTGCATGGCTAAAGAAGACAGCATTAAAATGAAAAGAGAACCAACTGTATGAGAAAACATTTGCCAATGATACCTCGGACAAAGGTTTGACCTCCAAAGTATATAAAGGACTCACACAAGTGCACTCCAGGAAGACAAACAACCCAATTAGAAAATTGGCAAAGGACTTGAACAGACACTTCTCCAAGGAGGACATACACAGGGCCCAGAGACATATGAAAGGATGCTCAACATCATTAGCTATCAGAGAGATTAAAATGAAAACCACAATGACATACCACCTCACACTGG
Source organism: Trachops cirrhosus (assembly GCA_028533065.1). Classification (NCBI taxonomy): domain Eukaryota; kingdom Metazoa; phylum Chordata; class Mammalia; order Chiroptera; family Phyllostomidae; genus Trachops; species Trachops cirrhosus. The sequence continues at coordinate 152,584,520 of CM052541.1, read as the reverse complement.
TCAGAACGCCCATCATAATCAAATCAACAAACAAGTGTTGGAGAGGATGTGGAGAAAAGGGAACCCTAGTGCACTGTCGGTGGGATTGCAGACTGGTGCAGCCACTGTGGAAAACAGTATGGAGTTTTCTCAGAAAACTAAAAATGGAACTGCCTTTTCACCTGGCAATTCCACTGCTGGGATTATACTCTAAGAACCCTGAAACACCAATTCAAAAGAACCTATGCACCCCAATGTTCATAGCAGCACAACTTACAATAGCCAAGTGCTGGAAGCAACCTAAGTGCCCATCAGTAAATGAGTGGATCAAAAAACGGCGGTGCTCTGCACGGCTAAAGAAAACAGTATTAAAATAAAAAGAGAACCAACTGTATGGGAAAACATATTTGCCAATGATACCTCAGACAAGGCTTTAATCTCCAAAA
>CM052541.1:152527766-152583595 GCA_028533065.1 Trachops cirrhosus | reverse complement strand
AAGAAACAAGCAAAATATAGCCAAAGACACTGAAATAGAGGACAGGCTGACAGTGACTAGAGGGGAGAAGAGAGGGAATTTAAGGGGAATTTCAGGGGAGAATGGGAAGGGTTTACAGGAACAAATATAAAGGACATATGGACAAAAACTAGGGGGGTTGGAAATGGGAGGGAGGAGGGGAGGGATGGGTGGGTTGGCTGGAATGGGAGTAAAGGATAGAAACTGTACTTGAATAATGATTAAAAAATAAATAAAAAAAACTGTGGTGTATTTATACAATGGAATACTATGCAGCAGAAAGAAAGAAGGAGCTCCTACCCTTTGAAACAGCATGGATGGATCTGGAAAGCATTATGCTAAGTGAAATAAGCCAGGCAGTGAAAGACAAATACCATATGATTTCACCATAACTGGAAACTAATCAACAAAACAAACAAGCAAGCAAAATATGACTTGAGACATTGAAATTCAGAATAAACTGACAGTAACCAGGTGTGGAAGGGAACAGTAGGGGGGAAAGAGGGAAGGTTTTCAGGAACACATATAAAGGACACATGGACAAAACCTAAGGTGGGTAGGATCAAGGGTAGGAAGTGGGGATGGCTGGGGTGGGAGGCGTGGTTTGGGGGAAATGGAGACAACTGTACTTAAACAACAAAAAATATGTGAAAAAAAATAAAATTTTGGATAAAAAAAGAGAGTACAAATTAAGTCCTCAGTAAAATTATCTTCTTGATTACTCTTGAATAGATGTGTGACATAAAACAAAAAATAAAATTGCATTTTTCAAAAAAAGAAAAATATGAATATATTACTTACAAGATATATTACTGACATTTTTAAAACTGTCAGCTTGGTGTCATACGTCACTTAGGAGTTGTTTGACTCTTAGAACGCCTTGCAGACAACCAGGCGGCAAAGTGGATCACCCAGGCCAGCGTGGGATGAGTGGTGTGCGAGCCATTAGCCACACGTTGCTGCCGAGCACTTAGACTGTGGCCAGTATGACCGAGAAACTGAATTTTAACTTACATTTTCTTTTAATTTCTTTACATTCAAAAACTTATCCTTCGTTCAATTATTAGAAAACTCTTTGGTATGTCTGGAACAACTTGGGAATATAGTGTACTTTGTATGAAACAGTGTCTGAACTGAGATGTGCTGTTAAATGTGAAATACACACCAGATTTTAAAGACTTAGTATGAGAAAAAATAAAATATTAGTTAAAAAATAATTGAAACTTCCAGCCAAGATGGAGGCGTAGGTAGACACACTGTACTTCCTCGCACAACCAAAAGAAGGACAACAACAATTTAAAAACAAAAAAACAACCAGAACTGACAGAAAATTGAACTGTATGGAACTCCAACCACCAAGGAGTTAAAGAAGAAATATTCACCCAGCCTGGTAGGAGGGGCAGCAGGGTGGAAAGGACTTGCAGCAAGGCGGTGGCAGGTGGACCCAGTGAGGGGCGGCTTGTGTACTGGGTGGACCCACATTCGCGTGCAGATAAACAGGGAGGAACAACTGGGGAGCAAGACAAACCTCACAATCCAGGGCTCCAGCACCGGGAAATAGAGCCTTAAACCTCTGACTGGAAACACCTGTGGAGGTTGAAGCAGTGGGAGAAACTCCCAGCCTCACAGAGAGTTCGTTGGAGAGACCCACAGGGTCCTAGAATGTACACAAACCCACCCATCCGGGAATCAGCACCAGAAGGGCAAACTTTGCTTGTGGGTTGTGGGGGAAGTGACTGATAGCTGGCTGAGAGCCAAGCAAGTGGCATTGTTCCCTCTTGGACCCTTCCCCACATACAGCACCACAACAGTGACCTGGGTTACCCTGCCCTGGTGAACACCTAAGGCTCTGCCCCTTACTACATAACAGGCATGCCAAGACAAAAAAAAAAAAATGACCCAAATGAAAGAACAGATCAAAGCTCCAGAAAAAATACAATTAAGTGATGAAGAGATAGCCAACCTGTTGGATGCAGAGTTTGAAACACTGGTAACCAGGATGCTCATAGAAATGGTTGAGTATGGTTGCAAAATATAGGAAAAAAGTGAAGGCTATGAGAAGTGAAATAAAAGAAAATGTACAGGGAACCAACAGTGATGGGAAGGAAACCAGGACTCAAATAATGGTTTAGAGCAGAAGGAAGAAATAAACATTCAACCAGAACAGAATGAAGAAACAAGAATTAAAAAAAAAAAAAATGAGGAGAGGCTTAGGAACCTCCAGGACAACTTTAAACATTCCAACATCTGAATCATAGGGGTGCCAGAAGGAGAAGATGAAGAGCACGAAATTGAAAACTTACTCAAAAAAATAATGAAAGAAAACTTCCCCAATCCGGCAAAGGAAATAGACTTCCAGGAAGACCAGAGAGTCCCAAAGAAGTTGGACCCAACGGAGCACTCACCAAGGCACATCATAATTACATTACCCAAGATTAAAGATAAGGAGAGAATCTTAAAAGCAGCAAGAGAACAGGAGAGAATTACCTACAAAGGAGTTCCCATAAGACTGTCAGCTGATTTCTCAAAAGAAACCTTGCAGGCAAGAAGGGTCTGGAAAGAAGTATTTGAAGTCATGAAAGGCAAGGACTTACATCCAAGATTACTCTATCCACCAAAGCTATCATTTAGAATGGAAGGGCATATAAAGTGCTTCCCAGATAAGGTCAATTAAAAGAGTTCATCATCACCAAGCCCTTATTATATGCAATGTTAAAGAGACTTATCTAAGAAAAAGAAGATCAAAACTATGAACAGTAAAATGACAACAAACTCAGTTGTTAACGACTGAACCTAAAAGAAAAAGCGAACAATTAGAACAGGAACAGAACTACAGAAATGGAGATCACATGGAGGGTTATCAGCAGGGGAGTGGGAGGGGGAGAGAGGGGGGAAAGGTACAGAGAATAAGTAGAATAAATGGTAGGTAGAAGATAGACAGGGGAGGTTTAGTATAGGAAATGTAGAAGCCAAAGAACTTGTATATATGACCCATGGACATGAACTAAAGGGGGGGAATGCGGGTGGGAGGGGGCATGCAGGGTGGAGGGCAATAAAGGGGGGGAAATGGGACAACTGTAATAGCATAATCAATAAAACATATTTTTAAAAATCAAAAAAATAGAATATTGAAATATTTTGAATGTTATATAAAATATATTACTAAAATTAATATCCCCTGGATTTCTTTAAAATATGGCCTTTAGAAAATTAAAAATTACATATATGGCTCATGTATTTTTATTAGACAGCACTATTCTAGAACATACACTTAAATAAAACGTTTGAGATTTGAGTTCTTCAGATCTCAGGTGCTGAAGGTTGGGGAGTGGGAGCTAAATAATTCATTTGAAGATAGGTGTTTTATTAGAGGAAGCTGCACATGCAAGGAGTTATCTTTCTCTGTCACTAAAAATAAAGCTACTATAAAGACTCTGATTGCAATTGTGACTTCTTTTTCCTTAAGTTCCAGATGATGTTGCCTTGTTTAGAATAAGAAAGTTGTGTCTGCAATTATTAAAGTGACTATGAAACGGAAGGTGCACATATAAATATATAAAAATATATACACATTTACATATGTACATGCATATACATACATATATACATATATGCACAAACACACATGTATATACTTTTGGTTAACTAAATTTCTCCAGGTTTATGTGTACTGAACAGTGTAGTTTTTGAAATACTGAAGATAAACTCAGAATCTACTTCACTGGTGCTCACCCTCAGTGCATTATATCACCTGGCGACCTTGCTAGAACTGCCAACTTTGACCCAGTGACTTTTTATTTTTCAAGTTGGAATCTTTTGTTAGTTCTTTTTTTATTAACCCATTAAATAAAAATTGGTAATACGAAATTTGAGCCAAGTGCTGTAATAGAACCTTCTTTCCATTGATTGGATCTTCTCCTTCTCAGGTCCCTTCCTTACCACTTCTCTTGTTTATACTGTATGTAATCAATTATTTTATGATCTACTAAGAAAGGCAATTAAACTATGACACAGCATTGATTTTAAGATGCAGCTCTATTTCAGAGATGTCAAAAATGTGAAAAGTATGTGCCCTTGATGAAATACAGCACCAGTGTTCCATAGGTCTCACTTTTGAGACCCAGATTTTATACTACACATGGATATCTTGACCTGGATGGCCCTCCGCACTTCCCTTCCCCAGACCTGAATTCATTATGGCTCCCCCAACTTACCTTTACTTTCTTCCGAATTTTCTCAGTAGAAGACAGCATCTCCAGATGATTCTGAAGCAGGTGGTTCTCAGTCCACACCGCTTTGAGAAATGCTTTTCTTCAAAGACAGAGTCTGTAAGTATTGCTAGTGTTGCAATCCTTAAGGCTGCCATCCAAGGGTTTGCTATTTCATTGTCAAAGCTTTCTCGCAAGTAATTGACAAACATGCTAGGGACATCAACCAGCCTCACAATGCATCCTTAAGAAACTACTAGAGCTGATCAATGAATTCAGCAACATAGCAGGATACAAAATTAATACCCAGAAATCTGCTGCATTTTTACATGCCAATAACAAACTAACAGAAAGGGAAATTAAAAAAACAATCCCATTCACAACTGCTAAAGGAATAAGCCTGAACGATGTAAAAGACCTGTACTTGGAAAATTATAAGACACTGAAGAAATTGAAGAAGATACTATCAAGATTCCAATGACGTATTTCACAGAACTAGAACAAATATCATATTTTGCTGTGTATAATGCATACCTATATTTTTGGCTCAAACTTTCAGGAAAAAAATATTTTGATTTCCTAGTCCAATTATTTATTTTATTATCTATCTATCTATCTATCTATTTATTTATTTATTTATATTTAGATACCTGCTCTTTATATTATAAAGGAATTTTAGTATTTATTTTTGAACATATTATGGTATAAGAAATTTTAAGTAACAAATAATTACAAAACACAGGAAAAGATACAAGGTATTTCAGGCACTACCCACGAATAATGTGCACCCTTATTTTTCCCTCAAAAATTTCAGCGCACATTATGTACAGCAAAATACAGTATTTCAAACATGTATATGGAACCACAAAAGGCCCTGCGTACCAACAGTGATCCTGACAAAGAAGAACCAATATTGGAAGAATCATGCTGCCTAATATCAAACTATACGACAAGGCCATAGTTATGAAAACATCATGGTACTGGCATAAAAACAGACACACAGATTAGTGGGACACAATAGAAAGCCCAGAAATACAGCCACACCTTTACAGTAAATTAATATTTGACACAGGAAGCAAGCATATACAATGGGCTAAAGATAGCTTATTCCATAAACGGTTTTGGGAAAACTGGACAGATTTGTGCAGAAAAATGAAACTACACCACCTTCTTATATCACACACAATAATAAATTGAAAATGGATCAGACTTAAATTTAGACCCAAAACCATAAAAACTGTAGGAGAAAATATAGGCAGCAAAATCTTGGACATTGCTCGTAGCAGTATTTTATTGGATATATCTCCCCAGGCAAGGAAAGCAAAAGAAAAAAATAAACAAATGGGACTACATCAAACTCAAATGTTTTTGCACAGCAAAGGAAATTGTCAATAAAATAAAGACAACCCACAGAATAGAACATATTTGCTGATACATCTGATAAGGGTTTTATATACAAAATTTATAAAGAACTTAAACCCAATTAAAAAATGGGCAAAGGACCTGAACAGACACTTCTCCAAAGAGGACGTACAGATGGCCAATATACGTAAAGGTGCTCAATGTCACTAATCATTAGAGAAATGCAAATTAAAGCCACAGTGAGATACCATCTCACACATGTCAGAATGGCTATTATCAATCAACCAACAAATGAAAAGTGCTGGGAGAAAAGGGAAACCTTTTGCACTGTTGGTGGGAAAGCATATTGGTGCAGCCACTGTGGAAAGCAGTATGGAGATACCTCAAAAAATTAAAAGTGGATCTGCCTTTTGACCCAGCGATCCCACTGGGAATAAATGTGAAGGAACCCAAAACACTAATTCAAAAGAACATAAGGACCCCTACGGTCATTGCAGCGTTATTTACAATCACCAAGATATGGAAGAAGCGTGAGTGCCCACCAGTAGTTGAGTGGATAAAACAACTATGGGACAATACACAATGGAATACTATTCAGTCATAAAAAAGTAAATCTTGCCCTTTGTGGCAGTACGGTTGGACCTGGAGAAAATAATGCTAAGTGAAATAAGCCAGTCAGAGAAAGACAAATACCATATGATTTTACTCATATGTGGAATCTCCTGAACTGAACTACCAAGGAAAATGGGGCCAGACTCATAAATGGAGAGTCAGATGACAGCTAGTAGAGGGGGGAGGTGAGAGGATGGAGGGACTGAGCAAAAAGGAAAAAGGACTCATGGACATGGGCAACAGTGTGGTGATTGCTGGGGTGAGGGAGGTATAAGGGGGCTAAATGGTAATGGAAAATATACAATAAGGATTTTTAAAAACCCTAGCATCTGTTATATGCCCAATGAAATTTAATCAATTTTAATTAGGATCTCACATTAAAAAAAACTAGACTCTTTTTATTTAGAGAAGTGCCTGTTTGCTCATCTTAAAACCTTTTTGTTATTTAAGATGAAATGTTACCAGCTTGTGCTTCAACATTTAAATATCCATCCCATTAAATCTTTCACTAAAGCATCACTTTTATAATGACTTGTAGGAAGGAAATCTGTTCTGGGTGCAGCAAAAAGGACATAGTGAGGAGGAGTCAGGGGCGACCAGCTAACCCCGGTGACTGAGACATGGTGACGCTGGTGCAGAGCCCCACCCGTGTGCGTGCTCTGAAGTGAGTGCAATTGTGACCGACTCAGTGTCACTACTGAGTAAATAAATGTGGAACGTGTTAAACTTAATTTGTATGTTCTGAGGGCACTGTCCTGTGTTTTTATTAATCAGAATGAACCCATTAACATACCATACATACCTCTAAAGCATCATTTTTCTCCATGAAATCAAAATGACTCATTTAAAATCTGTAAATGGTGTCTCAACAGAGTTAAGACTTAAAAGGAGACCAAGAATAAAAATTCTGATACCACTTTTTTTTTATAAAAATGCTTTATTTAAAAATATGATTTTTTTAAAAAAAGAGACAACTTTTATGTACAGTTGTTTAGAAACAGTCAAAAACACAATAAAATAAACCAAGATTTAGAAATTATGATTTGTAACATACACAACACTGGTGTTGAACAAGATCGTTTAAATATATGACTCTTTTACTATTAATGAAATGTGATTAATTCACATTGGTTAAACCCCGTGGTTGGGACTAAAGCAAAGGTCTTGTCTGAATTCTTTCCTCCTCAGGAAATGGCAGCCACCCTTCCCGGCAGGTACAGAAGCGGGAGCAGCGAGGCAGTGCATTCTTACTTCTTTCAGTGCTTCTGTGTCCAAAAACATAGCTCTACCACTTGTATTCTTTGTCTATTTTTGTCTGCAAATTTTTTCATGTGGCTATAGCACCTGGTCATCTATACCAGGCTTTTTTTTTTTTAATTTTAATTTTTTAAAGTGGGTGTTCTGAAGGAAAGCAGCATGAACTACTAGTGACAGCACAGGGCTCGGAGCTAATGCCTCCCGGACGTGGACACCCAGCGTGACTCCGGCCCCCCACTCGGTGCTCTGAGCAGCTGTGAGCCGACTGTTTTTAGCATGGTACTATGGAAATATCTCAGGCCACGTTCACACATCTGATACAGATCTGTGATAGAGCTGGAGAGACGGTTTGTTGAACTAAAGTGCTATTAACTACTACATTCAAGATTTCACAATCTATCTTGATTGTGAATTTCGCTATCTTGATTTCACAATCTTAAGTTTTTAAACTTTTTTACAGCCACTGCTTCTCAAACTGGGGAACCCTAGCCATTTTCCTGGATTGTCAATTTCATTCAAAGATTTAGAAAGAAGTTTAAAACTTTTCTAATCTTAAAAGTTTTGTCAAATATATTCACAAGCCCAATCAGAATAATTTTAAAGAAGTTACAGGCTGATATTTTGTTCTTTGCCCTATCTCCAATGAGGAGTATTTCAGTAGTAACATCTGTGAAGCAATGACCAAAGAGACCCTGATTTCTGGAAGTACAGCCAGGTTCTTACTGACAGTAAATACAAATAAAACTCAAGTTTTGACTCACTCTCTTGAGTTTCATCTTCAAAAATTACATAATTCTCTCATTATAGACAGATTGGGAAGAAAGTCAAGGAAAAAACTCTGGGTTGATTTGTATTTTACATTGTTTAATAATTACAGGAATGCTGCAGTCAGAGGAGACTGCTGGCTTACAATGAAAAATATACAACATTTGCCACAAAAATAGAGGAACCCCTGAATCCAAAACACCAGAACTCAATGCCCTGGAAATAATGAAAACAGTCATCATGGGTGGTTTTATCCTTTTCTCAGAGTCACACTAAACTCAGTTGTCCCTGTCCCTTACTTCTCTTTTGGCTGAAGAGGTAAGTGCAGGGTACCTTTCTGGGTTACTTGTCATTAGTACCTCCTTCAGAACCCCCAATCCACGAGGGATTCTCTTCTGACTCCAAAGGGATCCTTTCCGTATGTCTTGGGGGTAAGCCCAAACTGCCTTGTCAAATACAAAATCGATGGTCATTCTCTGTATAAATAGTATCTATAAAGAACAAATTAAAGTTGCCAACGAAATTATACGAGCCAAATTTACAAAGTTTTTTTTAAAAACAATGTATATCAACTTTATAAGGCCATGTAAGGAAACGACATCTGTAAATAAAGTTATCATCCCACACATTTAAGAATGAAATAGTTAAATACGGTATCGGGTCAAAAATAATCCAGAGAGTGTAAGGATTAGTCTCATTAATCCCACAATTTAATGAGACCATCCCAACCGCAGGTTATGACTTTAGATGTTTCATGAGGGTGCCACACTGCACCTATGCACACTTTATCGTGAGCTTTAAACCGACTGTAGAGTTTTGTGGTCTTCCAGTCCCAGATGTTTAATTTGCCATTTCCATCTCCTGAAATCACATAGCTACAATGGGCAGAGAAATAAATTCAAATTATTCAAACACTTAAAACTGGTAACGTAAATGAAGAACAGAGAGTTTATCTTTTTTACTGTAACATAAAATATCAATGTGACTACATTACTGTATATACAATAATATATATACTCAGTGAGAAGAACAAGGTAGAGCATAAAGCAGTCTATAATTTAAACTTCTACCAAAAACCATCCCCACTGAGCACCAATCTAAGAGTAAAAAATAATTTTTAACTTAAGACTGAGAGACCCAGGGGCCACAATGAATGTGACGTCACAATTCCCCTCTAGACAGTCAGAAACGGTGTAGGGAACCCAGTGTCACACAGAGCCAGCAGACACATTTAGACCCTTTCTACTACAGTGGACCCTACCACCTTCACGGCTACCTTTGGGCTCCAGTACCTTCTGAATATGTCGAAGGCTGACTCAGAGGTAGGAGTCTAAGGCCCAATTATCAGGCTAAACATATAAAGCTATAGGGATCGGTGAGTGACTTATACCTATATATTTTAGCTAAGAATAGGGAAATAAATGCAGAGTTTCACTTAGAAAGACTATAGGCTTCACAAATCTAGTATGACCTAGAATTATTCCCATCCCAAAGTAGTTGGATTTGAGATTTCAGCACAGAAAAGACGCAGTGAAGTTGTTAACTTCAACAATGCAATACAGAATTAATTCTTCTGGTGTTCACTCAATCACAGCAATATGGCGATTGCAGTCCTCCAAATCTTGCTCAGAAAAGCAGAGAGAAAAGAAGGCACTGCCTACACAGGCAGGGGTTTACCATGTGGTTAAAGGGCACAAGACTGATCACTATGAGGAGACAATCTGCATATTTCTCATACAATTACATATGTGAACGCGATATGTAAAGTGTTATTATTTGTGCAATACAAGTTTATATCATCATATTTGAATATCAGAACACATGAGAAGATTTAAACTTACCTCATGTCTGGTGAAAAGTCCACCTGACAAGCATAGCCTGCTACCATATGGCCCTTAAAAATTTTTTTCTTATTTAATCTAAATCTGTTCTGTGCTCCAAAAATTAAGATTTGGTTGTCCATTGATTGGCATGCTAGCCATTTCCCTGTAAATTCAAAAAAATGAGATATTTTAGAGAAAAATGGAAAAGTTTACAAAACATTTTTATTCTAAATATATTCAGTCACTAATAGTCATTTGTTCTCAACTACTTTACACTAACAGGAAAGTAAATTTACCACACCGCCTGTAAAGTGCACAACTCTGCAGCTGGCAAGAGGTGCTGCCATCTAAAGTAATGGGACTGGCTCATACAATCCTATGTCATAAGCACTCTTCATATATAAACTTTTTTTTGGTTTTGTTGAAATAAACAAATTTATTTAATTTGTTTACTTTGGATACACAGATATTCTGGGTTTGGTATTAACAGAACTAAACTAAAATTTATAGGAAATTAACCTGTATTAAATATAGACAATAGAACTATAGGGAGAGACTTCTCTATGTTAATTATATAAAAGGAGAGATCAACTTCAGGTGAGAAAAACTAGGATTATTAAGTACAATTATAAAAAACGATGAAAAAATTTTAGTTCCTGTTGTTGAGAGGCCACATGGCTTCTATCCTGCAGGATTTCCCCAAGCCCCCAGAGCCCCAGCTGCAATGTCTTTTGCATCCTATACACTTGCAGACTTCAGTGGCTCGGGAACGACCCTAACCATGTTCACAGTCTGAGAGGGTGAACCGCCTTGTTCAAGATGGACAGGCTATCTGTAATGGGCACTCTAAAAATACACTACATAACTGTGCATGCAGCGTCAAAGGTGACGGAGTCCACACTGTGGCGGTTATTAAAAGAGGACCCAGTTAGGCTGCTCCTCTCATTACGATGACCGGGCATCTGACAACAGGATTATTGACTGGCCTGTGGCAGGTGCCCCAACACAAGAGCAAACTGCTTCTTACCTTCTCGGCCCTGTTCCACAGCGATCCTGCGAGCTAACAGTGGCTTCGATGGCAACGTTGCCCAGATAGCAGCCATTCCCCCTTCAAACCCTCATGCAGAGCTATCATTATATCAGTACACTGTCAGGACATGTGCAGTACAGAGACAGTATTAAATAGATTTATCTTTTTTACTTTGCCTAAGAGAATATTTTATAGTGAATTGCTAAGATGTTCTTGTTATGGGGAACCAGATCAAAATTTTCTATCCCCTGAAAGAAAAAGAATTCACAATCAATCACTAAATGAGTTGTGGAACACAATTCTGGTGGAAGGAGAATTATTAAAAAAGAAAAACCCTCATTCTCAGATGGAAATACTTAGATGCTCAGTCAATGTTACTTGCAAATAGTTTCTTTTATTTTTATTATTTTAAAAAAGAGACTGGGTGAGGTGACTCACATGTGAAAAACAACGGTTATTTCTAATAACGAACAGATTTCCTTACGCAGCATGGCACTGTGGCAGACCGCAGGGAGAACGGCCAAGGTTCGTTCGAACAGAAACCACACCATGCCTCAGAAGCTCGTTCAAAAACACATTCTCTCTAACTCACCATTTGGAGACAAAGTCACTGCAGGCATCGAGTGCATACTGGGTTCTGCTATATACTTGAAATCCACAGGGATGTCCCTAAATAGTGCAACAGAATAAGTAATTTTTAAAAAGTGCCTTTAGAAGAATTATCCCTAAAGCAGAATAGATATTCTTGAAATGTTATATTTAATAACCTTTCATAAAACTTCCTGGGGGAAAAAAAAATCACAAAATGACATTCTGTCGCTTATTGTAAATCTTTTACTTCACAAATGACTTTCTGTGATAATTATAACAGTGTCGATGATTTAGTTTTTAAACTCTATTTGATTTAAACTTTGGTCTTTATGTTAAAAAAATCTGTTACTGAAACTTGTTTAATAATGAGCTTGTCTAAAAATGTATCATGGTAGGCAGAAGCAAGTTGCAGAGGCAAGCCTGCGGGGAAACATTCTTATTTTACTTGCCAGTCAACCTTAACTTTATTCTGCAAGGAGGTGGGAATGCTAAACATCCTTCAGCAATGCAAGCGGAGGGTACAATTGTACAGGGATCTGCACGCAGGTCGAGCCCCTCCAGAAATGATGAGGTTTCAGGATGGGCAAGAAAGATTAAGTGCTTGGTACAGGGACACCTTCTATTTTCAGTTTACATGTAAAATATTACAAACATGTATGGCACAGGAGAAATAGCATTACAAAATTCTCATGTGAATGATATAAAAGATAAAACAAAGCAAAAAAAAATCCCAAACCTAGTCACCTAAATTTAGAATCATCAGAAGTTCAAAATGTCTTTCCATTTTTAATATACTCCATGATAAAAAATCCTTCAGTAATTCTGAAGGATTTTAGTCTTGTTACTTTTCATAACAGACCAAAAATGCTTTTAAAGAGTAACATGCAGAAAATGTAATCTCATAGTACAAAGCGATTTCAAACTATGGTTCAAGTTCTAAGACTTTACTTAAATGGAAAATAAAAACAACAACAACAACAACAATAATTTGCCTTTAAGTAAGGATTTTCTCTATCTGTCCAGAAGAAGCAAATGATTAAAAAAAAATCCTATCAAGGTTTTGGTTAAAGGAAAACATTTTCAGGTACAGCCTGGGGAACAGTATCATTTATCCAGCCTCCAACCCTTTACACCTCTAAGGTACCAGTGAAAACTGACATTCAGAATGACCCAAATGTATTGAAAAGAACCTCAATTTGAAAAAGGTTTAACTGTTTTTCCCTCTTCATATTTATTATCAGTGGCTAACAATTTTATAACTTGAATTAAAATACAAGTGCATTTTCTAAATTAGATTACCCATAATCCAGGTTCATGTCAATGAAACGTTTTACTAAAAGTAAACAAAAAATGTAAACAAATCCCTTATTTCAATGACTCCTGGTACAATGAGCTCTAAAACAAGTAATTAATCTGAACACCCTGTGGCCTCAATTATTACTAGTAAAATGTCTGCTAGGCATAGTTATATTTAATGAACACAACACTATTTTCTAATTAGAAACTGTAATTCAGTATAATAAACTAGTAACATACACCTTACAAATAATCTTCAGTCTGGAAATGAAATTATTTAAAAAACCCTTACAACAATCTATGAAAACTTAAAGCTAAAAGATAAACAACAGTATCAACCTCTGTAAATTTTTCTTTTAAAAATACTTTAACAACATAAAAAACATTGTAAGAAAACGTGTCTATGATATCTTATGAATTTCACCAATTAGAATACCATAGGCTGCTCAGTATCTAATTACAATCTCTTAATCTCCCTTAAAACTATACGGTGTTACTTAAGAAAACCAAGTTTCCTTTGACGTGTTTGCCTGTATCATTGTGCTACTCTAAACAGGTACGGGGTGTAAAAATTTAACAAATACCGCTTATCTGAAAGCCCCAGTAATAATTTTCCTATTGTCGGAGTTAGTTTTCATTTTAAGGTGGTCGGGGCACCCCTTTCCCTCCCAAGCATGCTGCCAGTGTCACCAGTAACTGATTCTGGGGGTGGCTGTGTGTGGTGAAGACAGCTCTAGGGATCCCGAGATAGTCTGTGCCCTACTTGTCTTCACAGCAACACTGATCCTCCCATTTATCGCTTTCTGACTATTCACTCTACATATAAGTTATCCTCTCTCCACCAGACCCTTCATTCATTTAACTATCATCCATATGATGAAGAACTAAAGTTCTGGATGTTTTATGTAAGCCTCATGGTATCCACAGAGCAAAAACCTGTAATAGAGATGTAAAAGGGAAAGAGAAAGGAATCAAAGCATACCACTGCAGCAAATCATCAAGTGATAAAGGACGAGAGAAGAAACAAAGGAACTAGAAAACCACCACAAAACAATCAACAAAATGGCAACAGTAAGTCCATAATTTAAATTTACATTACTAAATAGACAGGGGGAAGTTAAGAATAGTATAGGAAATGGAAAAGCCAAAGAACTTACATGTACAACCTATGGACCTGAACTAAGGAGGTGAATGCTGATTGGCGGGGGAGGGGTTGGTCTAGGGTGGAGGGGTATAAAGGGGAGAAAAAAATGGAACGACTATAATAGGATAATCAATAAAATATACTTAAAAATAAATTTATATCTAGTTTAAATGTAAATGTACCAAATTTTCCAAAAGATACAGAGTAGCTTAATGGGCTAAAAAAAAGCCAAACAAGAACCACCTACATGCTGCCTACAAGAGCTCACTTCAGTTGTAAGGACATGCACAGATTGAAAGTGACGGGATAAAGATATTCCATGCAAATGGAAACCAAAAGAACACAGAGATGGCTATACTTACATCAGAAAAAATAGACTTTAAGCCAAAAACTGTAATAAGAGACAAACGGGTAAGAGACAATGGTAACGGTTTCAACTCATCAGAAGGATGTAACCGTTGTAAATGTTTATGTATCCAACATCAGTGCAACTAATTATGTAAAGCAAATATTAATAGATCTGAAGGGAGAAATAACTTGCAATACAATAATAGCAGGGGACTCCAATACCTCATGTTCAACAAGGGACAGATCAACCTGACAAAATCAACAGAAAACACTGAACTTAAACATGTTGGACCAGATGGACCTCACTGATGCATACAAAATATTCCACCCAACAGCAGCAGAAGACACATTAGTTTCAAGTGCACAAGGAACATTCTCCAGGACAGATCATATATTAGGCCACAAAATGAGGTTTAATAAATTTAAGAAGTTTGAATCATATCAAGTATCTTTTCTGACAACAATGATATGAAACTAGAAATTACCAAAAAACTGGAAAATTCACAAATATGTGGAGATTAAACAACAGGCTGCTTAAACCAAAAAGGGGTCAAAGACATCAAAAGGGAAATAGAAACATTCTGAGACAACTAAAAATAGAAACAAAACATACCAAAACTGTAGGTTGCAGCAGAAACAATTCAAAGAGGAAAGTTTATAGCGACAAATACCTACATTAGGAAAAAAAAAGATTTCAAAGAAAAAAGAACAACCTAAGCCCCAAGTTAGCAGAAGGAAGGAAATGACAAAGACCAGAAAGCAAATAAATGAAAGGGAGACTAAAAAGATAACAGAAAAGACCAATACGGGGTGGTGAACATATATTATAGTGTAGAGATGATGTGTTGTAGAACTGGGCACCCGAAACTTGTATCATTTTGTTAGCCAGTGTCACCCCAATAAATTCAATAAAAAAATCAATGAAACAAATTAAAAAACAAAATTGACAAAAATTTAGCTAGACTAAGAAAAAGACAAAAGATGTAAATAAATAAAATTAGAAATGGAAGGAGACATTAACAACTGATAATACAGAAACAGTAAGGATTACAAGAATACTATGAAAAATTACATGCCAACAAATTAGATAACCTAGAAGAAAGAGATGAATTCCTACAAACATACAACCTACCAAGACTGAATCATGAAGAATAGAAAATCTGAAGAGATTAATAACAACAACTAAGGAGAGATGAAGTAATCCGAAACCTTTCAACAACAAAAAAGTACAGGAACAGATGGCTTCACCAGTGAACTGTACCAAACATTTAAAGAATTAGTATCAATCCTTCTCAAACTCTTCCCAAAAACAGAAGAGGAGGGAGCACTTTCAAACTCATTTTAAGAGGCCAAAATTATAGCCCAATATCCCTGGTGAACATAGCTGCAAAAAGTCAACAACATATTAGCCAACCAAATTCAACAGCACAATATAAGTATTACACACCATGACCAAGTGGGATTTTTCCCTGGGATGCAATGATAATTTTAAATATATGTAAATCAACATATGTGATACACCACAATAACAAAATGAAGGATAAAAACCATATGATTATCTCAATAGATGGAGAAAAAATAAATTACAAACTTCAACATACTTTCATGATAAGAAGTCTCAAAAAACTGGGTACAGAAGGAACATACCCATATGTGATAAGCCCACAGGTAATATACTTAACAGTGAAAAAGCTGAAAGCTTTTCCTCTAAGATCAGGAAAGAGACAAGGTTGTCCACTCTTACCACTTTTATTCGACATAGTACTGAAAGTCCAAGACAGAGCAGTTAGGCAAGAAAAAGAAATTAGAGGCATCTAAATCAAATAAGAAAAGGTAAAATCATCTCTGTTTGCAGATGACATGGTATTATATATAGAAAACCATAAATACTCCACCAATAAAACTATTAGAACTCATAAGCAAATTCAGTAAAGTTGCAGAATACAAAACCAACATACAAACGTTAAACTACTGGAAAGAAAAATTAGGAAAACAATCCAATTTACAACAGCAAAAAAAAAAACACAGTAAAATACCTAGGAATAAATTTAACCAAGGCAGCAAAAAACCTATACACTGAAAACTATAAAACACTGATGAAGAAAATTGAAGACATAAATAAATAGAAAGATATTCCACATTCACAAATTGAAAGAATATTATTAAACTGTCCATAATACCAAAAGTTATTTACAGATTCAACACAATTTATATCAAAATTCTAATGACACTTTTTATAGAAACAGAACAATCCTTAAATTTGTATGAAACTACTGTAAGACTCTAAAGCAATCCTGAGAAAGAACAAAGCTGGAGTAATCACATGTCCTGATTTCAAACTATAATACAAAGCTATAGTAACCAAAACAGTTTGGTACTGGCATAAAAACAGACACAGTGATCAAATGGAACAGAACAGAGAGCCAGAAATAAATCCATGTGTGCACAGTCAATTTTTGACAAAGGAGCCAAGAATATGCAATCAGGAAAGGACAATCTCTTTAATAAATGGTGTTGAGAAAACTTGGTATCTACATGCAAAGAATGAAACTGAACCCCTATCTCACATCAACTCAAAATGGATTAAAGATTGGAACGTAAGACCTGAAACTATAAAACTCCTGGAAGACAACATAGGGGATAAACTGCTTGATCTTGATCTTGGCAATGATTTTTTGGATTTGATATCTTTGGTAGGCAACCAAAAGCAAAAATAAACAAGTGGGACTACTTCAAAGGAAAAAGCTTCTGTACAGCAAAGAAAACCACCAATAAAATGAAGAGACAGCCTAGAAAATGGGAGAAAATATTTGCTAGCCAGTATCTGATACAGAGTCAATATCCAAAATATACAAGGAACTCACAGAACCAATAGCAAAAAAACTAAATTAAAAAATGGGCAAAAGACCTGAATATAGACATTTTCCCACAGAAGACATACAAATAAATATCCAACAGTACACGAAAAAGTGCTTAATGTAACAAATCACCAGAAAAATGCAAAGCAAAACCACAATGAGTATCACCTTCCACGGATGGCTAGTATCTCAAAGACTAGAGATAACAAATGGTGAGGATGTGGAGAAAAAGGAACCCTTGTACACCACTGGTGGGAATGCAAACTGGTGCAGCCACTGTGGAAAAGAGTATGGCGGGTCCTCAGGAAATTAAAAACAGAACTACTGTATGACCCATCAATCCTACTTCTGGGAATGTGTGGAAAGGAGAAGAAATCGCTGTGTCAGAGAGACATGCGCACTCCCATGTGCAACGCCGCATTACTCACCAACGCCAAGGTATGGAAACGACCTGAGGCATCTGTCAATGGGTAAAGAAAATGTGGCATTTACAGATAAAGTGGAATACTGTCTAACCTTAAAAAGAAAGAAATTCTGTCATTTGTGACAACATGGATGAATCTGGAGGGCATTATGCTAATTTGAATGCTTAAGACAAATACCGCACGCTGTCACTTTGTGTGCATTCTTAAAAAAAAAGTTGAAGTCACAGAAGCAGAAATTAGAATGGGAGATTAGAGCAGAGATTAAAATTAGTTTTAGTATTTCTTGACTTTAGAAAAGTGTTTCCCCCTCCCCGCAGGAAAGCAAAATTAACCACCATATTCTGATTATATTCTGTAAGTTGAAAACATTTGTTTTCACAAATGGACTATAAATGGCAGGACACAAAGGAGATTTCATGGAGCAATTTCCACTACTGAATAGTCAAAGTGTAGACATTTTTAAAAAATTAAGAGATTATTTCAGTGTTTTCTTTGGGTTGGTTCTGAGGCTAGGACCTTATGCTCAAACTCTAGCATAACCTATACCGTCTATACATCTGTGGCCTCTACTTCCCATCAGTCATTTTGCAAAGATGACTAAGATAGCTAATAAAGAATCTAAGACTGCACTATAAAAACTTTTGACCACTGCCAGAAAAATGACTCAAAATACATATCCTTTAGATAGATTCTCCAAAGACTATGACAAGTAGCATGTTTACATTTTTAGAAAAGGTTTTATTTATTCATTTGTGGGGAGAGGGGAAGGCAGGGAGACAGAGAGGGAGAGAAATATCGATTGGTTGCCTCTCGTGTGTGCCCCGACTGGGGATCAAACCCACAACCCAGACACACACATCCTGAGTGGGTGACCTCTTGCTTTGTGGAACAATGCCAAACCAACTGAGTCACCACCAGCCAGAGAGCATGTTTAAATTTTTATTTCCATATTCTGGATACTTAAGTAATTAAAACAGTTTGACTGGCAAGCCACAAATCACAGTTTTGAAAATATTTAAATAGCTGCATATTATCAGAGTTTGTCTTTGGCCGAAGATTTTTAAATTGCTTGCTTTGTATAATCAGATTTTCTACTGATAGAAACTCACCATTCCCAAACTCTCAGGCTCTTATCATCAGATGTGCTCACAAATCTCCTGTTTTCATCAACAAAAACAATGGTGTTGACAGCTCCCAAGTGCCGATCATATTCCTGCACAATTTCTCCACTTCGAATGTCCCACTGTGCATGCATCACAGGAGAAGAGATAAAGACGGGGTGGGACACATGAATGAAAGCAAAGATTGTAATTATGGAAAGTGGACAAAAAAAGATTTCCAACACCCTATTTTTATGATTATACTGTTTTCTACTAAGAAGAGCATCAGCAAACCCTAAAAGTAGCAAACATTAAACAAGTTAATATTCCTTATTCTGTCCCCTCATACAACATAAAGCTCAGGAATCAATATAAACACTGTGAGAAGCTTACTTGCACAATCTTTTTATCAGACATCCCAGCCACAAAGAGATTTTGCTTATCTTCATCAGGATTAAATTTGACACAATAGGGTACTTTTCGGTTTGTGAATCTTGATATACACTGTCCTAAAACCAAAGACCCAAGTTAAAACAGGCAAAATAAATTTAACCACTTAAAGATAACTCTGGGATTCAGATCCAGAGATTATTTGCTTAATAAATCCTAAGGAAAGGCATCCTGCTTGCTCTTTATTGTAAACCATATTACTCTTTTTCACAGATTTTTAATGATTAAAATAATTTTTTCAAAAGTAAATCTGTGTCATGACTTGCAGAACAGATACAGGTCTCCAGGTGATTATGCTGTGCAGCCGGAGTTGAGGACCACTGCTAAGGAGGTGAAGAGTTAGGGTTTTGGCATTAGAGAGGCCTTACTATGAACCTGATTTGGCTACTTACCAGCTGTGTGACCCTGAAAAAGTAACCTCTTTAAACCTCGGTTTTCTCCTTTATAAAAATAATAGTACTTTATCACATAGAGATATTTTAAGGATTGAATGAGAAACTAGATATAAGCATTTAGCATAATGCCTGGTAAACACAAAGTGTTTAATAAATGTTAGCTATTATCTTTACCCTTAAAATACAGCAGGATGAAAGATGGCTCTTTAATTATATAAATTTATACGAGCCACAATGTACTGCCGCAATTCATATGTCCGCGAATATATGAAACTAACTGGACCATGGAACTTTAGAACTACATTTTAATCAATTTGGGCAACTAAGTTTTGTTCTGTCCATCAGGCATCTACTGTGTTTCTGCTACATGCAAGGACATGTGCTAGGTGATGCAGAGGAACAGAAAGATCAACTAAACAGTCTATGGAAGATTTCAAATGTCCTTGTCTATCAATATGTTTCCTTTATAAGCTGTATTTGTTGGAAACAAAGTTTCATAGTGAAACAACTACTTATGTAGCTGAGTTTCAACTCTACAAGCAAATACGGTAAGTCAATGACAGGAGAATTAGCAGCTACAGAAGGTACCATTTTGCCAAAGAAGACCACACACATATTTCATTTAAAAATGTTAATTTATAAGATAAATATCCATTAGTATAAGTAAGCTCTTACCTGTCTCTGTGTCCCAGAGCTTAAGATACCTGTCGTAAGCTGCGCTGAGGAATTGCGTTCCTGCAGTATTAAAGCAGATGTCCCTGACAGCTTTACTGTGACCTAAAGGCAGAGACAACAGAAAGGCAGGTGAAGTATCTTCTTTTAAAACATGAACACCATGAAAAAACAGTATTAAACAGTGTTTTCCAGGCCACGCTGCGGGTCAAGAATCACTGGAACCCCATCCCCTGATTTACTGACTCAACTGGTTTTATGTAGGAATACAGGTGGTACCCACTCCCCACCCCTTTCGAAAAGCTCCTGAGGTGATTCTGATGTATAACCTCTAGGTATGAAGCAAGAGAAAAGACCTAACATTTTTAAAAAGTCTGTCATGGCAATCTCTTAATATGCAATATATAGAACTGATGACTAAACAGCTAAGAATTTAAGGAAACATAATAGGCCAATTACTGCCAATGAAAGAGAAATGACTGGTGACATTTTGGAGGTTCACTCTCAGATTACTCACGAAGCTGGAAGTAAAAACAGGGTGACCTAAACTTCCTCAAGTTCGAAAAAAAAATCATAGCCCTTATTCAAGAGCTGCATATTTGTGGTACCAAATTTCACAGAAGTGGACTCAGAGTCTAAGACTGTCTTTTTGAAACCAAATATTAACTTCTATTTTTGTTTCAGGATTTTGACAATAAAGTCATTTTGACAATAAAGTCATTTTAAGATGCTCTGCTTGGAAATCCATCTTGCCAGACCAATCAACTCTTTTGACAGGTACGGGGACAAATAAAACATGGCTAAATGAAAGCAGAAACTTCGTATTTTTTACCACCCCCGTATGACCGAGACTGCTAAGTACAATTGTTCAAAATGTGCGTGGCACAAGGTGTCAGCCAGGCACAGCAGCCCCGAACCACCACGGCCAGTGGGCGCTGGGGAGGCACGAAGCGTCAGGGCAACTAGGCAATCAGGTGATCTTTTTGATGGCGGCACTCCAGTGAGAGCTGCTACCATCTTCCTGAGCAGGAGATTTTCCCTTTCCCACTGAAAAACTGCCCGCCAGTGCAAGGGAGACAAATGGGGACCACATCCACTACATCTGCAGGAGGCATTTCGTTCCCGGTATGCTGCTGAGAGCCTTCCCATGGATCTTTCTTTAGGCTGCTACGGCATCTCGGGCAGTATTTATTTGTGCAGTGAGGCCCTAAAATTATACAGCACTGCAGAACACACTCCCACTTCAATCTAAAAACAGAGCCACTGAGATTCACACAAATACTGTTTCGATGCAATACAGTTAAATTGGGAAGCCTTCACCCAAAATTTGACAAAGGCTATAAACTATTCTCTACCAAAAAGGCTAGTCTGCCACAAAGCTGTCTTCTGCTTGGCCCTCTTCTTTGCTTCAAGTTCTCTCAATCTCATCTTTTTCTGTGTCAGATGCCAATCCCAATCTCTCTTCAAACTTAACATCTGGCTAGCTAATTGCTTACTAGACATCTTCATCTCAGAACCCCAAGGGCAGCTCAAATTCCACGAGTCTGAAACCTCTCGGCACCCTCCTCGGTTCACTCTCTTGGTGAATGGCACCAGCATTCATCCTGGTGTCAGCTGGGCGTCCCCGTAGATTCCTGCCTCACTCTTATCACTCACACCCAGTAAGTCCCATTGATTTTAACTCTTGATTAATTCTTTCCTCTCTATCTCTGCTGCTTTACTTCAGGCTCTCACCATCTCTAATCCAGGCTGATGAGATAACCTTGTAATGCATTTCCCTGCCTCCAGGACTGCTCCATTAAAGCATCCTCCATACTGCCATTGTGATCCTTGTAAACTTCAAACCTGATCATGCTGCCTTCCTGCACCAGCTGTTTAATGTCTGGCTTCCCAAAGCCCTCAGCATAGAGTCTAAACTCCCTATTAACGGTACACACAGTCCTCCATACTCTGTCCCCTCTTTTGCTGTTTTTCTCACCCCATCATCCCATGCCCTGGCACTCTGAAATACAAGTGGTTCCCCCAAAGTGGCATGGTTTCTCGTATCACTTTTGCTTCTGCTGCTTGCTCTTCCTAGTTCTCTTTCTTTGTTTATGTGGGGAGACTTACCCCCTCTTCAAGACTCAACTCAAATCTGTGAAGCTTTTTATTCATATTAGTACAGAAAAAGTATGGTTTATGATGATAAAAAGTTTAAAAAGTCTTTCTAAACAGTTATAGTAAGGGAAAAAAGAAGCATTACCAATAAATGTTCGCAGACAACGCCTGTCTCCATAAACTTCCCATAGCTGGAGAAAAAGAAACATAAATAAATATTAAATTTAATGCTAGACTTCGATGAAATGACAACTTTCAATCAGTTACATCAGCCATATGCTGCCCGTGTGTGCATATCTGGGTGTGTATAGGGGATTTAACCAAAAGCAGTCAATATACATCATTAAATCTATTGCTTGGCATATCTAATCTGTGTTGCACTATCTGGACTCATGGACTCGGACTCACACACGCACACACGCGCGCACGCACACACACACACACACACACTTTACACTAAACTTTGTGTCAGATTCTAAAAGGTACATCGAAATATCACCAGAAGTTAGATGGAGCTAATATAGGTGATTTGTTTCTTCTTGTTCTTTTCTGCATTTAATATGAGGGAAAAAAAGTTTCTACTTATATAATACCATGAACTACACTTTTTTAAAGAGTTAAATAGTATTAAAACTGTCATGTTCATAACATTTTGGTATTAAAAGGTTTTGTTTTGAACTTTTCTACAGTAACAAGTACTGCAGAAGCATTAGTACAAAAATGCCGACCCAGACTAAAATGTAACGGGTTCATAATTCCCATCACATCTAAAGTGAATTAACACATGAACTTCAAAAGTACCTTTATTCTTTCCTGCCTCAAACCCAGTTCTCAACAGAACTGCTAGTCCTCAACAACAGAAAGCACTTCTGGCCAGCCAGTGCCAACGTACAGTCTTGGCCCCCACAGTAGAGCAGGCAAGGACCTCCAACGGGGCCCTCTGCTGGGACTGCAGCAGTCATTCTGTGTCTCAGATGTCCGCCTCCAGCCACCACACAACTGCAGTTTCCAGCGCACACCATGCTGACTCATTCTATTCACTCTCCACTGTGGGGCACAGTCTACGCCCCACCCCTCCTGCACTAGTTACCTTCCTCGTGAGGTATGCTTCCTCTTTGAAACCAGAACACTTTGTTTCTGACTCTGTAATGATCATTAAAATCATAATGAAATGTTGTTCATCCTAAGGGCAGAGACAGTGCCTTAATAATTTTTTGGCCCTTGCACATAACAGGTACCTACTTCATGTTTACAGAAGTGAAATAAATTGTATTTTATGCTTTTTTTAATTGGTTAAGGAGAAAACCTTAATCTCAATTGACATAGTTTGTATAAAGTAAAAGTTAAAGGAAATAAGGGTTTTCTTACTCCAAACTATTGCCTGTAATTTAAGCTACTAAGTACAGACAAATGCCTAAATGGTTGCTCTCATTCAAAAAAACCCCATAAAACATCTGCCGTTATGGATACTGTTAATATCCATAAATTATTTACAAAGAATAATATTTTAACAATTCAACTTTCCAAGCTCCAAGAGCACTACAGGCTTGATATTTATTGACCATCATAATGAACCAGACAAATAAGACACAAAAGAGGTAAGAACTATTCTTTCGGATTTAAGATTTTTAAAAAGCCTTTCCCATACTCATGTTGACATATGCTGGCAACTGAGTTCTTCCTACCATGTACCCTACAGCTAAACATTGGCCTAAAAGTGAAGCAGCTTCCCAAGACTACAAAAAGTGGGAGGAGAGTCTGGGAGCATTCCTGCTACTTGGTGTCTACAGCATTTGTAAGAAAAAAGGATGGATTACATTATCCACTCTCTAGAAATGGGATTTCTATCATGTGTCCCCTCTCCGTAATAAGGTTCTGAGGAACAAATGAACTCAGTCACATATAAAAAAAATCTCTATAAAAATGCACTGTTAATGATTGAACATTTATGTGTCTGAAGCCGAAGTGACTGGTTACATTCTAATTAGTTATCTAAGCTTACAAAAGAGCCTCACCAACTGAAATCACACGCCATATTCGAATCAACATGTTTAGAAGCAGCACATAAATTGCTGCATTCACAGGACCTAGGAGAAAATTACTAGCTTCTAATTACCTAACAAACCCCAATTTATTTATAATTAACCAGATTTAACCAAAACAGTAGCTCTGCAACACTTCTACTCTGTTACCAAAAACTCACCTTAATTTTACAGTCCATGGAACAAGACAGCAATAGATGGCCAGAGAGGGGGAACAACCTGACGGCACTGACGCCCTGTGAAAAGGCATTAATTGGTTACCAACCAGAAGCATTCTAAAATCAGCTAAAATCAAACCTAAGAAACAGACAGTGTATCTTTAAGCAATCTAACTTACTATCTTCTTCATTCCAAAACTTATGCCCCAGGATAATCTTCATTGTCTTCTAACAGCAGCCCTTATTGACACTAAACTTCTCAAGACTTCTTTTTTAACCTTAACATTGACCTCCTCACTCAAGGGAATTCTGACTCAATCAAGCTGCTAATGCCCTACTTTTCTCCTCTCTTTTGCTCAGTCCCTCTGCTCTTTGCTAAGAGCTTAAAATGTTACTTGGAATAGTAGGGATGGCAAGGATTATCAACATCAAAGACTTTCAAGTACAATATCTTGTCCCTTCATTTGTTTAAATATTATCATAGTTCAGGGAACATCTGATCTTCTTGGAAGGGTGATGACCTCAAGAGCTGAAGCAAAAGTGCTGAGGCTTTGGTGCTAGCATGAGCGCGTATTACTTACTGACTTGGCACCCAAGAAGCAGCAAATTGTGGCAGGAATTTGGAAGGAAAGGCCAGGGCTACCACAAGGGGAGGGGGGACCAAATCACAAATTCTCAAGTCATGGCCAATCCAGATGACCTTGAATACTGACTCATCGCTGGTGACTGATAAGCAAGGGGAGCTCCAAAGCCCAACTTATGTTTCTCTTCAATTTGACTTCCCTACATCTTTACCAGAAATAGAGAATTTCCATATCGTTAGCTGAAACTTATGTTGGCCTCACTATTCCACATTACAGCAAACAAAAAACCACCAATTGCTTACCTTTGTGTGTCCAGACCACACATGAATCTGTTTTTTAGGAAGATAACATTTCTCAGGTGGCACAGCTGACCGCAGATTAACACCGACATCCTGAGGTATGTGCAGGTAAGACCGGCCTTGGTAGTCATACATTTCTTTAACTGAAACAAGAAGGCAAAGGAGAGCCATCAACAAACACGAGCCGCAGCCTTCCAATCTATATCCTTAAAATGACGAACATTTATTCACTGTATATTATTCTACGGTAAGGTTTAGGTAATAACACTCTGGTGTTAAGGCCAACAATAGCTAAAATTCAGCTGCCTGAAATCATTGATCTTATTTATAATTAGAGCTCCTAAATACCCAGAAAATATTAGATCTCTAAATAAGATCTATACTTCTTTTACTCATTTACATATTTTAGTGACATATATAAAAGACTTCACTGCAGTATGATTATAGCCAGGCAAGAAAAAATAATACTTGGGCCTTGTGAGTCACTGGCAAATAATCAGAAGCAAAACTGGGTAAGAAGGAAGTTAAACAAAAAAAAGTATCAGCTTTCTTTCCCCTTGCTCTCTTCTCTTATGTCTGTCTAGGTTCCTTTTCCAGTCTCTTTTTTACTTTCAGCACGGACTGTATAGTAAAGTCACTTCTGGGAATTAAATGACAGTGTATGAGGGGGGACCCCTCCAAAAACCAGAATTATCTTCTGAAGGCGGGCCCCTTGTAGTACAGGCTCCCCCCACTAGGTGAGTGTTCTAGGAACCCATTTGTATCAGTGCACCAGCTGCTGTTGGGCTGCATTTGGTTTCAGTGAATTTGTTTTGAAGACTCTCTTTCAATGTATTTGCCCATTTCATGCTTTACTAGCGCACCTTTCCACACTGTGCTGACTGTTCAATTTTTGACCAAAAACGGACTAGTGGACCACCCTCCCTATTCACCCAACCTTGCCCCAAGTGACTTCATTTTGTTTCTCTGGATGACAAAAGTCCTCCAAGGAAAATGCTTTGCCTATGTGGAAGCAGTGAAACAAAAAATGGCAGCACAGGATCAAAATCAACATGTTCCAAAACCGTTTTGAGCAGTGGAAAAAGGTCTCGATAGGTGTACTGCATCAAATGGACAGTACTTTGAAGGTGACTGAAGTTTAAACATGTAAGAATAAACACACAATTTTTATAAATCAATTCCATTTTTTGGTCCCCTGCATAGATAAAGCATTTAGTAGCATGCCCGAGGGAGTAAGCACTACATAAACGCTGCCCACTGTTGTGGCATGGCTGCAGCACCACAGCTCTAAATGGACTCCTCGGAGACAAAAACTGGGGCTCGAGAAACCAAGCATGGCTCCATCAAACCTGAAAACTGGATATATGATATAACATTAGAATAATCAGTACTATCAGTGCTGAATTATTCTTTACAGTTTCAGATAATCTCTACATAATTTTCAAAATATAGCTAATTATGAAGGAGGTACATTCTAGAATACTTATAATTTATTTTGGTATATATACCTTTCCTCCCACAAATCAAAATGGGTACGATAGTCTTAATCTCCAATCTATTCACATCAAAGCAAAGTTTATTCTTTTAAAGTATAATTCAGTAACAGTTAAGTAGACCTGCAGAATATTTGATTTGGGTTAAAAACAAAAAGTTAAAATGACAAGGGCACCACTGACACACCAAACAAAGAGTCAGTTCAGACTTCTTTATCATTTAAAAAAATTCATTAGCACTAAAAAAATGATCTGCAGCTATCATTAATCATTCTATTTCCTCTCATCTATTAGAACATAAAAGAGTTTGTTGTCATTTCTTTGGGATGCAAACTTTCCAATATAATTCTTAATATAATGAACTGTAGCAGCTATTTAATAAAGGCAATGCATATCGTTGAGAGAACGGAGGAAATATGTGAAAGTTCTCCAAACAAACTGAAGAAGCATAACGAATGTATTACCATGTAAGATTGTCTTTTCCTCCCCAGGTTTCTCTTCTTCCAGTTTGCCTTTTTTCTGCCTCTTTGCTGTGATTTCATCCAATTCTTTTTGTTCTTCCTAAGGAAAATAAGGAGTCAACTTTAAAAATGGATGTTCTAGAACCCCATCATGACCAAAATTGGTTATAAATTCTTTATAACGAGGTCCACTTTTTGCTAAAGGAATAGCTTCAAGTATGTCTCCCAGGAGAACAATCTCAATTCTTCAACAGATTACAAAACAGTATTAAACACACAATGGGTATCACCTAATAATTTTAAATTCATTTTATACCAAACCCATTTTTCTGCAACACCTAGAAATAACTTCAACATATTATGCCAATTATGCAAGTGAAAGGACAAAGCAATTAGAAAATCTAGTACCAGACAGGAACCTGGATTTTAGTACACAATGTTGTTCTCTAGTAAACAGTTTTTACATAGTCATAAGAATATAAGCAATGCCAATAGGTTCGTGACACAACTTTTATGGAAGAAGCAGTGGAACAAAGGTGGGGAAGCAGAAAACTTTACCTATAATAACAAAGAAGTCAATAGATGATTTCTACAATAAACAGCAGCATACACATATATTGAGATACAATATCTCAACATAATAATATGCATGTTACTGAATGTAAGATATACAGCTAGACTATAAACTTCATGAGGCTAGAATTTTCTTGATCTTGTCCATTGTTGTACCCCTAAGACCTAGAACAGCAACCAGCTCAGAGACCATGAAATTAGGAGGTGGGGAGGAATAGGTAGGGGTCTGTCTATAGCTTTAGCTCATAGTAGAATTAAAAAAAAATATTGATATATTACTTTGTTAATATATTGATACATTTTATATCAAAACGTTTTAAATAAATTAATAAATAAATAAAATTCACATCAATTCTTAAATCATAGAAAGGCTGGCGATCTGGTACCAGAAGAGCAGCTACCATGCAGCTTAACAGCTTTATCAAGGTGATATTTATTAAAAATTATTAAATAAATCAGAAAAATATAAGTAAAAATATTCTAAAGAAAAACAAAAAGAAAATCTTAAGAGTATTTTCTCAGTTTACCTAGACAGAAATTCTGATGAGTCATTTAGTTCTCTAAGGAAATCTCAAGTTTACTGATATAGGCATCCTTCATAGAGATACAGAGCATGCACCTGAACTGACCACGAAAACATCAAAGCTTACTTCAGAAGGTTTGGCTACATCTTTTTCATCCACATATTTTGCCCATGGTCCCAGGAAACCATCAATATTAGATGCATCATTTTCTTTGAACTTTTTCCTCTTTTCTATTTTCTTCTGACCAGTTTCAAACACAGTTAAACCTACATTAAAAAAAAGAGACATCACAAATAGCTTTCTAAAGAAATAGCAGCATATATATAATTGTACTTTATACTGTTCTTGTATCCAAAGAATCTATTAAAAAACACAAAATAAAATCTATATAAATATGCCAGATATATCAAGTCATGTTATACAAAAAGGGTTCTGCGTTCCAGGGAAAGAAATTTTCTACCACTGTAGTATTTTGCAAATTCTAATATACATAAAGACCAGACCAGCTATGTAATCCTGTAATAGTACACAATCCTTTTAATGAATCGTAGACTTATATCAGTGAATTTTACCACTTTTTGAAAGAAATTCAGCAATTTAATATTGTTAATTAGTAATACAACTACTTTTGAAGGAATAAACTAAAATTTACCATTTAAAAACTTAATTGAATTAAATTACATTAAGTAATTAATAACTTATCTTTGTTTACTTGTAATACAACAGCATAAAGTTTCACAAGAATCTGGTATTTCTCTTAGGTGATCTCAATCCAAACTTGACATTTAACAACATAAACCTTAACAGTAAGAGGGAAAAGAGGATGTTTCTGGACTGGGATTTGATCAGGAGAAGGTGGCACACTGTGCATAGTCATTCAATTGGAAATAGAAAGGTTCATGGGCGTCATAACCACAATTTAACTGTTAACTGAGAATTTAGCTACATAAATATGTGGCTTGCAGAAGTCCAACTTAAAGAAAAAAGCTTATCTATATTAATTCAAATCGATAATCTTTAGGTTGTGTATTGTAACAGAATCTTGTTAAAATTCTACTTTAACAATAATCTAGCTGATACACTGAGGACAGCTTGACCATATAGGTCTGTAGCTACTAAGTGTCTTTGTACAAATAGCACATTCTGTTTTTAATGAGCATTTTATAAAAAAAAGATTCCAATGGACCGATGAGCTTTATTCAAATTAGCATTCAGAATAACTTTGCCTTATAATAACACAAAATGAATATGAGCACAAATATGTATTTTAAAACATTCAATAACTGAACTGAAGCAACCCTTCAAAGACAATCTCCCCAATGAAATATGTTCTGCTCTGTTAAAATGTAGCTTGACATTTGGCATTGATAAATAAACTGCTGAAGTCAAGTATACATTGATTATAATTTACCGAACGATTTTAACGGGGTTGGTGATGTGCCAAGTACTCATAACAACTCCCCCAAATAGGTACCATTATCTTCCCTATAGGGTTGCACACCTAGCACATGGCAAAAGCAAGCTCTAAAAACTATTAATAGTTCTAAACTGCAACACTATAGTCTCAACTTGAAAAAAAAAATCAAGAGCTAAATAAAATACTAGTTTTATTCTCATTGTCTAAAGTCAATCTGCAAGACAGTAATTAAAGGTATATATAATTTCAAATAAATACCTTGATTTTTCTCGGCTTCTTCTACAGAACCAATATACTTAGTAGTCACTTGATTATCTAATGAAGGGTCCAATGCATAACCTAAAAGGAAAAAAGTACAAATTACTGACTCCATTTTTTGCCATTTACAATTTATTTTAATTCTATACAAATATACTCACTTCACATTTTCTTCACCAGATGTCGAAAATACTCCTTAACTTAGGACTAATCCTTTCAAGAGCTGTGTTTCTATTCAGAACAATTAACCCAAATCTAGAGCTGTACCATGAATGACTTCAGCAAAGTAAGAAGGATCTTATGGGCTAAAGCTAGCACACTGGTATTATATTATTATTAAGACCCCTTCCAGCCAAAATATCCAACTGTAGTCTTAAATTTTGGAAGAGCTTAAAAATACACATACATTCGGAAGTTTACAAACTCTTTTCCTTATTTTTTAATTTTTAATTTATTTTTAAAAAATGTATTTTTAATTTATTTTTTAAAAATGTATTTTTTTGATTATGCTATTACAGTTGTCCCAGTTTTCTCACCTTTGCCCTCCTCTACCCAATAGCCCCATTCCCTTCAGCAATTCTTCCCCCCTTAGTTCATGTCCATGGGTCATGCATATAAGTTCGTTGGCTTCTCCATTACCTGTACTGTTTTTAACACCCCCCCCATTTATTTTGTACCTACCAATTTGTGCTTCTTAATCCCTCCACCTTCTCCCCATGTTTCCCCTTCCCCCTCAATTGATAACCCTCCAAATGATCTCTATATCTATGATTCTGTTCCTGCTGTGCTTGTTTGCTTAGTTTGTTATTTGGATTCAATTGTTAATAGTTGTGAATTTGTCGCCATCTTAATTGTTCATAATTTGGATCTTATTTTTCTTATATAATTCCCTTTAGCATTTCAAATAATAATAGCTTGGTAATGATGAATTCCTTTAGTTTTACCTTGTCTGGGAAACACTTTATCTGCCCTTCCATTCTACATGAAAGCTTTGCTGCATAGAGTAATCTTGGATGTAGGCCCTCGCCTTTCATGACTTCAAATACTTCTTTCCAGCCCCTTCTTGACTGTAAGATTTCTTTTGAGAAATCAGCTGACAGTCTGATGGGAACTCCTTTGTACATAACTCTCTGTTTTTCTCTTGTGGCTTTTCAGATTCTCTCTTTATCCTTAACCTTTGGCCTTTTAATTATTTTGTGTCTTCCTAGGAGTGGGCCTCTTTGCATCCATCTTGTTTGGGAATCTCTGTGCTTCCTGCACTTATATGTCTATTTCCTTCACCAAATTAGGGAAGTTTTCTTTCATTACTTTTTCAAATAAGTTTTCAATTTCTTGCTCTTCCTCTTCTCCTTCTGGCACCCCTATGATTCAGATGTTGGTATGTTTAAAGATGTCCCAGAAGTTCCTAACACTACCCTCATTTTTAAAAAATTCTCTTTCTTCCTTCTGTTCTGATTGAATGCTTTTTCCTTCCTTGTGTTCCAAATCATTGATTTGATCCTTGGCTTTATCCACTCCACTCTTGGTTCCCTATAGATCTTCTTTATTTCACGTAATGCAATCTTCATTTCTGCCTGACTCTTTTTTTTTATGGTGTTATAGTACCCAATGGGTTCCTGGAGCATCCTGATGACCAGTGTTTTAACTCTGCACCTGATAGGTTGCTTGTCTCCACTTCATTTAGTTCTTTTTTCTGGAGTTTTGTTCTGTTCTTTCATTTGAGCCATATTTATCTCCTCATTTTGGCAACCTCCCTGTGTTTATTTCTGTGTATTAAGTAGAGCTGTTCTGACCCCCTGTCTTAGAGCACCTATTAAGTTGTATGGCGCAGAGCCTTAGGTAATCTTGCCAGGGCAGGGTAACCCGTGTCACCACTCTTGCTGTTTGGGGGAGGGTTCAGAAGGGGGCCGATGCCACTGCCTGGCCTCTGGAGTTTAGCCTCAGAAGAAGCTGTCTCCCCATTCCCACTGCATATGCCACTGGTGCCCTTCCAGCTCTTGTCCTGGCACTGAATCTCGGAAGGGATGGATCTGTGTGAGTCCTAAGTCCCTCGTGGGCCCTTTAAGAGGATGCATTTTTTTCTGTCACCCTAACCATCCTGGTTTTTACAGCCAGAAGTTATGGAGACTTATTTTCCTGGCACTGGGACCCTGGGCTAAGTGGTCTGGACTGAGGCTGGGATCGCCACTCCCCAAGGTATCCCTCCTGTTTTTTATCCACCACATGTGGATGTGGAACCACCCATTCTTGTCTCTGTGTCTCCACACTTCTCCACGTCTCTGCCTCTCCTACCCACCTGGATGACTGTGGCTTCTTTAAATCCTTGGTTGTCAGACTTCCACACAGCTCAATTTTCTGACAATTCTGGGTGATAATGTTCTGTAGCATAGCTTTATTTTTTGCTATTGTTGTGCATGGAGGCGAGGTATGTTTACCTATGCCTCCGCCTTGATTGGAAGTGCAGACACTTTTTCTTTTTTTAATAGATAATACATGGCTTAGTTATCAAATTATATAAACTATTAAATAATTTTTTAAAAAGAAGAATTATATGTAATCAAGCTATTATTTTGAAAATCCTATTCTGAGTAAAGACAGTGTGTCCTACCAGTTTTAAGACAATACATTTCTACCTCATAAATCATTATTTATATTTCCTTGGTAAGAGAAGTAAGGGTGTTAATTAGCATATGAAGACACTCCTTCAACTAGAGATAAGAGTATGTGGCTACATAAAAATGTGGTCTTCAATGGCTTATGGGAACTTAAGTGAAAAAAGTGTGTATTAACTCAAATCAGTTTTTTCTTAAGTGGGGGTTGCTAGTATAGTCAATGTTTGGTTAAGATCAATTTTAACAAAAACCTAGCATATTCACAAAAAGAACTAGATGATTAATCAATCTAGGGTTTAAAACCCATGCAAACAATCATGGAACACATAATAGTACTAGCTTATTTTTTTTAAGGGTACATCTTAGTAGGTATAGTTAACATTTTAATTTTTCAGCTAAAAATGAAAAGGATTGTCTTTAGAAAAGCATTTGTCATCAAACATAGTTTTCAAGCTAGCTAAGGATGCAAGTGCCCAATTCACCCTCGTGATATGCTTAATATAGAACCAACCACCAGGCTATTAGCTCATTTGCATACAGGTTTTTTTCCCCCAGTATTTAAAATATGCTCTTAGCCAGAAGAGAGAGCTTAATGGCAGAAAAGCAGCTTCAGAATAGAATTTGTGAAATCACAAGTTCAAATCTCATGAGTTCTTTTATCTTTCATCTCTGTGATGTACAAAAGTGTTTTGTAAATGATGTATTTTTTTAATCTCATCTAAGGACATTTTTTCATTGCATTTATAGAGAGAGGGAGAAAGAGAAAGAAAGTAAGTGAGAGAGAGAGAGAGAGAGAGAGAGAGAGCGTGAGCAACATCATTGGTTGCCTCCTATATGCCCCCCAACTGGGGACCAAACCTGCAACCTTGGCAGGGCATGTGCCCTGACCAGGGATTGAACCTGCAGCCTTTCAGTTTATGGGACAATTCTCCAACCAACTGAGCCACACTGGCCAGGGTTAAATGACATGTTTTTAAAAATAAGACTAGATAAGGCTTATATAAAATTTAAACAAAATACCCCACGTTAAAAAAAATCCTCATCTCAATCATAAAAATGTATCTAGAATGTAATTGTCCTGAAGGAAATTTATGTCTACATAAACAGTGTTGCACTGTGTGTTTGGAGGGATGAAGTAGGAGGCAGAGAGGGAAGGGTGCCCCTGGTCCTTCCTGTAGGAACTGTGTAAGCACCAATCCCCAGCTCATCTGGTCATAGTCTTACTTCTGAGAAAAGGAACTTGTGCTCTCCTTTTCCAACCTCTGTGGTAAAATCTTTACTGCTACTACCATCACCATTACGCCTACTGCCCCCCACCCCAGGTAATTAGGGGTTAACAGTGTGTTTCCTTTACAAATAAGAGAAGTTAAATATTCAGCTGTATGTCCTACTAGAAGTCAGCTATTGATAGAATAAGATGTTACTCTAACACTACAGAATTTCAGTCCAATTCATTTTTTACTATCCTGTCTCAAATAAATGAATATATTTGCATTTTAGTTCTGAAATATTCTCATTTATCTTTCTGAAGCTTATTCTCCATTTTATCTTTTTAATGAAGTTAATGTCTACTTTTTTCATTTGTAGTCCTATTTGAAATGGCTGTCAATTTATTACTTATCCTTAAAATTATCAACACTAACAGCCTAACAGGTAAATGAGAAGTGACTTTAAACAATTTGCAAAAGAATGGTGGTCACAAATACAGGCATACCTCTAAGATATTTCGGGTTCCGTTTCAGATACCGCAATAAAGGAGTATTGCAATAAATCAAGTCATAATCTTTTTGCTTGTGGAGGGTCTTTAATTTGTAAAAAATGCAAAATCTGTGAAGTGCAATAAAGCAAAGCACAATAAAATGAGGTAAGCCTATATATGTAAAAACCTTCAATCTTACTAGTAGCCCAAAAGAATAAAATTTTAACAGATATATTTTGTTTATCAAAAAAAAAACAAAGGAAAAATGATTATAAGGATCTTAGGTAAGGAGAAATAGGACTTTCATACATGGCAGTATTAAGATGGGAGAATTCTTTTGGGGAGCAATTTGACAATCTATAACAAATGCTTTAAAAACATTTATGTTCTAGTCCTACTTCTCAGAATTCTCTTTAGAAAATATTGAGGAAAAACTCAACGTTTTATGCACAAAGATGTTCACCATCACATTTTAAAAAAGCATTTTACTGCAATTTAATATATATATCACCACATTTTTAACAGCAAAAACTGGAACCAATTTGAAATCTAAATGATTCAAGAATTTTTAATATAAATATCTTCATTCAGTAAATATTTTAAAAATCATTTAAGAAGGTTAATAAAGAGTTTCTAGTATTGAAGTTAAAACTAAGTTACTGATAACAATGGTGAAACTAAAGGTATTTAAATTCTATTCCATCTTCATATATTGGTGTAGAGAAAATTCTGGGTGACCATAGAACAAAGGGAAGAAACCTCACTGAGAAGCCCCAGGAAGACTAGTAAGGGAACAAGCGGGAACCCAAGAAGAAAAGGGAGGAAAACCGGACAAAAGAATCACACAAACCATCGAGAGACTGAGAAGTCAGGAATAAATACCATAAATGGGAGCCGAAAGCAAAACTGTAGAATGAGTAAGTGGAATGATACAGCAAATAAGATTATCTTTACTGATAGGACTCTATAGGCAGGTTTTGTGATAAACTAAATGTACAATGTGAATCTTCCAGAAATAATAAACTTAGATTATAACACTGCTACGACTAAACATGGCAATAAAGTATACCCCAGCAGAATTACAGAGTGATAAATATAAAACTTAGGTATTCACGTGCCAGCTCCTTTTATGTCTTATATATAGATAACACCACAGGTCTGTTCCTTGGTACTCTGCAAATGAGGGGAGGTAACAGGAAGTTCTCACAGCCTTACATTCTAAGGAGTGAAAGAAAACTCTTTGTCTCACTCTCTGAAAGGAATCACTGTCTGAGGTTAGATAAAAAATTTCTATGAGAAAACTATATGACTTTTAAATCAATAGAAACTATACTTGCTTAATACTTGGGGGATAAAAAAAAAGACTGCTCAACCTGAGACTGATTAACTACTTTATTAATTAAATTTCAAAGAGATTGCTCTCAGTTCTAAGATTATCATAAGGGAGACAAACAATAATTTTCTTTGTTTTGCAACTTTATTCTAAGCTGCCTTCTATAGAATAGCCACATTCATTTTTTGTCTTAAATTTCACTAAATAGTTCAACCTGTGTCCTAGCCCCACTCTCTCCCAACAGGAAAGGCAAAAATCACCAGCTATTAGAAAAAAAAAGTTAAGGTTATTTCTGAACCCAGGTCTAAAGACAGCTAAATAATTTTAAATGGTTACTCTTTTCTATAGGATAATTTAAGAAAGAAAGTAGGTAGCAAAATAAGCTTACTTGGACATTTTTTCCTGCCTTGTTTTACAGTAGACTTAAACTATCTAAATTACTGCTTAAGGCTCTTCTAAGGTCTAAGAAAATAAGCAAAGTCTTTAAATCTGTTTTATTATAGGCTAAGATATAATAAATTCATGATGCAATAGAGTTAATTTTTATGCACTGCTTATATGCTTACATGGATCCCTTATACAAGCAATGGGCGCAATGCATTTATAACATTTTGTTGAACTAGAAGTGTCACTGAGGTCTTCTGGGAGATTGTAGAGGGTCACAGTCAAGTCAATTATAACCTCACTATGCTGAAATACCATCTAACAAATGACAATCTTTTTACAAGTGGTTTTTAAGAATATATTGTGATGAATAATTAAGACTATACTAAACTTCTAAGCTAATTTAGAAATGAATCTGCATAACTATTAGAAAAAGTAACTTTCTAACATTAGAATATAATGTCAATTATAACACAATCGATGGATTACTACATAGTTCTTAAAACTGATAAGCTTTGAGACTGCAACTCTGAAAATGTTGATGATAAAATAGTGAACAAAAAAGTGAAATGCAAAATATTCAGTTTAGAAATGTTACCGCTCTGCAATACAGATATGAACCCGAGAAAAGACCTGGAGGGACAAAGACCACAATGCTGAGAGTTGATCCTTTGGTACAGTGGGATTATGAGTACATTTTTCTTCTCTTTTCCCTAAATGTCTAAATGTGTTTATATTACTTGTTAATGAAAGTAACTGTTATTAAAAAGCATCACTGGAAACATAATGTTGTTCAACTTTTTTGGTCCTATCTTATGACAATGGAAGTTAATGGTAGATAGGACAGAAAAATTTGTTTAGAACTTTAAAAAAATCCAACAGTAAGAAATAAAAGGAGGAGTTACTAGAATTCTAACTGCAAAGAAAAACTTTTTTAAAAAGACAATACTGCTGACATCTAAAATGTGATTATTAAACCTATTCTAAAAAAAATTCAGAGTTTTCTTTTTCAATTACTCTTTTGAGAAAAATATCAGCACAAGTACTTAATTCATAAACAGGATCACAACTACAACAGCCATAACTCATTTACTCTGTAAGCCCACCCCTATTAAAAAGCTCTTTAAAGCAGAAGGTGATCAGTGCGTCTGTCAAACTGCAGGTGTGGGTTACAGGAAGCAAAAGGAAAGGCAGCACCAAATATGGACAAACCTGATGTCCGTGACTAGAACCCTGATTTGCTGAACTCTCAACACGGACATCATAAAGACCATCTTTTCTTAGAGAGGATAGCCAGCCTTGTGTATGCACATGAACCTTTTATATATCTTGCCATTGATAGGATGTGATTATTTTACCCAATATATTTGTGGTCATTCTATTTCCTGATGCCCTTCAGTGATCAACAGAAAATTTTTCAGTGATAGAAACAGAGTAAGGTCAACTAGTCTATACAACAAAAAGTGTAACCTCTTAATCTACCCTGTCATTTACTAACTTTGACGGTAATCTGCATATAATGGACATTCAATATCAAGTACAACGACAGAGAATATTCTGTTTTTAAGACCACAGAATGTTTCTAGTATTCAGAAATCATGGTAGAATTAGAATGATAGCTAAAAATGTTAGTTTACCTTCCCATTTGTATAATTATTTATAGATGTGTATTAGAAAAACACAATACCCTTTTTGAAGGGTATTATGTTTTCTTACACACACCCCCCACTTCTAATAAAGTCAAACTTGAAACTGTAAGTCTAATCACCTTACCATATGTGGCAAAAGTTCTTCTTTGCTGTTCAAACATAAAATCATTGATATGAGCTGGTTCAGCATATCCAGAAAGCATATTTCTAGGGGCAGCCATTTGCTGTGTCCTAAAAGGATTTTCTGGTCCAAACTGTAACATTATTTTTAAAAAAAGAAGAAAAAAGAAAAAAACGTAAACTCTGAGTACATAAAGATAAATTACTAGGATAATATACAATGTATAACATATTTTCAACTTGAAATCATCGGGAGCTGAATAACCTAATCGGGAACATGCTCACCCCACTTCGTTCAGTGCTACCGGAGACGGCTGATTAGGACAGTTCGTCAACCTGAGGGCAAAAGGAGAGGAGTCTAGCTCATCCAAGTCTACCTGTGGCTCTTTAAATTTACATTAATTAAAACACTCAGTTCCTCACTCACACTAGGCATATGTCAAGAGCTCAAAGGTCATGTATGGTTATTGGCTACTATATTTCCATTACAACAGGGAGTCCTATTCGACAATGTTTCTCTAGATAGCTGAGACTTACTATAGTTTTGTTAAACTATGATGTGGCCAGGTTGGGGTAACTTTTATATGAATAACGGCACCATGATGTAATTAAAAAAACACATGTTTCTCCTTGACTAGATTATGAGTTCCTCAAAGGTAGAGACTTAGAATCCTCAAGACTTACCACAGTGCCTGGAATATAGAAAGCACTAATAAAAGAAAGATTAATCAGAATACCATTGAGGGCAGAAAGTAAAATAGACAATAAAAGTAAAGTGCTTGAAAAAGTCTCCAGGAAGCCCTGGTTGGTATGGCTCCATGGACTGAGTGCCAGCTTGCAAACCAAAAGGTCACTGGTTGGATTTCTAGTCAGGGCACATACCTGGGCTGTGGGCCAGGTCCCCAGCTGGGGGCATGAGAGAGGCAACCAATCCATGTATCTCTTACATATCCATGTTTCTCTCCCTCTCTTTCTCCCTCCCTTCCCCTTCCTCTAAAGATAAATAAATAAAATCTTTAAAAACAAAAGAAAGTCTCGAAGAAGAGACATTATAACTGTAAATAAAATTTCTCCACTCTGAAAACCAACACAAAATAGCACCATTATTACCTATTTGTTTATAATGCTCTGAGTTTCCAGAATGGCTTTCCAAATGTTATTCAATTTGTACAAAAATCCTGTAAAGTTAGAGAAGTATTTGCATTCTCATGTTAGAAATGAAGATAAAGGTCAAATATGATGTATTTCACCTGCCTTGGAGTCAATGGTTTTATTAATTAGAAGAACGAAGGCTAGAAGAAATCCTAATCTAGCATTCTATTACATAATAATATTCCTTAAACATACAACCATAGCCTCTAACTTAAAAAGAAGTTATTGGGAAAATTCCACTCTTTTTCTTTTTTGTTTTTAACTAAAGAATAAAAGGAACCTCCCACTTTGGAAATAATGGAATCAGATATGGTATTTTTATTTGAACTCTGGAAGGTCTACTGTCATGATGAAACATACTGACATTAGAACATCTTAGGTCACTGGCATTAGAAACCACATTTTCTATGATATATATCCACAGCCATAAATATAAAGTTATTCATCTTCTTTTAACCAGAATGTTGCCTCCTCTAAATATCAATATTATGCACAAAAATCTACATTTAAAGAATGTCAGATTTGTCTTACCATTTTTCTGCTTAAGAAATTACAATATTTTTTATTGACAGCTTCCACTTTAAAATGATTCAATCTTAAAATATCTCATTCATATATAAAGCTTTTATTACTATTTATCTAAATTAAAATAAAGGAGAATACAAGACGTTGTAGTCCATGTTAGCTTTTCCTGTGCTGCTAGGTGAAACAAAGAGAAAAAAAAAAAAGAAATCTAAATTGCTGAATGCTGAAATTTTCAGTTAACTTCATTCAGTCATGAAATTTATTACAAAACAAGAAACATCCATAAAATTAAAGATAATAAAATGATCTGAAAGTTTCCTAGATGCTCTACCTGCTACAGTTAGCTATCATCTGCATAGCTACGTGTGATTATTTCTAAAACAATAAAATCCCCACTGCTCTTATTGTTCCTTCTATCACATAAAATAAACTATCAATCATAACTATAATTCCTATTTGAAAGTGGAAAATACAATTTCCATAGTCGTGTTTTATTAAGATTTTACAAAAGGAGAACAATTGTTCTATAGGCCATACATATCAAACTGGCTCCAATTTTTAAAGAAAAATTCTCAGTGTTAAAGAAGTTTGATTTCTATACAAATACAGATCCATATATTACAGTTAAGTATATCTTGATGTGGTATTATTCCCAACTCAGTCTAAAAATTTAAACATCCTTATGTTTTACTTTTTTAATTATATTTTGTTGATTATGCTATTACAGTTTTGTCCTGATTTTTCCCCTTTGCCTCACTTCACCCAATAATCCTCATACCTTTGTTCATGACCATGAATCACATGTGTAGGTTCTTTGACTACTCCATTTGCTACACTGCACTTTACATCCCCATAGCTATTCAGTACCTACCTATCTGTACATCTTAATCCCCTCACCTCTTCACCCATTCTCCCCTACTTCCCTCTCATCTGGCATCCACCAAAATGTTCTCCGTATCCATGATTCTATATCTGTTCTTATTTGTTCAGTTTGTTATTCAGATTCAATTGTTTTTTTAAATTTATTGTTCAGTTACAGTTGTCCTGTCTTTCTCCTCCTTGCTCACCCCAACACCATTACCCCCACTCCCAGTCAATCACCCCCAATTGTCTGTGCCTATGAGTCCTCTATTTGTGATCCTTTGCTTGCCCCTTCCCCTGCTATGCCCCGCCCCCACACCTGACTGGTCACTGTCAGTTTGTTCTTTATTCAATTGTTGATACATATGTAATTTTTGCCATTTTATTGTTCATGTTTTGATCTTCTTTTTCTTAAATTAGTCCCTTTAACGTTTCATATAATAATGGTTTGGTGATGGTGAACTTCAATTTTTTCTTGTCTGGGAAACTCTATCTCCCCTTAGATTCTAAATTGACAGCTTTGCTAGGTAGAGCGATCTTGGTTATAGGTCCCTTCTTTTCATAACTCTGAATGTTTCTTGCCAAACTCTTCTAGCCTGCAAAATTTCTTTTGAGAAATCAGATGACAGTCTTATGGGAACTCCAATGCAAGTAACTAATTTCTTTTCTTTTGCTGCTTTTAAGATTCTCTCTTTATCTTTAACCTTTGGTATTTCAATTACCATGCATCTTGGAGTGGGCCTCTCTGCATCCACCTTGTTTGAGACCCTGTGCTTCCCACACTTGTGTGTCTATTTCCTTCACCAATTTAGGGACATTTTCTTTCATTATTTTTTCAAATAGGTTTCCAGTTTCTTGCTCTTTCTCCTCTCCCTCTGGCAACTCTATGATGTGAATGTTGGACTTATTCAAGTTGTCCCAGAGGCTGCTTATACTATCCTCATGTTTTCAGGTTCTTTTTTCTACTTCTTGTTCTGATTGGATGTTTTTGCTTCCTTATGTTCCACATATTTGATTTGATTCTTGGTTTTATCCATTCTACTGTTGTTCCCTGTAAACTGTTCCTTGTTTCAAGTATCCTTTGTTTGTGACTGGATCTTTTTATGCTGCTGAGGTCCTCACTAATTTCCTTGAGCATCTTTATAACCAGTGTTTTGAACTCTGCATCTAATAGACTGCTTATCTCCATTTTGTTTAGCTCTTTTTCTGGAGTTTTGATCTGTTCTTTCATATGGTCCATGTTTCTTTGTCTCCTCATTTTGGCAGCTTCCCTGTGCTTCTTTCTATGTACTAGGTGGAGGTGCTTTGACTCAGTGTCTTGATAGTGTGTCCTAATATACTAGGTGTACTACAGGGTAGAGTGGCACAGCTTCCCCTATTACCCAAGCTGGGTACTTGAGGTGTGCCCTTCGTGTAGGCTATGTACACCCTCCTGTTGAAGTCAAGCCATGGTTGCTGTTGGCAGATAAACAGGGGGGATTCACCTAGGCCAGTCAGCTACAGGAACTGGCTGTGACTACTGAAGGCCAGCCTCTGCCCTCTGTGCAGCGGCAGGGTGGTGGCGTTCCAAAATGGTCTGGAGCTGTGTACTGGGTGCATTAGTCCTGGGGTTTCCCAGCAGGCACAGGCCAAGGTCAGCCCCCACATGTGTTTTGCCCTGGACCACGCTGCTTAAACTATAAAGCAATCTGAGAGGGCTGCTACTTGTCCTGGGCTTGGAGATTCCCAGAGGAAGCCAAGCTGTGAATCTAGGCTGGCTACTGGTAGTGCTGGGCCAGGGGCTCACGGAGGCCAGCTGTTGCTTGTTTGAGAGGATTTAGAAAGTTGTGAAACATGGATCAAGATCAGCCATTCATATGGAAAAGCACTGTGGGTGGGCCCATGAGCTTGGTGGGGTTGGCGTCTCTACGGATCTTCAGGGCAGGTCTAACAGCATTAGCCAGGTTGATGGAGTCTCAGATATGGTACCAGTTTACTGGTTCTGTGTTGGGAGGGTTTAGAAAAAGGACAATGGCCTCTGCTCACCTTGATGCCAGACACTCCAGTTTCTCCCTGTATATCACTGGTGCCTTTCAAGCTGCTTCCCCAGGGGTCTGGAGCCCAGAGGAAGTGAGTCTGAGAAGATGAGTCTGTGTGTGGGTTTTTTAAGTGGAACTGCTTGGG
This sequence comes from Trachops cirrhosus, assembly GCA_028533065.1. NCBI lineage: Eukaryota > Metazoa > Chordata > Mammalia > Chiroptera > Phyllostomidae > Trachops > Trachops cirrhosus. Next base: position 152,540,837 of record CM052541.1, on the reverse strand, counting down.
GTTCCAGAAGTTTCTTCCACTGACTCAATTCCTCCTGGTTTTTGCAGCCAGAAGTTGTGGGACTTTTCTTCCTGGCACTGGAACCCTGGGCTTGGGCCTGGTATAGGGCTGGAATTCCACGCTCTTGAGATATCCTTCCTGAGTTTCTATCCTCCACATGTGGGTGTGGGAACACCCCGTTCCGCATCTGCATCCTTCCTACCAGTGTGGATGGAGGTGTTTCCTGAACTCTGTAGTTGTCAGACTTCCATTCAACTCGATTTGTGACAATTCTGAGTGACGGCTGTTCTATATTTTAGTTGTAATTTTGATATGATTTTGTGAAGTGGTCAGCCATATTTGCCTATGTTGCCATCTTGACCGGAAGTCATCTAACATCCTTAAGTTTTATGTATATTTATGCTGAGACATCAAAAAAAATTCTAATGATATAAGAAGCTGTCTGGGGGATGTTCCAACTACTTCTGGCTCACCTTAACTGCCAGGTTACTGGCAGCTATTCAAGCTGACCTCACAGACATTAAATGTCAACAGATGAGGGCAGAGAGTGTTATTTAGTAAGACTCTGCTCTTCCCAATTACTCAAAAAAAAAAAAAGTCTTCCAGATGTTGCTGGTCTCTGTGAATATGCAACTCTTTTAATTCTGGGTTAATCATTAAAAAACAAAAAAAAGAGCATATAAAAAACACATAACTTATTTCCAAATACTTCTTTTCAACCTTTGGTATTTAAGTGCAAGTATGTAATTCAAGTGATTTTTTAAAAATACATATTCAAGTTAATTATTATGAGTATTTAACAGTTCTTAGCTAAAACAATATTGAAGTATATAGTCATCAATTATAATTGTAATCTCCCATATAAAAACATACACATTTAAGTATTAATTCAAATGACTACACACCCCAAAATGTGTGGTGTTCCTGGGAGAGGTAATTTTCCTTGTATCTTTCACCTGAGTAGTGATGTATTTATAGAGTTGGGAAAAAAGCATTTTTAATTTGTTAAGGCAATGGTTGATAAGTCTACAGATCTGTACAGTATAAGGCAGTGATTCTCAAAGTCTTCAGTAGGAAGAGAATTTGAGGGTCAATATCTTAGCAGTATATAATAACATCACAGGATTAAGGAGATTTATACTATTAAAATGACATAGGCATGTACCCTGCAAACCCCACCATGGCCTACAAACTGGTCTTCTAGTTATAGAACGATCGCTAACAGTGATCCAGACTCAAATGTGCAAATCTGTCACTTGTTGGCAGTATAATATGAGACTTGGTTTCCCTGCCATAAAATAGGGATAAGAGTAATATTTACTTCATAGGGTTGTAATGAAGTCTAAGGGAGATAGGTATATAAATTTATAAGCCTCTCAGTACGGTACTTGGCATACAGTAATAAAAGGTAGTTTTATTTCATTAGTTTCTATCCTTGTTCTTTTCCATCATGCAAACCCTTACCAAATTCGCCTTCCTATATTCAGCTTTATTTATGCCACTCTTCCCTTAAAGAACCTTAGAAATCAAGACCAAATTTATTAAATCAAGACCAACTCTTCACCTTGGTCCCCAGAGCCCTGTGCAATAATATTATACAAACCACTATTCTAATCTCACCTCCCATTCTCCCCTACTGAGAATGATTTAAGCATTCTTGTTCTTTAGAGCTTCTATGATTTAGCTCATGCTGTTCTCTTCTGCCTGGACTCTTTCCTCATAAAAGCCTTCCTAACTATCAATGCCAGTAACAGTAATACAAATAACAGTAAGTGCTACCATTTATTAATGCTTACTGTGTCAGTGAGTTTCCTAAGCATATCATATATTATCTCATTTATCCTTATAACTCAGTAAAGTAGAAATTATCTTCATTTTACCTAACAAGAAAACAAAGATAATCCAAAGTCACACAAGACCAAAACAGCAGCCTGTTTAACTCCAAATCTTATGTTCTTAACCTGGATTGTGTTGCTTACTATAAATACTATTTCTTTCATGGAACGTTTTTTAATCTTTATAACCAGATGCAACCTCTCTTTAAACATGAATAGTACTTTAGAGACACTATAAGAAATAGTCTGGTCTCTATCTTTTAAAAAATACACTTAGCTTACCCTCTCTGGTAAACACTAGCTTGCGGAGAGGGGTTATACTTTGTTTCTAACAAATGGATTCTCAAATACGGGAACCTGAACGTCATCTAGCAAAGCTCCTGGTAATACCTTTCCAAACTTGGTCAAGTTACATACATCCTAGTCATAAAATCCAAAGTTAATAATATGTTATGTCACAGACAATTCATTTGTCAACCAGGAAAAACGAATTTTTCTTCACTTTTCAGTCTTATCATTCTTTTCTTAAATTGTGGACAAGCAGTAAAGTAATTCTAACGTAAACTAATTTATATATTAGGTTGGCCAAAAAGTTTGTGTGGTTTTCTCTGTAAAATAAAGGACATGCTTTTTCATTTTCACAAATAACTTGTTTGATTTGGATATTTTCAGTATGTCAGCTATCTCCCATGTGGTATAACATTGATTGTTCTCCATTAATGTCTTGATTTGATTGCTATCAACTTCAACTGGTCTACCCAACTGTGGGAAAATCCCGATTTCTCTGATACCCAACCATCATCCAGCAAGAAATCTCCAGCATTAAAGTTTGCAAACCACTTTTGATCAGTCACAGCACCTTCTCCATACACAGCACAAACCTTTTTTTGTTTCTGTTGTTTTTACCTTTCTTGAAATAATAAAGCATTATATGCTGAAAATGTGTATTTTCTTCCATCTTCAATATTAAAATGGCTACACAAAAATTCACCAATTTTGATAAGTTGTTTTTAAATGCATACTCATAATGACAGCTGTCACAATAAAATCTAACAAAATTGTTTCAAATGAAGTTAAAGACAACTAAGCACTACTAGAGCCATCTTATAGAAAAAAACAAAAACTTTTTAGACAACCCAATATTCAGTGGGAGGCTGCCTACCATGAGAATATAAAAGGACTGACAATGTCACAATGAGAAAAGGCCTACTGCCTTGTCAATATCACCACCAAAAATCTTGATCTTTTAAATTTTCTTGAAATTTTTGAAAACTACAATCAAATAGACATTTATTAGTTATACACAGGATCTAAAAATTTAAGAAAAATAGATTTCATAGAAAATACATATACTGACATAGGAATGTCATATCCCATATTACTTAGAATTTTCTCATTTTCTAAATTCAGCAATCCTATTTTATTGAAGTATTTTTCATTAAAAAAATCATGACGCATATAAGTAATATACAACCTCTCTTCAATGTGATGGCTTAAAATGGTGCTAAGGAATATGGGACAGCCTGTAGTTCAACAGGGTGAAGGATTTAAGAAATAATGGAATGAAATTTAAAATGTGCTACAGCCTCAGAGCATGAGAATGAGATTTCTCCTTGCTGTATACCCAGAGAACAGCTAGAGTACTCTCTAAATACTACCACTGACATCACTGGCCGTGCTGCATATTTCAATTGCTATATCTAAGTGACTAAGCAGGTAAATTTGACTCTGTTTTATCAAAAAACACACAAACCAAAAAACCAATGACTATATACTAAAAAGTGAAAAATATTTTAAAAAGTACCTCTTTTTCTACCAAGATGCAATAAGATTTGGCTTTTTAAAGTGCTCCTTAACAGCCCTACCACTAAAGACTCTTTGTTTTATGATCATTTCATGGCATTTCTATTTTGTCAAGCAGGCATTCTTTTTCTTTTAAAGGCAAAATAGCTAGAAATCTTATCTTTTCTACAAATGTTCCTAAATGCACAATTGTCACTGTCTGTCTCCTGTCCTTGCCTTCTTCAATGCGTTCATCACAATTTGTCGCTATCATCACGTGGAACAAAGACTCCATATGATGTCTTACGCAGAGCAGGCAGTGAACCCTGCAACTGCTTTCAAGCAGTGACCACATCAGTATGGCAACTCTTTTTAGTGTTTAGCACAGCAACATGCATAACCAGATGCTTCATAATGTACTGTGCAGCAATGACGTTAATAAACCAAATTCCTTTTCCCTAACGGTTAATTTGCAATGTGCCCTTATCAATACTGAGAGGAGGATGTTAACTAAGTTCACATTTAAGAATCAGATATTCTGAGATTTCCTTTTTTCAAAAGGAAAAAAGGACCATGCTACCAGATGGTCCTATGTTGGTAGGTAAATATTAGTGGATTTTTAAAAGTATTCTCACAAAAGCATATACACTATTTAAACTTTTGTAGAAGGATATATTTTTCTTTTTAAATTGAGATGTAGTAGATATATATAACAGGATATATTTTCTAAAAGCTTAAATAGTATACTTTTGTGAAAAATTCACCATTTAGCTACCTATGTATAATTTAAATAGTTTGGCAAAAAGCAGAATCTTAAGTATAGCACGTTTTCTCACCTCAGGAGCAAACATGGTCTCATAGGTAGGATTATATTGAACCTCTTTGACAGCAGGGTCAAGGTGAACTCCGGTCTCCAAATCTTCCTAAAAGAAAACCAAAGGAACATTAAATATCTGATAAGTAGTTGTTTTATTTTAAAACTACACTAAGTCATTTTAACACCAATTTTACAATTATTACATCAGTGCTACATAACTAATAATTTAATAAGCAAAGACTAATAAAAGCAACAAGTATAAAGATTAGAATGTATAACAAATTTTTTTCCTTTCAAAATACTGACTTTACCCCATCTGAGCAAATTAAAAATTTCTAAATGAGTTAACATTAATCAAAGCCTTAAATTTAAGAGTCCAACTCCCTCTTCTATTAACTCAAAAAAAGACCTGCTCTTCTAGTTCTAAATTCAGAAGCACTTTCTTTATTCACCAAACTTGATTAAATATATACTCAGACGGCACTGGTTAGGGACCGCAGAGGAAACAAAACAAGGTGGCAGGACCCAAATCTAAATCTCAAGTCTTACCATTTATGACAATGTTTCAACCTTCTTAAAAACCTCATCTCCACTAAATAATCACTGGTAGTCTATTTCTTGTGTAACCCTACCACTTATGTATTTTTGGACTATAAGATGCGCCCTTCCCTCCGCCCCGCCCCAAATTTGGGAGGAATAATGGTTGTTAATGCTGCTGAGTTCTGTTTACATTTACATTGGTGAAATATTATGTTATTTATGTTATTAAATATTTTGCCACATTTTTTGCTTCAAAAAATTTTTTCCTATTTTCCTCTAAAACCTAGGTGCATCTTATGGTCTGAAAAATATGGTACAAATAGAGCAATTCCCAAATTGGTATCTCTAGCCTGGACCTCTCCCCTGAACTCTGGAGACTTGTGTATCTAACCTTCAATTCGTTACCTTTTCTCCCACTATGTCTAACAGACACCTCTGGTCTTCCTTTCCCTAATGACTCCTTCCAGCCTTCTCTACGTTAACTGCAACACCATCCTCACATTTGCTCACGTGAAAACTCCTGGAGTTATGTGACTTTCTTTTACTCTCACCTCAGTCCAATTTATCTTGCACCTGGATTATTGTAATAGTCTCTTAACAGGTCTCCCTGCTTCTGCCCATGCCCAGCAGCCTCACTCCACATAGGAGCCAATGATTATTTTAAATTATTCATCAGGTTATATTATTCCTTTGCTCTTAAATCCTCTGGCACCTTCCCCACTCAGAATAAAGGCCTAACAAAGGCTTACAAGCCTTAGTAAGTAAGTTCAGAAAGTAAGTATGGTTCCCTGCAGTAGTCTTATATAGAGCATTTTTGTCTTCCTGTATTGTCCTGCCTTAGCTTTTACATACTAAAAAGAAGTTTTTATAGAGGTTCTATTTCCATATTAAGCATGTTATAAACATCTTTTATTTAATTTAACCAGGATATTCAAGTTATGCTTTGAAATTTTAAAGGAAGTTACATGTCATTTATAAATTATATTTCGGTAAAGCTGATATTACAAAATTGCTGTTATAAAATTAGGACATTTGAATCTAATTGGATGAGAATTTACCCTCCTTGATCTGTCCCTCTTTTCCCCCTGTACCCCAGCCTCTGTCCTCATCTAGCCCGGTGCCTGTGCTCACTGTAGCCCAGCCTCACTGTCTCATTGGCCATCCCAGAACTCACCAAAGGACAATCCTGCCTGAGGGTCTCTGGACTTACTGTTCCCTCTTCTTGGAACCTGGCTATCCGCATGGTTGTTCTCTCTTCTTTCAGGTCTCTGCTCAGTTTTCCTACTTTCCCCTTACCTTGCTTCAACTATCTCCATTATACTTATCACCACCTGACATATTTATTGTCTACCTCCCTCCACTAAATATAAGCTACACAAGTTGGATTTTATATGCATAAAAGTATCTTTTTAAAAATATATTTTATTGATTACACTATTATAGTTGTTCCATTTTTTCTCCCCCTCTGCCCTGCACCTCCCACCCTCATTCCCCACCATAGTTCATGTCCATTGATTATACATATAAGTTCTTTGGCTTCTCCACTTCCCATACTATTCTTAACCTCCCACTGTCTATTTTGTACCTACCATTTATGCTTCTTATTCCCTGCACCTTTTCCCCCATTTCCCCTCTCCCTCCCCACTGAAAACCCTCCATGTGATCTCTATTTCTGTGAATCTGTTCCTATTCTAGTTATTTGCTTAACTTTGTTTTGTTTTTTTAGGTTTGGTTGCTGATAGTTGTGAGTTTGTTTTCATTTTAATGTTTGTATTTTTTATTGTCTTTTTCTTAAATAAGTCCCTTTAACACTTCATATAATAAGGGCTTGATGATGATGAACTCCTTTAACTTGACCTTATCTGGGAAGCCCTTTATCTGCCCTTCCATTGTAAATGAAAGCTTTGCTGGATAGAGCAATCTTGGATGGAGGTCCTTGCCTTTCATGACTTGGAATACTTCTTTCCAGCCCCTTCTTGCCTATAAGGTCTCTTTTGAGAAATCAGCTGACAGTCTGATGGGAACTCCTTTTCTCTTGCTGCTTTTAAGATTCTCTCCTTATCTTTAATCTCGGCTAATGTAATTATGGTGTGCCTTGGTGAGTCCTTCCTTGGGTCCTCCCTTTTAGGGGACGCTCTGAGCTTCCTGGACTTCCTGGAAGTCTATTTCCTTTGCCAGACTGGGAAAGTTCTCCTTCATTATTTTTACAAATAAGTTTTCAATTTGTTGATCTTCCTCTTCTTCTGGTACCCCTATGATTCGGATGTTGGAATGTTTCAAGTTATCCTGGAGGTTCCTAAACCTCTCCTTATTTTTTTTAATTCTTGTTTCTTCATTCTGTTCTGGTTCAATGTTTATTTCTTCCTTCTGGTCCAAACCATTGATTTGAATCCTGGTTTCCTTCCCATTACTGTTGGTTCCCTGTACATTTTCCCTTATTTCACTTTTCATAGCCTTCACTTTTTTCTTATATTTTGCAACCATACTCTGCCATTTCTATGAGCATCCTGGTTACCAGTGTTTTGAACTGTGCATTTGATAGGTTGGCTATCTCTTCATTGCTTAATTGTATTTTTTCTGGAGCTTTGACCTGTTCTTTCATTTGGGCTATTTTTTTTTTGTCTTGGTGTGCCTATTATGTAGTAAGGGGCGGAGCCTTAGGTATTCACCAGGGCTGGGTAGCCCAGGTCATTGTGTTGTGGTGCTATATGTGGGGAAGGGTCCAAGAGGGAACAATACCACTTGCTTGGCTCTCTGCTGGCTATCAGTCACTTCCTCCACTACCCACAAGCAAAAGGGTCCTTCTGGTGCTGATTCCCAGGTAGGAGGTTTTGTGTACATTCTAGGACCCTATGGGTCTCTCCAGTGAATTCTCCCATAAGGCTGGGAGTTTTTCCTGTTGCTGCCGCAAACCCCACAGGTTTTTTAGCCAGAAGTTTTGAGGCTTTATTTCCCCACAACGGAACCCTGGGTTGCAGCTGCAGGGTCTGTCTTACTCCCAGTTGTTCCTGCTGGTTTATCCGCATGCAGCTGTGGGACTGCCCACTCCACCAGCTGCCTTGCCCACCCTGGTTTCCAGCCACTGCCTTGCCATGAGTCCTCTCCACTCAGAATGCCTGTCTCTCCCCTCTTACTGGTCTGGACGAATGTTTCTTCTTTAACTCTTTGGTTGCCGGGCTTCCATACAGTTCAATTTTCTGGCAGTTCTGGTTATTTTTTGTTTTTAAATTTGTTGTTGCCCTTATTTTGGTTGTGTGAGGAGGCAAAGTGTATCTACCTATGCCTCCATCTTGGCTGGAAGTCCACAAGTATATCTTTAATCACTAGAACTATCTCTACCATATCACCATTTTTATTCTGTTAGCCTCTATCTGATGGTAGGATACATCTGTTAATACAATGCAAAGGCAATGGAAAGTAATACGGCAAATTTTCTGAAACAGGTGGGATATCATGACACTGACAGTGATGCTGAGGAAGAAGCAATGCCACTGACAAATGAAGACCTGATAGAATTAGACCATTTAATGACCAAAGACTACAAAACTGACAGGAAAAATAAAACCATCGGCACACAGATATTCTTCCAAAATTTTACATATTTTAAAACACCCTTCACCAAAGCAGACAACTTAGTTTTTCTGCTTTTCAAAGGCAGAGTCCTTCAGATATGATGCCATTAAACTAACTTCCCCATTAGTTTCAAAACTGCCCAAATCTTTACCATTGTCTTACCCTCCTCATGATTTCAATTTGTACGACAAATTTTGATCTGCAGCCTTGACCTCACTCCTGGCCTCTGGATCTACATATCTAACTTGCCTTTTGAACTTTATTGAATGAGTGTTTCACAGATTCAGACTCCTTGCTATGTCTACAACAGAAGTTGTCATTCCCCCATGACTCAGCTTGCACTCCCTAACAAATCAGGCACCTACCTCTGCACTATTTCTGCAGCACCTCCACTCCCAACATCCCTTCTCCACGTCGCAGTCACCACTATCCTAGTTCAGGGCTTCATTGTGTCTTGCCTGGTCTATAAAGCTTCCTTATCAGGTTTAATATTCCCCTACTTTTGCCACATTAGGCTGATTGCTGATTTTTTAAAATACCAAGCACTTTCACGCTTTCTGTGCTGTTGGCAATGTTACTCTTTGTTTGTTATGCATTTCCCTTTATTATCATTAGAGGCTAATCTGATGATGATGATAATATGTCATCTTATTTTCTCTGATACCTTCCCTCCTTCTGGCTCAAGAAAACTGCTTTTTCATCCATAGTCCTAAGGGACATTCCACATAACTCTTTATAGCATGTGACATTACATTATTTGTTGCACATGGTCTTTACTTACACATTTTATATCTTCACAGCCTAGTATAATACATGGCACTCAGCAAATGTTCAATAAATATTTGTTAAGTTAAACTGAAGAAAAGTCAAATCCACAGAATGAAGGCTGACCAAAATCAATGACTTTGGCAATCATGTCACAGAAAACCTTTGCCAGAGCAATTTTGGTAGCAGGTGGGGGGTGGGAAGCCAGCTGCAAGAGCCTGAGGTATAACTGAGGATTTAGAAAACAATTCAGCAATACTTTTCACTCTTTCAAAACATTTGGGGATAAAGAGGAGAAGAGACAGGGTGCTAGATTAAAGGACTTTCAGGGTGAAATTAAGTTTCTTTTTTTTCTCTCCCTAAGAAAAGACTAGATCAAAGATTTAGTCAATCACAGGCTACAGGAAAGGACCAAGTAGGGAGAAACACATGAAAAGGAGGGGATAATCAAAAGTATGGAAGTGGTAGAGTAGAAGGGAAGGGAATCCAGGGCAGTTAGAAGACAGGCCTCTGAAAAGAGAAGGAGCTCTTTCTGAGATGAGACAGATGACAAAGATAAGAACTGACGGGTGAGAGATGTGTAGAGCTGGCTGGAGGTGTAGGGAGTCATAGTTGGTCTTTTCATTTTCTCTGTGTAGTTAGGGGCGTAGTCATCTTAATAAAGCAAGCACAGTAACTTCAGATTTATTTACTCATTTAATGAATACTGATTGTGTGCCTACTATGTGCCAGGCTGCTCTAGGCCCAAACAAATAGAAAAAGATCCCAGCCCTTGTGGAACTTACAGTCTAGTGAGGGATACAGACAATAACCACTATAAATAAGTAAGTGAATTACCTCTATAGTTTGCCATGAAAAAAAAGTATTTAACAAGTGCCAGGACTGGGGTAAACACATTACTTCACATAATCCTTACAACACTCTGTGAGATTAGTATTGGCAAGATTAAATCACTCACCCCAAGTATTAACAGAATAAATGAGAAAGGGAAGAATTTAAAGTAACCACAATGAAAGATGTCAGAGACCCAATTAGCAACAAACAAACAAACAAAATCGTTGGCAGAATATCAGTCAGGTTCCTAGTTGCCAGCAATTGAAAACCTCACAGGCTGATTAAACAGTATTGAATCCTTCTAAGTTTCTCTTAGCATTGCCAAGAAGGGTGGAAAATGAGCTTGGGGAAACTCGCAGAGATAAAGGGGTGAGTATACAGATGGAATCACAATTTCAAACCAATCATATCACAGAACCAGTCCTGTGAAGACAAGGGTTCACCATTTCTGAAAACCACTGCTATGGCTGCCACTGGGTGCTGCTGGTGAAACTACTGGCCCAAGAAGCTCGATAATGTTGGCTACCACTGTCACTTAAAAATATTTTCTTGCTTCTTGGTGGATTAACATTAGATTAGAATTTAGGTGGTTGAATTTGTTTGGCTAAGCCTGAGCTATAGTACTAGACTTTAAAAGGGAGTTGGGAGAATGAGAATCTGAGTTTTCAGCTCCTAAAGGTAGGGTACAGTGAGGGATATTCTTCACATTAAGACTCTTTAAAAAGGGGATTCAAATGCTGGGCCACCAAAAAGATGATACATAGATATTATGCTAGAACGCATACTAGAATCTTCATTGATTGGAGACAGTATCTTGCCTAGGGCTCAGAGCAAAATCCAGTACTGTGAAGTGAAAAGGTTATATACAAATTGCTTAAACTGCATAAAAGCTAAATAAAGTGGTTTCTCTCTTAACATTCAACTTGTAGTGATTAAACTGCTTAAATTAACAAGAGACAACATAGATGGATTTTACAGAATACAGTTGCTAGAACCACTTTATAATGTGGTTTACCAGATCTTTCTAAATTTTAATTATTTTGAACAGAGTACCATGAGATGCCAAGCTTTAAATTTAAAGCACAATTTATAAAGAATTACTCTTTATATATGCACCAGTAATGATGGAACAAATACAAATAGGTCTTTGGCTCCTCCTAAAATCACAGAACAAACTGAACAAACCTCCAGAAAATAAAGGGTTATTACATTAATTAGAAAAACTTTGATACTACTACAACCTTGTTTTGAAACTCATTAAAAGTTCAATAACAATTAGGCATGCAAATGAAATTACTCTAGAATTACAGAAGATTTCTATCCATCCAAGTGTAGTAAGTGAAGGGAAGACCCTATGGACCAAGTAAGTGTTCAAAGTTTATCTTTTGTTGATTCAAAGAAATTTGAGAATAAAACTATACGATATTTATTTTCCATTCCTTTTCACATTTCTTACTGTTGTTATAATAAGAAAATAATGTGAACTTCCAGCCAAGATGGAGGCATAGGTAGACACACTGTGCCTCCTTGCACAACCAAAATAAGGACAACAACAATTTAGAAACAAAACAACAACCAGTACGGACAGAAAATTGAACTGTATGGAAGTCTGACAGCCAAGGAGTTAAAGAAGAAACATTCATCCAGACTGGTAAGAGGGGCGGAGTCGTGTGGCTGGGCGGACAGTGCTCATGGCAAAGCAGTGGCTGGTGGGCCCCAGGCGTGCAAGGCAGCAGCAGGTGGACCCAGGGAGGCAGCGATTGTGGAGGGGCACGCAGCGCACAAGGTGGCTGGTGGGCCTGGTGGTCCCACATTCACGTGCAGATAAACCAGGTGAAACTGGGGAGCAAGACAGACCTCACAGCCCAGGGTCCCAGCGCAGGGAAAAAAAGCCTCTGAGCACCTGTGGGGGTTGAGGTGCCAGGAGAGACTCCCACCCTGACAGGAGAGTCCGTTGGAGAGACCCAAAGGGTCCTAGAACGTACACAAGCCCACCCACATGGGAATCAGCACCAGAAGGGCCCAGTTTGCTAGGGGGAAGCGGCAGAGGTGACTGAAATACGGCAGAGAGCAGAGTGAGCGCCATTGTTCCCTCTTGGACCCCTCCCCTACATACAGCATCACAACCCAGTGAGGTGGGTTGCCCCGCCCTGGTGAACACCTAAGGCTCCGCCCCTCAGTACAAAACAAGCGCATCAAAACAAACAAAAAAAATGGCCCAAATGAAAGAACAGATCAAAGCTCCAGAAAAAATACAACTAAGTGACCAAGAGATAACCGACCTATCAGATGCACACTTCAAAGCACTGGTAATCAGGATGCTCACAGAACTGGTTGAATTTGGTCGCAAATTAGATGAAAAAAATGAAGGCTACAATAAGTGAAATGAAGGAAAATGTACAGGGAACCAATAGTGATGGGAAGGAAACTTGGACTCAAATCAATGGAGTGGACCAGAAGGAAGAAAGAAATGACCAAACAGAAAAGAATGAAGAAACAAGAATCCAAAAAAATAAGGAGAGGCTTAGGAGCCTCCAGGACATCTTTAAATGTTCCAACATCCAAATTATAGGGGTACCAGAAGGAGAAGAGGATAATTTATTTGAAAAAATAATGAAGGAGAACTTCCCCAATCTGGCAAAGGAAATAGACTTCCAGGAAGTCCAGGAAGCTCAGAGAGTCCCAAAGAAGTTGGACCCAAGGAGGAACACACCAAGGCACATCAGAATTACATTAGCCAAGGTAAAAATGAAGGAGAGAATCCTAGAAGCAGCGAGATAAGGGGATAGTAACCTACAAAGGAGTTCCCATCAGACTGTCAGCTGATTTCTCAAAAGAGACCTTGCAGGCAAGAAGGGGCTGGAAAGAAGTATTCCAAGTCATGAAAGACAAGGACCTACATCCCAGATTGCTCTATCCAGCAAA
>CM052541.1:152508359-152527266 GCA_028533065.1 Trachops cirrhosus | reverse complement strand
AGCTAAAGAACTTACGACACATGGACATGAACTAAAGGGGGGGAATGTGGGTGGGAGAGGGTGTTCAGGGTGGAGGGCAATGAAGGGGGGTAATGGGACAACTGTAATAGCATAATCAATAAAGTATATTTAAAAAATCATAAATACAATAGATCACTAAAAAAAAAAACCCTGTAAAAAACTTAAGTGATACACACACTGGACTTGAGGACATCTTAAATACAAAGGAAATTTTATACAATGTCTCCCCTCACATCTTGAGCTTCTGATCACCCCCCATTAGGCTCTGCTGGGCCCATACAACCAATTGGTAGACGTTCTCCTCCCGCTCTAGACACACTGACCTTTCCTCCGTTCTTCATATACATTAAACTCTCTGCCATCTCAAGGCTTGCTGTCTCCTTTGCCTGGAAACTCTTGCCTTAGAGTTTGCATATGGCTGGCTTGTTCTTCAAAGCTGTTTTTTCGGAGTACTACCTTGATCAATCTACTGAAGTCCTACGCCTGCATTATTCTCTGTCACAGTACTCTATTTTTTTCCCTTCACAGTACTCAATCCAATCTGTAACCACTTTATTCGCTCACATTTTATTGGCTGCCTCTTCCACTAGAATGTGTGCACCACAATGGCAAAAATGTCTGGCTTGTCGGCCTCTGTGTCTTCAGCCCTTAGAACAGTTGCTGATAAATAACATATGTTTAATAAATACTTGTCAAATTACCCATATAACCCAATTTCTCTCCGAATCACGTCTCTCCATGGGCATCATTCACTCCTTAAACCCAAGTCCTTTCCTCATTGTACGGACCTATGTAACCAAAAGAGCTAACATTTATTGCACTTTTATTAGATACCAGGCTTTGTGCTAAAGATTTATTTACATCATTCCGCTTAATCTACACAATAATCCACTCATATGGATAAGTGCTTTCAAAATTATCGCCATTGCACAGGTAGGAGGAAACAGAGGATGTTGTAGAGCCTGGCCAAGTTCACACGAATGGTGCAGCTGGGATCGGAATCTAGTTCGAACTTCAAAAACAAAACAGCCAATCCACTGCTCACTTCCCGTGAGGGCACATGCTCTAGTTTGGGAAGTCCTGAGTTAGCCTTTCTTATGTTTGAGATTACACCTGCTCTACCCAGGGCACATCCTAATCCAATCCATTCATTTTCACGCCCTCTTCCCACTTGCTTTCTGATGGTGGGAAGCGAGGGCGGGGAGCAATGGGAGGCTGTCCTGAACTTCAAGTTCCCGGCTTCTCCCAAGGAAGATGCATGTGGGAAGATGAAGAGTTCCAAGCATTATCGTCTTATTTCTTAGCGTTGAGGAAAAGGTAACTGGGGCCTGACAAGCGACTGCCAAGATCTGGGGCAGAATCCAATTCCCGCACCGCATTAGAGGCAAAAGCGCTTACCTTAACTGCCACCTCTGGAGCTGAGTCCACTGCCACTGCCAGAGAGGGCTTGTCAGAAGGAGACTTAGTCAAGTGCATGAGGGAGTCAGCGGTTGGTAGCGGACACCGTCCGCCCTCACTGTCCGAGTCAGATTCGGACCCCGAACCCGAACCATACGAAGCAGCCAGAGATGCAATCGCAGCCGACATGACTGCAACACAACAGTGGACACCAGGCCCCGGCGGAAGTAGAAGCGGCTCCCAGGTCCTAACAGATTGTCATGACACACAATACTTACTTCCCCTGCTAAGACATAATTTATGACACCGTAAATAAATTAATTAACATTAAAATAAGTGTAACATAACTGAGAATTTAGAAGCCTTTATCTTGGAAAGTAGGATTTTAATAGGTTATAACTTTTAGGACCTTTTTGGCTAACTTAAAGACTACAAGTTCACACATACCTTGCGGCCTCGGGATTCTGCACTCCCGGCGTGCAGCGCGACGGGATGTGAGAGGCACATGGGAAGTGTAGTTTGGAGAGAGAGGGCGGGATGGGGAGGGCCGGCATCTCTTTAACTCCGCCCCCGAATGGAGATTCATTCAATTGGCTATCCCTTTCCCTCATTCCCTGGCCAAGCACTGTTCTCTCCGTCCCCCTCCCCCAAACTGAGGATTGGGCAATACCATAAAAACCTCAGGATGGGGGGGAGATTGATATTCACCCCCCCCACACACTGATGGGTGAGTGGGCGGAGGCTGAGTTTCCCACCACGGCTGCACCTAGGCAGTGGAGGCTGAAGAGGAGAACGAGTCTTAAATTGGAAGACTCTGACTGTTGGGGGAATAGCTCGTAGGAAGGATGGGAGATTAGGTGGCGAGAGTCCAGCGGTCCCCCCTGCTTTAGGCGTGCGTCCCTGCGCCCGGTTGTGGAGCTGTGCTTGCGGGGAGGGGGCGGCTAGGGGGCGGCGGCGGCGGCTCTCGGTGTTGTTCGCTCGTGCGTCGATCACACTGTGGGTCCGGCGATCGGTGGGCGCCGTAAGCAGCGTTTCTCGTGGCCCGGTGCGTCGGACGCTGGTCTGAGCGGGTTCCACCGGGGAGCTTGACTTTCCTGGAGGCTCTAGGGGGAGTCCCGGGAGCTGAAGAACACCGGCGGCTGCCGCCGAAGCATGAAGAAGGGGTAAAGTAAGAGCCCCCCAAGATTTCTCGGTGAGCTCGAGTCTCTCAGGAATTGTTTTTTTTTTTTTTGGAGGGTTGGAGGCTGCTGGGGAGGAACTCTTCCACACCGGACACAACAGAGAGGTATGTGCGGAGCTCTAGCCCGGCAAAGGTTACGGGGATGGGCGCGCCTCCCCCGCAACGGCCCCCACCCCCACTCACGGGTTTCTGATCTGTCGCCCACCCGCTAGCCGGGCTGGGCGCAGATGGAGGGGCCGGCGAGTCGGGGTCTCGGTGGCAGGGACCGGCCGGAGGCTGCTCTAGGCGGGGAGACTGCAGGTCTCACCTGAGGTGCCACCGCCTGAGCGACCCTGCCTTGCGCCCGTGGGTTGCCCCCGTGCCTCCCGGGTCTGGGGGAGGCTGCAGCACCCGCTGGCGGAGAAGACCATGCTCGCGCTACGTGCCCGGGGCTCTGTGAAGGAGGAGGCATATGCGTTTGCGTGTTTGCACCGCGCGTCTCTGCTTAAAGACCTAACGGTAAAGCAAGTGCTGGGATCCCTTTCTTCGCTCGAAGAGCGAGGCGAAGCGGGGCGGTCGCCTCCGTTGCCTGTTAACCGGGGTTGCCTCGAGGAGAGTTAGGGGGCTGCTCACTGGGCACCGATGTCGGCAGGACTCGCCCATTGTGCCACCCAGATAATTATTCAACTATGCAGCATCCATTGCACCTTTCCCATTTTTCTTTTCCCCTTGCTACAGCATGCCCCCTAGCTTCGGTACTCTGACGCCTTCTCTTGCACTTGGCGGATGATGAACTGGAATAATGATGAAAAGAAAGCACATCTGACCTGAACATTTACAACCTGTCCTATAGCCGATTAATTAACTAATCCCCAGCCAGACCGAATACTTTAATACCCTGGGTCTAATCCTATCCTTGGATTATATTTTAATTTTTTATTTGGTGTTAGATTCACGTACTACCTAAGTTTTATTTTTGTCCATTAATGTAATTGATTTATTGGTTAATCAACTCGTCTTAATGTTCTTGAATTTAATTTGTATGGTAGGTAGGAAACTTTCATTTTTCTAATTATTGATAGTACTAGTATATCATAATTACAAATGCAGTTTCAATCTTTGAACTCTCAGGAGTAGTTTTTCTCATGCTCTAAGTTTCTAAGTTAGGAAAAGTATATTTGTATCGAATATTTTAATGAAATACGTGACATAAAATCTCTCAAGTTTTTTAATAAGAAAAGTTTTGTATTTATTTTCTAGTAACAATATTTAATAGCTCATTATAGCCTTTAGTTATGAAAGGAAGGAAGCATTTAATATTTAAGATGGAGTTTTAACTACCATAATGATCATTTCCTAATTTATCTAAATTTTATTTTTTATTCAGCTCTTTTTTTGGAGTATCATGTGTTGGATTACTTATTATATAATTTTTCTCATTTCTCTAACTTCTGTCTGCAAGGATGAGTAAGCTCCAGTTTACATGGTCTACCTAAAAGGTGAATTATTCTTTGAAAACAGAAGAAACAACTGTTGGTTACTTGCTGTTATGTTAAAAACTGTTTACATCTTATTAACTTAAAATAAATGATTCACTACCAAAAGTAAGTGTTTTCTTTTTGTTTTTGTAGTCCTTCCTTTCTAGTTTTCTTGTTTAAGGTTGTTGCCATAACCCTCTTGATAAAACGGAATTGCACATAGGCATTGCAGAGGCAGTTGTTTTAAGATACAGTAATTGTTTTATGGCACTTGGAAGTGGCACACATATAATATAATTAATTTGATGGAGTAGGGTCAGTTGCTTGGTTAGGAAATGACCTTGCAATTTACGAAATGGACACCTTTGTGCCTTGGTTTCCTTATATGTAAATGGTGATGAAATACCTACTTAGTCCACTAAGTAGAATGCATACATTTGGTAAAGATGTTTTTATAATGCTTTTAAAGATTTTCTAAATGTTTTAGCTGATGAATGATTAAAAATGTTTCAGTGTAAAATATAATGAAAAAATGGCCTTTTAGAATGGCTGATTTACACTGAATTTTGCTTTGAAACGGTATGGCCCCAAATTCAGGAATGTTTCTCATCCATCAAGAGTTTTTAATAATTTAATAGGTATTACAGTTAATATCTGTATGTAATATCTAAATATAGGTATAGTTAGTATTGATGGGAAAAGTTATAGGACTTGGTAATAAGTAGAATATTGATTTAAGTTTGTGAATAATAAAATCTCCAGAAAACATTTAAAGCCTTTTTAATTAAAAAAACTTGCAGCCGACAAAATCCAAAATACATAGTTGTGATTATTTGTAAGATATGATACGGGGCTACTTTATTACTCAGGTTTGTAACTATATTCAGAGGCAATGTGTGACCCTTGCATAATACTATATTCATTTTGCTTTATCTTCAGAATAGTCTGAGGTACCATTTCCAAATGCTTGATTTTCATCATCACAGTAGATAGTAGCTTTTGATTTCCTTATCGAAGGATTAACTCAGTTAATTTTCATAGCAAAACTACTATTAAAGTATATTACTAGAACTTCTTCCAAAACAGTGCTTTTGATTACTTTGTGAGGACACCTAGCATAGGTAAGACTATTCAATGTCTTTAAAATTACTATTGTATTGGGTTTCTTTGGAGAATTAATTTGATTACATTTTTTTAAATAAATTTGGCTGTCATTATCACTTGGGTACATAGAGTTAACTTGAGGGTTTTTGTTTGTTAGCTTGTTTTTTTTTTTAGGCTTCTTGAGGACAGCAGCTGACTTGATGCTTACTATCATAAATCCAAAGTTATTAGCATAGAGGGTAGCAAGTAGGAGGGGCTCAGTTTTGTTATTGTTGGACAAGTGAAGGAGTGAAGAATGTCTGTGGATTCAGTATATTGAGTAGCAATTTTAAAAAGCAGATTTATGAAACATTTTAATTCATGAAACATACAGCTTTATCTCGAGAGAAAAATGTGTTTGGGGGTTCTTTGAATTTCATTTATCTGTTCAGATGTGTAATTCCTTTACATATTTGGAACTAGCATTACACCTACATAATGTGTATATTGTCAACCATTTATTTATGAAATGATAATAATTTTCTTCTTATCTCTTACTGCTTCATGAAAATGTACATAGTTTTTGTTTTCCTAAATGAGTATAAACATGTGTTTGATTCTTTTTGACTTTCATTTTCCAGTGAAATATCAACAAAAAGGTATATGTAAATTATGTCATAGGCTAAATGTACCAAAATACCTAACTTTGGTATAGGTTAAAAATAACTGAGGTAGAGCTTTGTATGAAATGAAGCTTTTTCTAAAATGTGTTTGTAGTTTATCACATTGAGTTTATAATTTTGAGTCTCTATTTATTGATAGTTGTTGACATAGAATGGGATTGATTATACTTTAAAACTTATAAAATGGTTTAGAACTTGCAACTTTCTTTCTCATAAATAAGAAGCTTAGTGGTGACATTCACAAACAGCCCACCAAGTTAACCCATAATATACTGTAATTAGAGAATTAGACTAATAATAATATTAGAGAATTTAAAGCTTATATTGATAATTAGTATAAATATAACATTGAAAATATCTATAATACTGGTAAAACAATGTTTCTATGGGAAAATCAATTCAGAATCTATGTTGAAATGCTAGGAATACGTTTCTCTTGTGTTAGACAACATTATTATTAATATGACAACGTTATTAGGAACTTGGCCTGTGACACCCACTAGGCATGGAGAGGAGGGGGATCTTATTCAGGCAGTGGTACAGCCTTCCGTCTTCCGGGGGCAGTGTTCAGAGAACGAGAGAAACTGGAAGGAGCCAGGATCTTCTGTGTAATGTTGGACAAGTCATTTTACCTCCTAAGCAAGGTCTCTGGTTTTCTGAGTTGTAAAATGAGGACGTTGAAGTAGATGACCTCTGTGGTTCTTTTCAGTTACAAATAAAATTCAGAGGCACTTAGAAGCTCAGTATAACTCCCCCCCCACCAGCCCCCCTTTTTTTCCTGAGGGTTCATTTTTTCCGTTCTCATATTACTGCTCATTATTGTCAGGGAATTTCTCCTTTCTGGATCTACTTCTGAAAAGATGGTAGTCTTTATCTTTTTTCCAAATGCTTAGTCTTGAAAGCTTTTTAGGATTTTTTTTAATTGATTGTATAGTGAGGAGGGGAGAGAGAGACAGACAGGCAGACATCGAGTTGTTATTCCACTATTTGTGCATTCATTGGTTGCTTCCTGTATGTGCCCTGATGAGATTGGAGCGAAACCTTAGCCTATGGGGGGCCATGTTCTAACCAACTGAGCAATTCGACCAGGGTCTAGACTTCTTAGGTTTTTAAAGGAGGGTTTTGTTATGGTGGTAATAACTGATTTGTTGCTGTCACTAGGAATAGACAAGTCCAAAGAATGGGTCAGTTTTCTTTTGGGAAAGAGTGGGAAGTCTTGGATGATGAATTTGATTTTGGATATGTTGACTCTGGGTTAATGAGACAGTGCTGTGTTGCTGTCTGGCAGCCTGATAGCACAGGGCTAAATGTTTACAAGGATGTTAGCGTTGTTTGTGTAAGAACTGTAGAGGTGACAATTGAAGATTCTGGAAATAGAGGGATTTATGCATAAATAGAGTATAGAAAGAACTGGGCTATAACAAAACTGTCGACTCCTGGCTGCATATTTACCGAGTGGGAATTAAGGGGAGCCAGAGAGGATGCAGGACGTGTGATCAGAGAAGAGATAATGTGCTGCATTCTGATTTGGCTGCTCTGTTGGCACCAGCGTGTGAGCTTTGGGGCAGTTCTCCTTTGAAGAGGAATATGAAATGTTAGTTGAGGTAGGAAGGGAAGCAAAGGCAAAAATATGGTGATGGTTTTGAAAATAGAGGAGAATAAAAGGATTACATAAAGGAACTTGGTAAGGACAAAGAAATTTTATAATGAGAAGTTGGATAGAAGACTAGGTCTGAAGGGGATGTTTTAGAGATGGAGTTCGTAGAGGTAGAACTTTTAAGAGTGTACAGATACTTGATGTGCTTAGTAGAAGGGAAGGGGCTACTCAGTCTTCAGGACTGGAAGTACTGACAGTGGGAACCCTCAGGAGAGGTCGGGTACACTTTAGAGAGCCTTGTGCTAATCCCCATGCTTCTGACACTGGGGTTAGCATGCAGTACAGGCCACATCATTTGAGGTAGGAATCTTGGAAGGAAGAAAAGGGTTATGCACTAGTGAGTGCTTAATTATAAATGTATTCTCTTTCTTACTTGCAAAAATAAGTCTTTCATTGTGGTAGAGGCAGCCAAAAGTTGTGTACCCTATCAGTGTTAATATAAAGAAGCATCATTTTCATTGTCAGTGTAGCCATGGAAATAAATGAAATAAAGTATATCTTTTAAAGGATGTATATGTAAAGAACTTAGTTTCATCCATTAGCATTCAAATATATTTCTCATAGTAGGGATCGATTGAAGAGTTTTTCAGCTAATTTTAAATTCATTAAATTTGCTTATTAAATGTCTGTTATGTGAGAAGTCATGAAACTGCTGGTTAAAATAGTATTTTCTGTAATATCCTTATGGAGTCCTTTTTTAGGGTAAAATGAGGTGGTTGCTATAAAAAGCTTTTGAATCAAGTCCATATTAATACAAGATATTACTGTTATAGTGCCATGGGACCAGGATGATAGTTAAGGCTCTGATTTATACTTTAATGAAATATTTAATGTGGTATTTAAAGGTTTTTAATGTAATAAATGAGTAGAATAAAACTATTTGTTTTGGTATTTATCAATTTAGCTTTATTATTTTTAATTTTTAAGTGACTCCCTATACTAGGAATATTGAACTTTAAGAAAGATGGTGCTGTCTATTGAAAATTTTCACTTAATTTTCTTAACTTTGCTTCTATTTGAATCTGTTTTTTATCTGCAGCTGCCTCCCCAAGTAATGGTAGAATTATCTATTATTGACTTTATTTAAGGATGACAGTGAACCATACAAGTTTGTTAAGTTAGTTGTAGATGGATATCTCATTTTAAGAAAATTTAATATGAAATCACTAATGAAGTGAATATGGATAAAATTTTTTTTAAAGGTCTAAGCACTAAGTCTTAGAATACTCTAAGATTTAGAGGTAAAGAAGATAAGGAAGAAAGCCAGGAATTTGAGGTCTTCTGAAAGCCAAATTCAGGAAGTGATTTCAAGGAGTGAACAGCTCACTGTGTTGGATTCCGTTAAGAGATTAAGAGAAGAGGCCTGACAATGAACTACTGGACATAGCAGTAACTGACCATGGTGAGGTGGTTTGGTATAGCGCTGGAAATGAAAGCCTGAATGGGACAGATCTAAGTGAGAATTGGAGGAGAGAAATCAGAGAATTCATTCAAGGAATTTTGCCATAAAGAGCAGAGAAATCAGAGTGTGTGTTGGCATGGGGGCAGCTGGAGGGAGAAGTGGGATGAAGAGAGGTTTGCTTTTGTTGTTGATGTTTTGTGTTTTTAAGATGGATAAAATTACAGCGTGTGTCTATGTTGATGGCAATGATACAGTGGCAGAAAACAGTGATGCAGAAGAAAGAAGGGATAATTAACCCCTACTGCTTAAATAGGGTTTGGGAACTGGTTTGGAACTTTGCCACCGTGTGAAATGGTTTCTGTGGGGAAATATTGCCTTTGACATAGGCAAATATAAATGCCTAGTGATCTAACCCATCTACTATTTTATAGTTGTACATTATTTTTAGTGATGGGATGGGGATTGATAAAGTCACACTAGCTTTTCCATTGTGATAACTACATTTATTTTCAAGTCAAGAATAGAATTGTAATATATTGATAGAAGATAGTAAAGCGCACTGATCTACCCAAGTTTGTCTAAACTTGCACTGTTTTAATCCATTAGTCTTTAAGTTTTTTTGCATACGTGTTTCTAGAGATATTGTTGAAAAACCATACCCTCTTGCACATTTGAAGTTGATGTCTTATATTACTATTATAAATTTAAATCATGTATTGTTGGTAATAGCTGGTAGAACATAATAAGCATTTTTAGCATGATAAACAGTAATGGAATACATAGTTAATTCTATTTGATTAGATAGGTTTTTGAGAACTTTATTGAAATATAATTGCCAAATGATATACTGTACAATTGGATAAGTTTTGATTTACAGATTCATTATGAGACCATCAGAACAACCAAGATAATGAACACCTTCCTCCCCACAATTTCATAGTCTCTCTTTGTATTCCCTGTATCCTATCTCTCACCTTCCACCAACCCCAACACCCATTCTAGGCAAGCACTAATCAACTTTCTGTCACTATAGGTTAGTTAGCATTTTTTAGAACTTTATATAGAACCATACAGTATATACTCTTTTTTGTTTAGCTTCTTTCACTCAACATAATGATTTTAATTTACCCATGTTGTTCCATGCAGCATTAGTTCATTTTCTTGCTGAATACCATTCCATTGTATGAGTAATATTCCAGGGATTAAGCAATGGACATCTTAGGGGGGGAGTAGAGGAGGATAACAGTTGGATATTCATTTGTCTGTTGGTGAACATTTGGGTGGTTTTAGGTTTTGGCTATTGCAAATACAGTTGCTGTGAGCATTCATGTACAAGTCAATTTTTGGACACGTGCTTTTATTTTTCCTGAGTCATACCTAGAAGTAGAATGGCTAGGTCATACAATAGGCGTATGTTTAACTTCATAAGAAAGCACTGAAGTGTTATTCAAAGTGGTGCTGTCATTTTATATTTCTACAAGCAAGGTACGAGTTCATTTGTTCCACATCCTCGAGATTCTAATTTTAGCTGTTGCGGTAGGTTTGTAGTAGTATCTCATTGTGGCTTTCATTTGTATTTCCCTCAAGACTAATGTCAATCACCTTTTCGTATGCCATCTGTATATTTTGTGAAGTATTGGTTCAAATCTTTGACCATTATGTAATGGGTCGTTTCTTTTATAATTTTAAGGGTTCTTTATTTTACATATGTGTGGTTTATCATATGGGTGATTTGCAAATATTTTCTCTCAACCTGTGGATTGTCTTTTCATTCCCTTAACCAGGAATTCTTAATTTTATTGAATTCCAGTTTAGCAATTTTTTTCTTCTACGGATTGTGCTTTTGGTGTTATATCTAAGAAATTTTTGCCTTATCCAAGGTCATAAAGATTTTCAATTTTCTGCTAGAAGTTTTATGTTCTCCATTTAGTTCTATGACCCATTCGTATATGGTTTGAGGTAAGGATCAAGATTTTTGTTTTTGTTTTAATATAGAGACCCAATTTTTGTAGGACTATAAGAAAATATCATTTCTCTATTCAGTTGTTTTTGCAGCTATGTCAACTTCTGGACACTTCCTTCTGTTCCATTGACTATTTATTTGTCTGCATTCACAAGAATACCATACTACCTTGAATAATACAGCTTTCTAACAAGTACTGAAGTGAGGTAGTATAAATTTTCCAACATTGTTTTTCTTTTTCAAAGGGGAATGTATTTCTTCTTGAGTAAGCTGTAGTAGTTGTGTCTTTAATGGAATTTGTCCATTTCATTCATGTTTAATTCATTGGCATAAATTGTTTATAATACTCCTTTTAATTGGAATGTTCAGATCCTTTATGATTAATGTGATGACTGATATAGTAGGGTTTAAATCTGTTATTTTGCTACTTGTTTTCTTTTTGCCTTAATGTTCATCAATCCCTTTTATTTCCTTTTTGGTTTTAGATTTAGTAGGTTTCTTTGTAATGATTCCATTTTATCACCTTTGTTGGTTTAATAGCTGTGACTAGTGAAATTCTAGTGTTTGCTTTAGAGTATTTATCTAATAATTCTAATATTGACGTACTAGAATTAATTAATCTAAGATACTTACTAATTTGTCCAGCTTTCAGATTAAGGATTTGACATTTTGTCACTATGGTCTCATGCTCATTTGAACTTCAGAGTCATAGCCACCTGGACATGACTCCAAAGTTGTTTGTTTTGTTTTGTTTTAACCTCATTTGATGGCTCTAGTGGGCAGAATAATGTCCTCTTCTACTCCCCGCCTAAGATGTCCATTGCTTAATCCCTGGAACCTGTGAATGTTACCTTTCTTGGCAAAAGGGTCTTTGCAGATGTGATTAAATTAAGAATCTTGAGATGGGTTAGCCTAGATTATCCATATGTGTTCAGTGCAATCACAAGGGTCCTTTATGAGAAAGAGGGAGGCAAGAGAGTCAGAGAGGATGTGAAGGCAGAAGCACAGATCTGAGTGATGGATTAATGGTTCTGAAGGTGAAAGGCCAGGAGCCTAAGAATGCAAACAGCCTCTAGAAGCTAGAAAAAGAAAAGAACAGATTTTCCCATAGGTCCTCTAGTAAGGACCCCAGTTGTGTAGATACCATGGCCTTACTGCAGTGAGACGTATGACTTCCAGAACTGTAAGATAAATTCATGTGTAAGCCACTAAGTTGTGGTAGTTTGTTAACAGCAATAGTTGGAAACCAGTACAGTAATAAAATCTGACTTGAACTGATGTGAGACTATTTATGGTCTTTATTAATGCTTAGTAAGTATAAATATTCATACATTTCACTATAGAAATAATAATGTTTGATTATAGGGTGCTAACCTAGATCTTGCTGAGCAGGTTACTAAATATACAGTACATTTACTTTTCTAAAATCTGAAAAGTTGTAAACTCTGAAATGTATTTGTCCCCACGGATTTCAGAAAAAGGGTATTTGGACTTAGAGTCATTTACACTAAATAATGTCGCTTTTCTTCTAAAAAAATTATAAGCTACATGACAGAAACGGAAACTTATTGCTCATCTCTGTGTCTCCTAGCTTAATGACTGACAGGTAATAGGTGTAAAAAATATTACTGAATTGACCTTAAGTTTCTGTATACAGTGTGGGAAGTATAAAATTGTGGGAGGCCTGGGAACTGCCCAAATCATCATCTCAGATCCTAGTGAGGGAGATAAGACATGCTTTGACTCGTGATGAGGCACTGTAATGTAAGTGACATACAAGTAGAATAAGAGAAGGAACAAAGTTATCTGTGAGTGTTCCACTAAAGAGGGAACCTTTTGGCTAATAACAATGACCACCATTGGGTTTACTCTTTGAAGAGAGAATAGCATGACCATTAGTCTATAATTGGATGGTAGGTACCTAATACGCTCAGAGAATTAGGTTTTCTTTAAGAGTGTATCTACATAATACAGTAGGTGATCTAAAATATAGTTATTTGCTGAATAAAATGTTAACTGGTAGTCTCTTTGGTTGCTGGGACTTGGCATGATTTTTATTTTCATGTATGTTACTATTTTTCAAATGTTCTTCAAGAAACATTGGATATGTAATGTAGCGATAAATATTATTTCACAATATTAAAAGACAGGTGTGTTGTTTCTGAATATAGTTGGGGAAACACTTCATTTGATGCTAACTACTACCCAATATAATTTTGAAAATTAGTGCGCTACCTAAGTTTTTAGATTATTATGCTAATTATATGCCATACAGACATGTTATTCTACATTAAAATAACTGACCAAAGAAATTTTCTCTGCAAACATCATTATTTAAAAATCTGTTTTAATACAGTTATTTCTTTTATGCCAGAAACAGTATAATTGTGTCTTTGGAACTGCACTGTACTATATTTAGAAATTAGTGTATAAATTCCATTTTTATATATTTCAACATGGTATTTCTTCTGTAAAGAAATAGAAGCAGTGAGCGGGGGGAAGCGTATTGTGAAAAGCCACACTAGCAGCGATATGATTATCTCCATGTTTCCAAATAGCAAACTACTAACCCTAGGTGCCTCAGGCACATAAGAACTAGATTTTATTCATCAGATAATTAATAATCTAATGTACTATTAACAGGTACTCATTTCTTTTTTAATTTTTTTTTAAACCTTTTTTTTTAAGATTTTTTATTTATTTATCTTCAGAGGGGAAGGGAAGGGGAGAGGGAGAGAAATATCTATGTATGGTTGCTTCCTGTGCATTCCCTGCTGGGAACTGGCCTGCAATCCAGGCATGTGCCCTGACTGGGAATCGAACTGTGATTTCTTGGTTCACAGGCCCGCGCTTAATCCACTAAGCTACACCAGCCAGGGCTTTTAATTTTTTTATTAATGTTCAAATACAGTTGTTTCCACAGGTACTCATTTTTAGGTAATATTTTATTTTCCTGTTGGGTGTTGATCCTGGAGGCCTTTTCATTTTCATTCCCTGTGATAAATTTAATTTTGTTCATCCTTCTTTCACTCTCTGCTGTTGTTGGAGAATAAACCAATATGGTACCATACAAAAAGTAAAACTGATTATTTTGAAAAGTATTTATTGAACACTTACTATGTTGCAAGCAGTATGCTAAATGTTTGGACAGTAGTGAATGAAACAGTTTTTACTCTCATGGAACTTACAGCCTAATAGGAAAGATATAACAGACAAGTAAATATGTACTTATAAATTGAAAGCATACTATGAAGGAAACAAAAATGGACAATATGATAGGATAACAAGGGGATCTATATAAGAGGAGTTAGGAGAGGCCTTTCTGAGCCTTGAGAAAGAAAACTGAGCCAGTGATGCCAAGAGGAAACAGTGGTTTCTTGGTGGAATTTTGGGGTTCCCCGTGTACAGTATCATGTCATCTGCAAATGCTGACAGTTTTACATCTAGAACTGACAAACGAAGTCAGGAAACTAGCAGGATACAAAATTAATATCCGGAAATCAGTTGCATTTTTATATGCCAATAACAAACTAATGGAAATTAAGAAAATAATTCCATTCACAATTACTAAAAAAGGAATACAATACTTAGGAATAAACCTAACCAAGGATGTAAAGGACCAGTACTTGGAAAATTATAAGCCATTGAAGAAAGAAATAGAAGGTACAAATACGTGGAAGCATATACTGTGTTTATGGATAGGAAGAATTAACATCATTAAAATGTCCATACTCCCCAAAGCAATCTGTAGATTCAACATAATTACTATCAAGATTTCAGTGATGCATTTCACAGGGCTAGAACAAATATTTCAAAAATTTATATGGAACCACAAAAGGCTGTGCATAGCAACAGTGATCCTAAGAAAGAGGAACAAAGTTGGAGGAATCGTGCTACCTATTATGAAACTATACTCTAAGGCCCTAGTACAGCATGGTACTGGCATAAAAACAGATACATAGATCAATGGAACAGAATAGAGAGCTCAGAAATAAACCCATCCTTTTATAATCAATTAATATTCAACAGAGGAAACAAGCACATACAATGGGCTAAAGATAGTCTATTCAATAAATGGTGTTGGGAAAATTGGACAGATACGTGCAGAACAATGAAACCACACCACCTTACACCCCACACAAGAATAAATTCAAAATGGATCAAAGGCTTAAGTGTTATACCTGAAGCTATGAAAATCAAAGAAGAAAACATAGGCAGCAAAATAGACATTGCTTATAGCAATTTTTTATCTGATATGTCTCTTTAGGCAAGGGAAACAAAACAAACAAAAAAAACAAATGGGACTACATCAGACTAAATTGCTTTCACATAGCAAAGGAAACCACCAACAAAATAAAAAGACAACCCACAGAATGGGAGAACATTTTGCCAATACATCTGATAAGGGCTTAATATCCAAAAATACATAAATTACTTAAAAAACAACACCAAAAAAACAGAAAACCTAATTAAAAAATGGGCAAAGAACCTGAATAGATACTTCTCCAAAGAGGACATATAGATGGCCAATAGACACAGGAAAAGATGCTCAGTGTCACTAATCATCAGAGAAATGCAAATTAAAACCACAGTGAGATACCATCTCACACCTGTCAGAATGGCTAACATCAATACATCAACAACCACCAAGTGCTGGCAAGGAAGTTAAGAAAGGGGAACCCTCTTACATTGTAGGTGGGAATGCAGACTGGTGCAACCACTATGGAAAGCAGCACAGAGTTACCTCAAAAAATTAAAAATGGATCTATCTTTGACCCCATGGTCCCCCTTCTGGGATTATAGTCAAAGGAACTCAATACACTAATTCGAAAGAACATAAGCACCCCTATGTTCATTGCAGCATTATTTACAATTGACAAGATATGGAAGCAGCCTGAGTGTCCATCAGTAGATGAGTGGATAAAACAACTATGGGACATTTACAAAATGGAATACTGCTCGGCCTTAAGAAAGAAGGAAGTTTTACCCTTTGCAACAGTATGGATGGACCTGGAGAACATTATGCTAAGTGAAATAAGCCAGTCAGAGAAGTACAAGTACCATATGATTTCACTCATATTTGGAATCTAATGCACAAACTGATCGAACTAGGAAAATAAAGAGAGGCTCAGATGGAGAACAGGATAACAGCTAGTGGTTTGGGGGTGAGGGGGTGTAGAGATTGAGCAAAAGGGAAAAAACGATTCATGGACATGGACACCAATGTGGTGATTGCCGAGGGGAGGGGGATATAAGGGGGCTAAATGGTAATGGAAAAACATACAATAAAGATTAAATAATAATAAAAGAAACAGTGTATACAATGGTCCTATAGCAATAAAGAGCTTGGTGTGACGGGAAAGAGGGTAGTGTGACTGGAGCAACAGAGGAAGGGCTCGGGAAGGATTGAAAGGTAAACAAGACCTTAGAGGCTGCAGTGAAGGGATTGCATTTAGAATAGAAAGGTATTGTGAAGGGTTTTAAGCAGGAGAAAGTATGATCATACTCATTTTAACAATATCACTGGCTCCTGTAACAAGGCAAGAATGGACACAGGGAGACCAAATGGGTGTCAGTCTAGTCTGAGCAAGACGTGATGGTGGCTTGATCCAAGGTAGTGTTAAAGGAGTTGGAGAGTAGTGGGTGGACTAGTTATATATTTTGAAGGTAGAATCAACCAAGTGGAATGAAAGATGTGGGTGATGAGTAGAGGGAGGAGTCAAGAATGATTGATAGGCTCTGATTTTGGTAATGAAATGCATATTTGTGAACATCTTCTAATAGGTGACTCAGGTACTTACTTTTGCAGGGTTTGAATGTAAAATGGAATATACTTCCATTGTAATGATAGACCCCAGACATTTTAAGGAGGGCATCTTAATACGGGGAAAAAATTTAATAAAATGTTTATGAGAGCAGGTTATCATGATGTATCTTCAGTACAGTGACTGGCATAGGCAGTAGGCATTAAGTAGAAATTTATTGAATGAATTTTTAAAAAATATTTTTTATTGATTATGCTATTACAGTTGTCCCTTCCCCCCCCCTTTATTCCCCTCTGCCCTGCACACCCCCTCCCACCCGCATTCCCCCCCTTTAGTTCATGTCCATGGGTCATACATATAAGTTCTTTGGCTTCTACATTTCCTATACTATTCTTAACCTTCCCATGTCTATTTTTTTTAATTTGAAATATTTTTGATTGTTTTTCAAGTACAGTTTTCTGCCTTTTCCCCCTACCCCTCTCCCCTTTTCCCTCTCTATCTTTTTTTAAAATTCTTTTTGATTATGCTATTACAGTTGTTCCATTTTCCCCCCTTTATTCTCCTCCACCCTGCACCCCCACCCACCTGCATTCCCCCACTTAGTTCATGTCCATGGGTTGTATATGTAAGTTCTTTGGCTTCTCCATTTCCTATGCTATTCTTAACCTCCCCCTGTCTATCTTGTACCTACCTATTATATGCTTCTTATTCCCTGTACCTTTTTCCTCATTCTCCCGTGCACTCTTTCCCACTGATAACCCCCC
The DNA here is from genome assembly GCA_028533065.1 of Trachops cirrhosus. NCBI lineage: Eukaryota > Metazoa > Chordata > Mammalia > Chiroptera > Phyllostomidae > Trachops > Trachops cirrhosus. The sequence goes on along the minus strand of CM052541.1, from coordinate 152,509,893 downwards.
ATGTGATCTCCATTTCCATGATTCTGTTTCTGTTCTAGTTTGCTTACCTTTTTTTTTTTAAGATTCAGTTGTTGATAGTTGAGTTTGTTGTCATTTTACTGTTCATAGTTTTGATCTTTTTCTTAGGTAAGTCTCTTTAACATTGCATATAATAAGGGCTTGGTGATGATGAATTCTTTTAATTGACCTTATCTGGGAAGCACTTTATCTGCCCTTCCATTCTAAATGATAGCTTTGCTGGAGGGAGTAATCTTGAATGTAGGTCCTTGCCTTTCATGACTTCCAATACTTCTTTCCAGTCCATTCTTGCCTGCAAGGTTTCTTTTGAGAAATCAGCTGACAAGTCTTATGGGAACTCCTTTGTAGGTAACTGTCTCCTTTTCTCTTGCTGCTTTTAAGATTCTCTCCTTACCTTTAATCTTGGCTAATGTAATTATGATGTGCCCTGGTGTGTGTTTCCTTGGGTCCAAGTTCTTTGGGACTCTGAGCTTCGTAGACTTCTAGAAGTCTATTCCCTTTGCCAGATTGGGGAAGTTCTCCTTCATTATTTGTTCGAATAAGTTTTCAATTTGTTGCTCTTCCTCTTTTCCTTCTGGTACCACTATGATGCAGATGTTGACAACTATGATTTAAAGTTGTCCCAGAAGTTCCTAAGCCTCTCATTTTTTTTGAATTCTTGTTTCTTCATTCTGTTCCAGTTGAATTCTTATTTCTTCAGTCTGCTCCAAACTGTTGATTTGAGTCCAGGTTTCCTTCCTGTCACTGTTATTTCCCTGTACATTTTCTTTTATTTCACTTTGTACAGCCTTCACTTCTTCTTCTACTTTGCAGCCATACTCAACCAGTTCTTTGAGCATCCTGATTACCAGTGTTTTGAGCTCTGCATCTGATAGGTTGGCTATCTCTTCATTACTTAGTTCTTTTTCTAGAGTTTTGATCTGTTCTTTCATTTGGGCCATGCTTCTTTGTCTCAGCACTCCTGTTATGTGGTAAGGGGTGGAGTCTTAGGTATTCACCAGGGCCTGAATTCTTTTCTTTGAAAGAAAAATGAAGTTTCCCAGAAACAAACTGAAGTAGGATAACTCCTGTGCCATGCAAACTGCTTCTTTTTAAAGTTGACCACATGTAATGTGTTAAGCTAATAGATTGTAAAACTTACATCTCAGCTTATGAGTTCAAATATTTTGCTATGTGACATTATTTAGAGGCTACTTTATGGAAGTTCCATATAGGACCACTAGGATCTTGCAATCAATATCTTTAATAGTTTAGGATGTTACAGTGGAAAAAAACATTGAACTAGACAGGACCAGACCTAGAAAACATGATTTTCAATTTTTTTTTTAAGATTTTATTTATTTATCTTTAGAGGGAAAGGGAAGGAGAGAGGGAGAGAAATATCAATGTATGGTTGCTTCCTGTGCATTCCCTACTGGGAACTGGCCTGCAACCCAGGCATGTGCCCTGACTGGGAATCGAACCGTGATCTCTTGGTTCACAGGCCCACGCTTAATCCACTAAGCTACACCAGCCA